>JAUMJL010001691.1:0-55582 GCA_033558185.1 Dromococcyx pavoninus
GGGGGGAGTAACGATGGGGGGAGGAGTCACGGGGGAGTCACGGGAGACAGACACAGGGGAAGTCATGGGAAGAGACACTGGGACAGAGTAAGGATGTGACCCACGGGGAGACCCACGGGGGACAGGCACCGGGAGACCTGTGGGAGACCCCCACGGGGACGCCCATGGGGAGAGACTTGTCGGGGGAGAATCAGAGGAAGACCCACAGGGAGAACCCACGGGGGGATCCAGAGACACTCCACAGGGAAACCTGCTCCTGCCCCAGTGAGAACCCCTCTCCCACCCCATGGACACCCCATCTTATGCCTCACGGACACTCCCTCCTTCCCCACAGTTACCCCATCTCCCTCCTCCCCACAGAAACTTGCTCCCACCCCATAGTCTCCCACTTCCCACCTCAAGGACACCTTATCTTCCTCCTGCCCCACAGACACTCGCTCCTGCCTCACTGACAGCCCATCTCTCACCCCATGGATACCCCGTCCCATCCCATGGTCACCCCTCTCCCGCCCCATGGACACCCCCTCCTACCCCACAGGCACCCCCTCCCACCCCACGGACACAAAGGGCCAGTAGACGGGGGCAAAGGCGAGCCCGGTGCCAGCCGTGTCCCCACGGCGAGGTGGCCGCTGGCCCGGAGTAACCAAAGTCATCTTTATTAATTGCGGCGGTTCGTTACAATAAAAAGGGAGCCACGTGTCATGGTCACTGCACAGCTCCGGCCGAGGCAGGGGCCGGAGGGGGCCCTTCCCAGGCAAATCCCTAAATCCGGGGTGCAGGGGGACGCAGGGTGGCAAAGGGTTTGGGTGGCTGCGCGGGCACTGCCGTCCCAGAGGTGTTTAGCACCAAGACCCCCGGGGCGAGGGACCCCCACTACGTGGGGGCAGAGAGCTGGGCCCCCCCAGTTGTCCCTGATCCCAACAACCTGGGCAAGGGTTGGCCCTGGATTTGGGGAGCTGCCTGCGGGGTGGCTGGTGATGCTATGGGAGGCTGCTGGCGTGGTGGGGTGGGGGACAGGGATGTGGATGGGGGTCCTCCTCCTGTCTCTCACCTAGAGGGACAGGGTGCTCGGAGAGGGACTGGGGATGGGGACAGGTGGATGCAGCGTCCGGCCTCACCATGCTGCTCCCCGCAGAGGGGACCTTGGGAAAGCCCCCCAGCCCTGCTCCTGGTTTTGCATGCAGCAATGGAGGAGGGAGGGGGGAAGCAGCACCCCGGGTGTCCCTTGTCCCCATGGGGCACAAGGCACACAACAGCCCTATCCTGGGGTCTCCCGTATCCTGGGGAGCTCAGGAAGAAGGGGTGATACCTCAGGGTGGTTTCTTGCAGCCCCACACTCAAGGGGCAGCTGCTGGCCATGCCCATGCTCCCATGGTCTGACCCACTGGCACTGACCCCAGCCCAGGGCAGAGCTGTGGCGTTCTCCAGCACTGGGGGTGCAAACAGGCTGCAGGGAGCTCTCCCCATCGCTACCGCCTTCCTCACACACCTGGGTGGCAAGGGACACGGGGACAGCATTCCCCAACACTGGCTGGTGCCACACTGAAGGGGTGCTCCCAGCCCCCAGGCTGGCAGGAGGGATGGATGGATGGATGGAGGGACAGACAGATGGGAAAGGAGGGCTGAGCGGGAAGGGAAGAAGCGAGTTGCGATGCTCCGTGCGAGGGAAGCGGGGTGGCTCGCCGTGACCGGGGGTTTTTGGCTGCTCTGGTCATTCCCACCAGCCAGAACACAGCGCCCGTCACGTGTGGTTTCTGATTTATTCCTCAGGTTATATTTATATATGTAGGGAGGGGAAGGAGTCCTGGGTCCTCTGTGGCACCTGAGCAGGTGGGGGCAGCATGGGGGAGCCCCTTGTCCCCACCGTGTTCCCACTGTGTCCCAAAAAGCCTCACGCCAGCAGGGCATGAGAGGCTGGGAGGGCTCTGGCTGGGCAGGGGCTGGGGGATTGCACTGAGTACAGAGAGGTGGGGGGCCTGCCTGCAGCCCCCTCCCCTCCAGCCCCCGAGGGTCACCTCTCTTTCGGTCAGGACACAGGCTTGGAGGGGTGCAGAAGGACTGGGGGAGGTGGGTGGGAAGGGAACAGAAAGCTGGGACACGGCCCCAAGGAGGGCAGAGGGAGGGGGAGCCCCAGACCCCAGGAGGGGCCGGCAGGGGCATGCGGGCGGGGGGCAATGGGATGGGGCTGAACCGGGCTTGCGTTCACCCGCCGTTGGATCCATGAAGGGCTAAGATAGAAAAGAGAGAAGCTGTGAGTGGGGCCAAGAGGTGCCCCAGGGTGTCCCCGCGGCCCCCCATCACAGTGAGCTACGGCCGCGCCGTCCAGTCCGGGTAGAAAAGCGGAGGCTGCGGTCACAGCCGGGTCTGCGCCTCGGGGATGTAGATCTCGATGCTGTCCGCGCTCTCGGTGGCCGAGCTCTGGCGGAAGGAGGCAGCTCGCTTGGCTGCCAGGAGCCTCTTGCGGGCCTCCTGCCGCTGCCTGTCCACCGAGTCCAAGGAGCGCTCCTTCACCGGGTGCACCTTGGAGCGCGGCGGCTTCTTTGGTATCGGGGGAGGCACCTTCTTCTCCTCCTGCACAGACAACAGGGGAGTCAGGGTGGGCACAGGGCCAGGACCTCCAGGGAACAGACATCCTGGTGGGCTCGGCACAGCAGACATGCATGTCCATGCGTGGCACTTACATGGGTGCCAAAGCCATGGTGAGATGGCCCCATGGACCTTCCTGCACCACACCAAGTCCCTTCACCGTTCTGCACAGGCATGAAGGTGCCAGAGCACTGCCCAGCCCTTTGAGGCAGTGCTGCCCAGAAACACCCAGAGACCCCGCTTTGAGACTCTGGCAGGGGCACAACCCCTTTTTTAGTTTCATTTTTATCCAGCTCTGGTTTTCAAGTGTTTGCTAAAAGCAGCCACCAGCAACAGCCTGGCAGCAGTGGTTTGAGTGCAGATGTGCTTCCGAGGAGGAGGAAGGGCGAGGTGCCAGTGGCAAAGCCCTGCCCTTACCTTGGGCTCCACAATCTTCCACCCATTGGCTTTGAGCTGCTGGAGCTCCGCGAACTTCATGCTGACATCCTCAATGGAAAGCTGCAGGAGGTCCCAAAAGCCAGCCAGATCTTGGAAGGTGGGCACAGGGAATGCGTTGGGATCCTGCAAGGACAGAGTATTGGCCACATCTACCCATGGGACATTGGCTCTGCTGGCCATGCAGCCATCCCAACCCTATGCTGAGGCTGAGGGTGCGAGACCCCCCACCACCGTGGCCGACCCTGTGGCACCGCTGCCTGGCACTCACCATGTTCTGCTGGCAGAGGCGGTAAAACTGCTGCACCTTCTGCGACATGAGGAGCTGGGCACTGCCCACAGCACTCCGGATCTTCTCCAGGACTGGCAAGGGGAGAGCAGACTGTCAGAGCACCCATGGGGCACAGAGCCTCTCCCCTTGGGGACAAGGGGGGAGCCCAGACAGCTTGGAACCTCCTCCCTCCTTCAGACTTCACTAATCCCAGAGAGTTTCCCAGTGGTTTTTGTCCCCACCCAACCTCTTTAGCCTTGGCAGGGGAGATGGCTTTAAATTGGAAGGGAGAAGATTTAGATTAGACGTTAGGAAGAAATTCACGATGAGGGTGGGGAGGCCCTGGCACAGGTTGCCCAGAGCAGTGGTGGCTGCCCCATCCCTGGAGGTGTTCAAGGTCAGGCTGGATGGGGCTTTGAGCAACCCGATCCAGTGGGAGGTGTCCCTGCCCATGGCAGGGAGCTGGAACCGGATGGGCTTTAAGGTCCCTTCCAACTCAAACCATTCCATGATTCTATGTTCCAAGGTGGGAGTGCTGCAGGACCGTGGCTGTTCCCCTAAGCCCCACAGGAGCCCCAGTCCTTCCCAACTCCATAAATCCCCCTGACTCACTCTCCTCTGGCAGGTCATAGTCCTCAGCTTCCCTCTCCATCTGCTGGCACCAGCCTTCCATCTTCTCCACCTCCGCCTGCAGCAGCTTGATGAACCATTCCCCATCGCGGTGGCACGGGGAGGCACGGCCGGAGTCGGGGAGGCTGCGGGAGCCCCGTTCCATCCAGGCATCCCTCCGGGGCACCTCCACGGTGTCGTACTGCAGCTGGTAGTCCTCCCGGTACGCCCACTGCCCCTGTGTGTGCACCGTCTTGTACACCGCGTACTGCCGGCCGGACTCGGGCTCCGAGGAATGCCGCTGGAAGGGGCGCCCGAACTGCAGGGCTTTGTCCTCGGTGGCCACAGCCAGCCCGGCGAAGCCCTCCAGCTCCAGGTCTGCCTGCACACCTGCCGTCACGCTGTTGGAGCGCTTGAAGCGCGCTCGCCTGGGGAGAGTGAGAGCGTGTGGGGACCCTCGTGACCAGCAAGTACAACCCTGCTGCCCCAGCTCGCCACTCCAGCAGGGGGAGGATGAAGGCTGCCCACAGGCAGGATGGGTCTGGGGACACTGGTCCGGATGTTGGAGCATTCGGGGACAGCCCTGAGCAGCCACAACCTGCCAGTCCCTCATTCCCTCTGCTCTTAGCCCGTTTCCATGGCTACCGGCACTGGATGGAGGATGGAGAGGAGCATGCACCGGGGCTGTGTGGGCACAATGCCTGAGCTGCCCTTGCACGGGCCGTGCAGGTCGTGGCACATGGTCCTCCCACGCCGGCCAAAATGTCATGTTTAGCTCTGTAATGCCCAAAGATTTCATCTGTGCCTGGGCCAGATTCAAACCCTGAGGCTGAGCCCAAGCAAAGGAGATCCGATCAGAGGGCAGGAGCAGGGGAGCTCCTTCTGTGGGCAGCAGCGAAGTGTAAGGGCAAAGGTGTGGCCATATCCTGCTCCAGGTGGGGGCATCCAGCTTGGGATGGGGATGGTGCTGAGCTCTGGGAGCCTCAGCCAGGGGACAGAGGGAAAAGATGCTGTGGGGCAGCTCAGGGAGTTCCAGGGGGACCCAATCCTCCAGTGTAGCAAGCGTGGCAGGTCTCAGCCCAGCCCAGACGTGCGGTACCTTTTGTCCTCCTCCACCTGCACCCCGACAGAGTGGAACTCCCTCTGGCTCCGGCTCTCCGTATCCGAGTCGGAGGCAGCCTCGACCTGCCAAGGGGCAGAGGGAGAGTGTTGGAGGGTGGTACCAAGATGCAGCACAGCAGCTTCAGGATCAGTTGCACCACTTGGGCAGGCTCCGAGCCTGCAGGGAGGAGCGAAGCCCACCTGGACACCAATGGAGGGACGCCACTTGCGCTGCCGAGCCAAGCTCCTCAGCTCCTCCCGGCCAGGGATGGCCTTGATGATGAGTGTGGAGGGCTTGGGAGCAGCACGGGGCTGGACAGGAGGCAGGTCAAGGGCCATGGCCGTCACCTTGGAGCTCTCCAGGCTCTCAGCCGAGTTGCAACGGGCCGTGGCGTCTTTGGACCAGGCAGGGCTGCGGGTGACCTCGCTGGGCAGGTAGCTCTCATGAGTGGATTCGGTGCTGCTCTGTGCCGTGACGGAAATGATGGGTTTGGCTTTGGTTCCTGGAGGGATGGGAGGTGGAGCTTTTCTGTAACTGAAGGCTGTTGTGGGAGAGGCGCAGGATGAAAAGGCGCGTGAAAACACAGACACTTGTTCATTTCCCACCGCGAACGGGGCCCCAGGAGAATAGGGTTTGCATGGCTGCCTAGAGCTCAGAGGGGCTGTTTGGCCAGTTCATCCCCAGAAATGAACTGGAAACCACCCCAAACCTATGCTGGCCATGCTGCTGCAACACCCGGCAAGGGGCAGAGATGGAGAAGCAAAAGTAGGGAGAAAGAAGTGGAGGCAAGGAGGGAACGGCAGACGGGTGCTGGGGGCACAGAGCAGTCCTCTCTCCAGGGCTGAGCCATGAGCAGGATGCTCACACGTTGTGCTGGGGCTGAGCAGTGAGTGGGATGTTCATGCCCTGACTGGGATCCTCGCACTCTGTGCCAGGGCTGAGTTGCGAGCAGGATGCTCATGCTCTAAGCAGGACTCTCACACCCTGTGCCAGGGCTGAGCAGTGAGTGGGATGCTCATGCCCTGAGCAGGATTCTCACCCCGTGTGCCAGGGGCTGCACAGGGCTGGGGGCAGGAGCAGGGGCAGCAGCAGCACTTGGTGGGCACCTGGGTAGGAAGGCGGGGAGACGCGAGGGTCCCTCGTGCGGCTGAACCCCCACCGCCCCCCTGGGACTCACAGGTGCTGGGCTTCAGGATGCTGCTGGTGATGGGCGGCCCAGCGGGGGCTGACATGGAGAAGAGGGAGAGGCAGTCATCATCCTGGGAGCAGCCCGCCTGGATGGCCCGCAGGTAGCTGTGGCTCCGCATGCGGAAGCAACCGGGTAGGTCCAGCGCCTCCACGGCCTGCGACTCCACCTCGCCAAAAACCGATTCGCAGACAGCCTCGAACTGGTGGTTGAGCTCCTCGTTGATCTGGGGAGAGCGGTGGGTGAGACTGGGGGCAGCAAGCCAGGGCCACAGCTGAGCGGGGCAGGAGATGCTCAAAAGAGCATCAATTCCTCCCCACCCCAACCATGACATGGGACCCTACCTGGCCGGTGGTGAAGGAGCGCCCGTAGCCCTGTCCCCGTGGCAGCATTCGCGGTGGCGTGCAGCAGCTGGGACAGTTACAGATATATGAATCAGAATAGTGCCTACTTGCAAACCTAATGAGAGACAGTGGGAATAGAAGGGATTGCACCAAAAGCAACACATTCAAGCAGAGCATTCGGAAACGCAGCCGCAGCGAAGCTCCCACCAGCCCCCGCTGCCATCCCTGCTCCTAACTGCCCCGCAACGCAGTCCAGGGGGTACAGAACTGTCCCCCCTGTGCTGTGGTGCTGCCAGAGAGGAACATAGCAGGGCTGGGGATGAGAAGCCAGCCTGTCACCTGCCAGGACCAGGTCACACCCCACTCACCTCCTCCTGAACATGAGCACCTTGATCTCGTGGGAGGTGTCACTGCCCATGGCAGGGGGGTGGAACTGGATGAGCTTTAAGGTTCCTTCCAACCCAAACCATTCTATGAATTTATGAATGTGCCTCTCCTCCCCAAATGTTACTGATGGCTGCAGCAACGAGTCCCACCCCAAAGCCCAGCACAGCCGCATCCATCCCAGTGCCTGCCAAGGGCAGCTCCAGCTCTTGGGAAGCCTCAGCCCACGGCCCCGCTGCCACCTGCGGTGCTGAGACAGAGCTGGGAGGTGACAGCCCTTACTTGGTCCTGGCCTGGTCGGCGCTGGAGGAGCGGCGGTAGCTGTCTCGCCGCGTGGCTGCCCTGGCTGATACTTTGGCGCTGGCGTCCGAGTCGGCGCTGTCCTCGTCACCCATGGCCTTGATGTAGCTGCCGCTGCGCATCCGTCGGCAGGGGATCTCCCCGTCCTTGCCCGCCGCTGGGTACCCGCTCCACTCGTCCTGCGGCACCTGGGGCAAGAGGCAAGCGTGGGAGGACGCGGTGGCCGGGCTCCTGCGGTCGGGATGCAGAGTCCAGCCCCGCGTCCTCCACATGGGACAGGTCAGCTCGATCCTGGTGTGCAGGCGCGTCCCAAACCCAGCGTGCATGCATGGCCTGAGCCTGGTGTGGATGTGCCAGCACAGCTCCCTGCCCTCCCTAGGGCACTCCAGGGCTCCTGGGACAGACCCTGAGGGGTCTGATCCCTCTAGGAAAGCCCCTAAATCCAGGTTTGCTCCTAACAATCACGGCTCCCCACGCTCCGTGCAGGATCATTCCAAATCCACAGGGCCCCGCGGCCGCTCCCACCTCGCAGCCCCCCCGGCAGGCGCGGTTGGACCAAATCCCACCCATGCCAGTGCGGCTGCCCGGCTGACGTAGCGGCTGCTGGTCCCACCAAGTGCTGCTGACGCCGGCACCACGGGGTCCTTACCAGGCTGCGGCGGTGGGACAGCGTCCCTCAGGCCCCACGGGGAGGGCGGTGGGTCCATCACCCTACCCCAATGCCCCCAGCCACCCCCCACCCCCAGCCAGCGCAGCATTGCCTCTCCCCGTCTCCTTCCCCCGGGAAAGGGAGAGAAGAGTTAATTAGTTTTTAATTGGAAGGGGGGTGACCTAGAAGGGAGCCTGATGACGAGTCAGGCGGTGGCACCCAGCCAGGCGCAAGCGGGATAAAAGCCGTGAGGAGGGAGCGAGTGGGTGGCCACCAGCAACCCTGAGCTGACAGAGCTGGTTTGACCCCAAATCCAGCAGGACGAGGGCAGGAGTTGGCAAATGGGCTTCACACTGCAAGTGAGGGGACAGTGGGGACCAGTGTTGTGGACATAGAAGTTGGAGCATCCCTGGGCAGCTGGAATGGAGGGTCCCAGCCCAGCTCACCCCACAGCATCACTGGCCATGATCCTTGGGGAGGCAGCCCCCGGCCCTGCCCTCACCTGCAGGTACTGATATGCTCGGTCTTTGGCCTTTGCCTCCTGAAGCATCAAGCTCTTGTCGGTGCCACCGGTGCTGGGGTAGGCCTCGCGGGCCTGGCTGACGGTCATGGTGTGCCAGGCGCTCCTCTTGAGCGTCTGGCCATCCAGAGACATGGACATGCCGGCACAGGCCAGGCATTTTCCTTCCCCACCGCCCTTTAGACTCTTCAAGGTCAAGTCTCTGAAGGCACTTTCGGGAGCGTCCACACAGTACTGGCTGCCCTGGCTGGCGGCGTGCCGGCCGGACACCATGTAGCTGCTGTCGCTGTCCAGGTTGTCGTCGGAGCTCCACCAGCCCATCATCTTGGACCGGTGCCGGGAGTCCACCTTGCGGTCCTTGCTCTTGCTGCGCTTGCCGTGGCGGGACTGGTGGTGATGGTGGTGGTGGTGGTGGTGATGGTGGTGGTAGCCGTCCCCGCGGCCGTCCATCTTGGCGCCGTTATAGTCCCGCTTGGCCGGTGCCTCCAGGGAGTGGGACTTGGCGAAGAGCTTCTGCACGGAGTGGACGAGGTGGCGGATGCGGCTGGGGCTCTCGCTGCGGGGCTCGGCGCCGCCGGCCCGTGGGTACTGCAGCGTGTGGAAGCCGTCGTGGTGCAGCGGCAGCTGCTTCTCGAACTGATCCAGCAGCGTGGGGGGCAGGCGGTTGATCTTGCTGGCGGGGTGGGCGGTCGCCATGCATTCGTCGCAGGAGTCGTAAGGCTGCTGCGCGTGGTGCATCCTCGGGAAGGTGCTGCTGGCGCTGGTGGAGGGCGGCTCGCTCAGGGGCCCGCCCGGGCACTCGCTGGCCGCGCCGGGGCTCCGCACCGGGCAGTAGGGATGCTCCAGGGAACACGGCTCGCTGGGGCTGAGGAGGTACGGTGGGCGGCCCTCAGGGCCGTGCTGAATGTAGTCGACGGGATGCTCGCAGTCCTCTGGGATGCAGCGGCAGCGGTGGCCGGAGGAGGGCTGTGCCTGGCTACGCTCCCCATGGTAGCCCTTCATGGTGTCAGCACCCGCCCCATAGCCTCGCCATCCTGCAGGGTCATCCCTGCCGGCTCACCTGCAGGGACAGGCACAGCATCACCCTCTGCTCCCCACCGCTAGCAAAATGTTGGGGTTGTCCCTTGGGAACCAACTGAGAAGCACCAAGGGCAGGATCTGGCCCTGGGTAGCTGGGCTGGAATGCCAGAAATCTGGCTCTCCATGGGGTGAGGGAGGCACGGTGATGATGGCACCCAGGGTCACCCCAAACCAACTGCTTGGTGGAGGCAGTGCTAAGGGGGGATTGGGAAGGAGAAGGCACTGCCGGCAGCGATGCAGGCAGCGCGGGGCCTGCAGACGGTGAGGGAGGACATGCTGCCACCATTGGAAACTTGTTTTCTTCTCCAACACCAAATATTATGAAGTGTTTCTCCATTAGGAAAACCGTTCTGGCTGAGTTTTTCAGCCGTTGCGATTCACAGAGCTGCTAATGAGCTGCTGCGGGGCGCAGGGGGGCCAAGCTCTGATGTCTCCATCCAGCCTGTTCTCCCCTCACAGCCCCGGCTATGGCACCCGCCTGCAGATGGAGACCCACGGGGCCACCCCACAGCCCCCAT
Source organism: Dromococcyx pavoninus (assembly GCA_033558185.1). Classification (NCBI taxonomy): domain Eukaryota; kingdom Metazoa; phylum Chordata; class Aves; order Cuculiformes; family Neomorphidae; genus Dromococcyx; species Dromococcyx pavoninus. Next base: position 9,985 of record JAUMJL010001691.1, read on the forward strand.
GGATGGAGAGCCAGGGAGAGGAGAAGGCCATGCTCTGTGTGGAGCATCCCCATGCAGAAGCCGGAGGACAGACAGCATCGAGCCAGGTTGAACCCCGCACCTGCTGCCGGGACGCTGGAGCTGCATCCACCCATGGAGGTTTGTCTTCCTTACGGTCCCTCAAAGGCTCTGCCTTCGGTACAACTGTAAATGATAAATTACTTATTCTCCAGCATAGCTCAGCTAATTAACAGGCATCATTAATGCTCTTGTTCTCATATTTGGGCAGGGTGCTGTGGGCATCCCACCTCCAAGACCAGCTGCAGGAGAAGGAGACCGTGGGATGGTCCCCGCGGTCCGTTGGACACATGGGGATTGGAAATGGGGGATGCTGGGAGGGCTGAGGAAGCACGAGGATGGAACGGCCACGTGCCCAAGGAATCCCAGGAGGGGAGAGGGCTGGAGGTCCCCAAAGAGTGCGGGGGCGGCTGGCGACGCCAGCGTTGGCGTTGAGCGGCAGACGGAACCGCGGCAGCGCCCGGGGAACGCGTCTGCCCTAATAAGGCTCCACTGCCAGCTTCTTTCCCAGCTTCAAGGCTGGATGGCTTGGTCCTGTGTCTCTCCCTGCCACCCTTACAATCTCACTCCTGCTCTAACGAGGCTCCCTAATTGCTGCATCTTAACCAAAGGATGCTGCAGCCTGTTACAAAAAGAAATGCCTCTACTACCCTGGGAAAGCTGCTATGGGGAGCAGGCACAGCAGTGTGGGAAGGGGGATGCTTCCCCTGTCCTGGGATCAAACCAGCAATTGGCTGCAGGACACACAGACAGACAGGCTCCCAGCTCTGGCTGTGCCTCCACTGGCTGAGTTATCATCTCCTGCTCAGGGAGGGAAGCTCTCAGCTGATCCAAATATTGCTGCTGCAGCAGGAAGAAGGAGTCAAAATAGCTGAGCAGCCCGTCACCACGAGCCTGGCGGGCTTTTGTGCTCAGCAGGAGGAGGAATTAAACAAAGCTGGGCCCCGCCACCGCGCCGGCGAGGCTGTGCTGCAGCTCTCCCGCAGCCACGGGCAGTGGTGGAACAACAGGATGGGGTCACGCAACGGCAGAGGATGGGGACACATCACAGCGGTGGGATGGGGACACGGCACGGCAGAGGATGGGGCCATGCCATGGTGGTGGGATGGGGACACTGCACGGCAGAGGATGGGGCCATGCCATGGTGGTGGGATGGGGACACTCCACAGCAGAGGATGGGGACACGCCACAGCAGTGGGATGGGGACACACCGTGGCAGAGGATGGGGACACGGGCAGATGACTGTGGTCAAGAGCCAGAGCTGCATCCCGTTGAAGGCCACTTGCATTGCCCAGCCCTTGGGAAGGAGGGGGTTTGTGCCACCAAACTGCAGACTCAAAACAGGGGGAAAAATCCTAGCCTGGCTGAATTTTGTGCCATTTAACACCAGGGTAATTACCACCAGTGGGAACCTACCGCCCACACAATTATGTGCTAGGATAAACTGGAAGAGCATAATTACCATTACAAATAACTCACTTCTTGCCTTTATTGCATCCAAAGCCTGTAGAAACTCCCACCAGTGATTCCCCCACCACTACCTTCCCTCTGACATCTGCTCCTGCCTCGTCTCTCCCTGCCACGAGGGTCAGCGCAGGGAGGAGAGGGGCCCATGGACCCCCAGCACTGTGGGCCATGCCAAAATTCAGCTCCCTCACCTAATTTTCCATAGGGGCACTTGGCAGAGGCGGTTCTGCTTTCCAGCAGCCTCCCAGCAGTATCCCTGCCTCAGTGATAGCACCATGCCGAAGCCTGTGGCTGCAGGGACCTGGGGCAGGAGCCTGAGTCCCACGGCACCCAGGGTCCCCCCAGCTCTGGGACAACTGAGAGGGAGGTGACGAGACTACAAAACCCCACTGCAACATCTGGGTCCAGCAAACCACCCTGGCACAGGGCAAGACCAGTTTTTCCAAGGTTTCCAGGTCAAACTCCAATTGCTGGGTTCAACGGTCCTGCATGTGGGGGTCCCAGCACCCTGCCCTTCCCAAGCAGCCCCCTGGGTTCTTCCCAGTGTGCCAGAGTCCCAGCAAAGCCCGTCGGTGGCACTTACCGCCCAGCGCTCAGGCGGATCCTGTCCTCATGGCCCCGGCTCCTCCACACTGGGTGTCCCTGGGGCAGCAGGCTCTGGGGGAATGACACGAGGGGGATGAAACCGGGTGAGGAAGAGCAGGGGCATTCCTCCCTTAGCCCACTCCCTGGGCATTCCTTCAGCAGCCCAGCCTTCCCTCCTCCCTCGAGGCCGCCCCATAGGCAGCGATGCCTGCACTGGCAGCAACTGGGACGGCTCTGAACGGACACGTGTTTTGCCCCAAAACCATCCCCAGCCCCATCCTCTTATGCAATTCCCTGCCAGCGGGCACCGGAGCCGGCCCAGCGGCCACCTCGCCATCCACTTTGATTTGCTCCAAATCTGGCCGTTTGCTCCACAAAGCCTCCTCCTGCCACCTCAGCTTTCTGGTGTGAGCAAAGGGATTTTTTTTCCAGCCGCTGGCCCAGCAGAAGCACGAGCTCGGCCCGTTCTGCTTTGCAAATGAGCACGAGGTTTTGCCAGCACGGGTCCTGCTGGGGATCTTTATGGCTGGGGATGAAAGCAGGAGAGAACAAACACGCAGCGTGAGCGCCCGGCACCGCGCACAAGCTGGAGCCTGGAAAGGAGGAAAAATTAAAGTGGTCTTCCCACTTAGGAGCTGAGCAGATTTGACCAACGGTTGTTGGAAGCAAATAAATATGGAATACTGCCAGGGCGTTTGCACCGTGCTTTTAATGTATTTACTTTTTTCCAACTCATTGTAAGCAAGGAGGATTGTGGAAAGCAAACATTTTATTTTATTACTAATTGCTCTGTTATTTTATCAGGCTGTATTAGTAAAATTTACTCAGCCTGGATAGAAAAAAAGAGGGGCTTAGTAAGAGATCACCTAATTTAGTATATAATTCTGTGCCGAGTCATTATTTTCTTAGAAGCTGAATTAGCTGAAAGCAGCTCGGTAATGGTTCATGAGTTGTGTCAGGCTGGGAAGAGAGTGGCATTAGGGAGAGGTCTGTCACAGCATTAGGTGAAGGCTGGCCAGGAGAAGGGGGAAAAGGGAAGGGGAAAATGGGAAAAGGGGAAAAGGAGGAGGGGGAAAAGGGGAAAGGGAAAAGGGGGGAGGGGGAAGGAAAAAGGGAAAGGGGAAAGGGAAGGGGAGTGAGCAGGATGCAACGATCACAGCAAACATGCTTGATGCAATCAGGAAATCAAAGGCAATTACTGTTAATGAAAGAAAAGGGAGCAGGCAGCAGGCAGGTGCTGCCCAGAGAGGAGCAGGAACCAACTGAGCACCGCTGTTAGTAAGGGATGAGGCAAGATTTCTAAAAAGTCATGTAGGACAAATACCAGCTGAAGAACTGCAAATGTGAGTGGAGAAAGAAGTGTTTACTGAGGCAGCTGAGAGGAACCGGCAGCATCAGACTGTCCAGCACTGCTGGGAGCTGGGCCGGGGGGGCCCTGGCACCCCAATTCCAGGAGGCATTTCCCCTGGCTCAGCCCTGCTCCAGCACATCCCTCCTCACCGAGCACGGATGCTTCCCAGGCATCAAACCCAAGGCGCTCCAGGGCTCAAGCCCCACTCCATGCACCGAGAGGCTGAGGACAGGCTGTTCAACGGGAGGGGCGGGTTATTAAGCACATGATTAATTTTGGCCCCAGCCCCAGCTGCCTGACAGCTCCTTCTCCAGGGCTGGGAAGAGCGAGCAAGCGTGAGAGGTGCTGCCTCTGCTGATGCAGCGGTTGGTGGGATGAAAAATCCTGCAATGCAGCACTGCTTCTTAATGAGCCATTTGTCTTTGAGTCTTCTTGACTCATTACCATGCCGGGAGAGGGATGGGAGTTGCCCCAAGTCCCCATCTGAGCAATTACTCCTGAAGCAGAGCGAGGAAATACGGCCGTGACGCGCCCCAGCTGCCAGGGATCCCGGCACGGCCGGCAGCACCGGGGCTCCCTGGTACAAGGCAGGTGCCTCCAGCTGCTGCTGCCGATGGGGAGTGGGGACCACAGAGCATGCTCAGCCCAGCACCACCAGCCTGGACACCCCAGTCCCCAGAGCCAATTCCCCTGGGGCAAGAGCCAGGAAGAGCAAAGGAGTCAGAACAACCCAAGGCAAAGCCAGCGGAGAAGACAGCCTGATACTCCATCCCTGCAAAGCCCAAATCTGGATCTTGGCGGAAGAGTGACTTCTTCAGAAGGCAGCAGTGATCCGGACCAGCAGCCAGAATCCATTGGCTGAGAAGGAAAGAGGTGGCACAGGGAAGGGGCCACACCAGCATCTCAAGGTGGGTGTGGGCAGAGGAAGGGCTGGCAGGGGTGAGCTGCCCCGGGCACAGGCACCTCCAGCCTCCTCAGCCCCTCACCCTGCAGGAGCCAGGACATGTGGAGCCGTCTGACAGAGCTGGGACCCCACCAGGAGGAGTGCAGCCAGGAGACCACCCTGGAGGTACCCCCAGGCCAGGCAGGACCCTGCAGACCCAGCCCATACCAGCTGGCACAGGGTTCATGGGCACTGCGCCGCACCGATGAGCACCCATCACCAGTTATGCCCACAGACAGCTTCCCTCCCACGAACATGATCAACATCTGCCAGCACTGCCCGGGGCCAGCAGCAGCCAGAACTCTCCCCCTGGTGCCCCTCCAGTGCCCAGCAGAAAGGGGGGACGTGCAGGTGACCCCAGGGAGCCCAACGGGATAAAGAGACAACACGAGACCAAGGCACCTGATGTTCACCTGCAGCAAAGGGAAGGAACAAGCAAAGGCATCCCCACACACTGCTCGTCCTGGGAGGTTCTGCCCACATCCTCACCAGGCACCTTGCTCCAGTGCCCAAGTGGAGCCCCAGATGGGTGGTGGGATCCGGGCATCCCTCAGGAGTTAGACCAGCAGCAGCACTGGACGAACACCATTCCCCCATGCAACCCCTGGGCTGTGCCATTTGCTCTCCCCATGCACCCAACCCGCTCTGTTGGCAGGACGGGTCGTGCTGCCTGGGTTTAAAAAGCCACTTATGTCCCCAGCCACAGGGTGTAATGACTTAAGCCGGGGATCACTCCAAAGCTGCTTTGGTGAGCTCGGAGCAGCACAGTGTTAGCACTGGGTGAGGCAGGAGCGATGATGTCTCACCATCCCCTGCCTGTCCCCACCGAGCCCTGGGGTGAGCAGGCCCTTCCATCCCTGGCTCTGCTCCCACTGGGCACTTGGCCATGCCAGGGCTCTTCCCAGCCACCGGTGTTTCTCCACCCCTCGCTTTCCCCAGCACGTGGCACCCTCTGCTCCAACCTCAAATAACACCCATTCCAAACAGACCCCTTTGCAACACCGTCCTGTCCCACAGCTCTTCCCGCAACAAGGCTGCAGGCGCCTGGGTTTCCAGCAAGCAGGACCTGGGAATGGACCAGCCCTTGGTCCCTGCACCAGCAAGGATGCTTCAGGCCACCTTGCCCCATTCCCAGGCTGCATCCCAACCCCAAGGTCGCTCAGGGCCAGGGCTGGGAAGAGCACAGCGAGCCTGAGGCACGGCACATCCCAACTCATCAGCAGAGGAGCCAAACTGCTCCTTTAATGGATGGGCTTAATTTGCAAAGCTGATGAAAACCTTAATATTTAAATACATAATTCTGCACGCTGCTTTTAGCACAGGCGTGGGGGCAGAGCAAGGCAGGATCTTCGCAGGGATGGGGTGCACTCTGACAGGACCACTTCGGTCACCCAGGCACTGGCATCCTCATCACTCACAGCGTGGGGACAGCGCACGCTGTCACCCCTTCAGCTGGCAGCACAGATGCCATGGGGTGCTCTGCCATGGGGTGCTCTGCTGTGGACACCAGGGTCCAGCTCCACCACCAGCCTCCAAAGCATCCCACAGGGAGATGAGGAGAAACGGGAGTGTGGTCCGAGCCAGGGAGCTGCGAAGGGCGGTGGGACCTGGCCCCTGCAGAGATTACACCACCGATATTCCTGCTACAAGAGCTTAGAGATAAAAGAGATTTACAGGACTTACCAGCCACACAAATTGAATATTTAATTTTAGCTGCAGGGGAGGAGTGGGGGCTTGGCTGCGGGTACACGTGAAGGAGTGCGGGTGGTGGGCCCAGTGCCACCCTGCCTTGGGGGAGGCGTTTCCAGCTCTCGAGGGAAAATCAGTGCCAGGGCTGTCACTGGGGACCGAGCAGCCCAATGCCACAGGGACCTGGCACCCTCTGCCCATCCTGCCCCTCATCCTACCAGCCCCTCACCAGCTGCCAAGTGTGCAGCACAGTCTCTGCCGCCACATGGGAGCTCCTGCGGGATCATCCCCAAATGAACCACACGCATGGCCCTGGTTTCAGGGATGCTCTGGGGGACTCAGGAGGGGCCCTGGTCCCCACAAACTGCCCATGGGCCAGCCTGGAGCTGGCGCTTGGTTACTGCCTGCTTCACCGCGCTGCTTGCCCTGACAAGGATATCCTCAACAAGGATGTCCCTGGATGAGGACATCCCTGGAAAAAGATATTGTCCAGCAAGGGCATGAACTGTGCCAGGGAACACAGTTAGGAGCAGCGGGCAGGGATGATAGAGCTGAGCACCCTCTGGGACAGGGTGAAGGAACCCCAAAGGGGATCTGATCACCCCCTGCAAGGCCAGAGCAGGGGCAGGGGCCAGGCAGCAAGAGCCCCCCACCAGCCATGGGGACAGGGCTGCTGGCTGGCCCCAAGCCCCAGCTCGGGTGTACCCACGGTGCCACCAAGCCGGGCACTCATCCTCCCTCACCGAAACACAGCCGGGCGTGCAGCACCGGTGCGGGTGCCGTCACAGGGCGAGCTGGGGGAGGATGGCAGAAGATGAATGAGGGAGTCGGGAGGCTAATGGCATTGTCTGGAAAGTAGGTCGTGTGCTGAGCAAAAAGATATTTATATCAAAGCTCGTTCCCCCGCAGAAGCTCCAGAGCTGGGCACAGGCAGCACCACGAGCCCATGGCCGTAACCCTGGCACCCCAGGGCCGTAACCACAGCACCCCATGGCTCCACAGGACCCCCCTCCCGGCCCCACACACAGCTCTGTCATCTCCATCCTGGGTACCCACATCCCACTGGCCCAAGGACTCGTGGGGTGGCAATGCTGGGGGTGAAGTTATTCCAGTGGAGCAGGAGCCGTGGCAGCTCCTCGCCTTTTGCTGACTTGGCTGCAGGCGCCAAGCAACGAATGGCACCAGGTTATTTTTATTTTCATGTAACCTTTGCCAAAGTATAATATTCCCATGGATGCTCCCCAAATGGACACATTTTGTGCCAGGACAGTCATGGCAGGTCTTGCTCAGCCCAGTCCTATGCTGGCTGTGGCACCACAGTCCCTTTGCCCACACCCAGCCCTGGCACCAGCTCCTGTCGTGCTCCTCACAGCCTGTGCCACCCCTGTCCTGAGCTGCAGCCAGGTCTCAGCTTTGTTGCAAACCTCAGCCACCTCATTTCCTGCTTGGTGGGGGGAGAATCTTGTACTCCAGGTCCCCTCCTCACACCTCCAACCTAAAAAAGCCAAAAAATTGCCCCACTAGCCTGGATGGAGCTGGTGTCAGCCAAGAGGTTTTATCCCCCCACCCTTCCTGTCCCAATAACTGTGGATATGGCCCCACCAGCAGCTGTCCAGCCCTGTTCTCCTGTCCCCATCCCTGTCCTCATCCCCATCCCACGCCTGAGCAGGCTTGGATCCAGCACGTGTGCAGGTTCATTTCCCATAATAGCTGTGTCGGCTGAATTTACAGCCACACTCCAAGTTATTAATAATAATAGCCTCGCTCTTAAGTAGGGCTTTTCATCTGCCTCGGAGCCCTTTCCAGAGGACGTCTGCGCCATTATCACCATTTTAGTCTTGTTCCAGTGGGCAAGAGAGTGAGACGGAGAAGGGATGTGCAGCCCCGTGGAGAACCTGGCCACAAAAACCCCCAGGAGAGGCTGGGAAGCCCTGGCCAGGTGGGAGGCAGCCACCACACTTGGGCTCACGCGGTGATTTACACCAGCAGAAAGCCAGGGCCCCACCATGCAGATAAATCCACTTCAGGCAGCAATAAACCAGCAGCACCGCATCGGTAACCCGCAGCGCTCCCAGCGGGGTGAAAAACCCAGGGGGCAAGGCGCCAGCACCACCGCTCACCCGCTGGTGCCGATAAATCCCAGTCCTGTGGCAGCTGGGGCATGGGGAGGTCCCCAGGGTGGAAATCCCCGACCCTGGTGGAGCTGAAGGCAGAGGGATGAGTGCCACCAGGCTCCCATGGGAGATCTGGGCCCAGGGTACTGACTTGGGAATGACACCAGCACGTGGGACCCACAGCAGCCACTTGGGACCAGGGACATCCCCAACCCGCCTCGAGCAGCACCCACGTCTCCCCGCTGCGCGCCGCAGCCCAGCTCTATGGGCAGATTTATTTCCCTGTAAAAGCGCTTTGATCTGAAGTTATTTTTTGTTTACTAGCAACAAGGTATTGTAAATACATCTTTGCCGATAATTATAGAGTCTGGGCGCACACCTTAATCTCCATAAAATATCAGATGCTACAATTTGCCTGATTTAATGAGATTGGAGGCTGATAAGGCGCTGAGGTAAGCTGTAAACTGGGGGGGGGGGGAGGAGGGAAATGATTGCAAATGTGCTAAAACGCCTTCGTCCTCCTCCTCCTGCCGCTGCCACGTGCCCAGCCCGGGAGCGTGTGCCCAGCCCCGCAGCCCCCTGCCCAGCTCGCAGGGTGGGCCCGGGCTGCGCCGCAGCAGCTTCACGCAGGGATGGGCATTTAGGGCAAATGGAGCTTTTTATACAATTTACCTCATTAAAACTCCAAGAGCTGAGAGCAGCACCGGGTTCTCACCGAGCCGCCCGCAGGGCTGTGGCCGGGGGATCTGATGTGACACATTCTGCACCCCGCAGGCCCCGTGCCATGCCAGGGAGGGCAGGCAGCACGGTGCTGCAGCCACGGTGCCAGGCTGGGGTGCAGGTGGGTGCCTGCGCACACGCAGCGGGCACGGCTACGTGCCGCTGGAGGAGAAGGTCCCAAGGGATGCAGGGGCACAACCCAGGGAGGTGAGCACGCTGGCATCTGCACTCTGCAGGGATGTACGTATGCCCGTGCACGTGCATGTGTGTGCATGCATGTCCATGCACCACCAGCCACGCCAAGGACAAGCTGGGGCTGGGGGACACAGGAAGGGGGCCTGGATCGCAGAGAGCTGTACAGCAAACACCGTCCACATGCATCTGCACAGCTGCAGCCTCCCAACATCCCTCCCCAGACATCCAGGTGTCCAGGGTGGGGGTCCCCCTCCTGCAGTGATGGGGGGACCCTGCCTGGAAAGCAGGAGGCTCATCCTGGTAATGAGCACCACCGTTTCCACAGCAACCTTAAAGGCCTACAGCTGCTGCCTTGCTAACGAACCTGCGCTGGAGCATTCCCAGGGGATGCCAAGCACCATCCTGCTGCCCATCACACCAACCTCGGACCACAACACCCTCTCCCCCACTCCCCCAGCCCCCAACCCACCTCCTTCAGTTGGTGCCTGGGCTCACCCGCAGCTCCTCTCCCTTTTCTGAGACCCCCAAAAGATGCAGAACCCTTGTGCTAAGCAGGACAGACACCCCTGAACCATCTCTGCTCCTGGATGGGCACGAGGGGTCGGCAGTGACCTACAAATGTCAGGGTGATGGATTAATTAACTTCCCTCTTCCTCAGGCCGTTATCAGATGGAATAAGTCGTCACCTGAGACTGTTAATTGGGCTAATTATTCCAGTTTCAGATTTTAAATAATTAGTTGCTCTTGTCTCCAGCCTTACTTCCACAATTTTCTAAAAAGGTCAGGTGGTTCCCAGCTCCTGTGAGATGGGGCAGAGGGGCTGCAGTGGGGCCCCATGCACTCTGAGCCCCCTGTGCTGCTGGGGACACTGGGGACAGCACTGTCCCTGTCAGTGCCACCATGGGAACTTCCCTTATGCTCACACTGGAGCTGGCAGAAGAGAAACATCCTCTGCCTCAATGGCAACAGGAGGAAATCAGTAGAGAGAAGAGGGGAGATTGAGATGAGATCTTCAGAAGAAATGTATTCCTGTGAGGGTGGGGAGGCCCTGGCCCAGGTTGCCCAGAGACGTGTTGGCTGCCCCATCCCTGGAGGTGTTCAAGGCCAGGTTGGATGGAGCTTTGAACCCCCTGATCCAGTGGGAGGTGTCCTTGCCCATGGCAGTGGGGTGGAACTGGACGGCCTTTGAGGTCCCTTCCAACCTGAACCACTCTATGATACGGGGAGATGAAAACAGAGGGTGAAGGATGGGGGGCCAGAAGGAGACCTCCCCAGTCTCCTCCTCCCTCCCTACACCAAAACAATGATGCCTTCTTCAGGCCAAGCTCCCCGCACCAGACAGAGCCACAGTAAAGCCCCAGGTCCCTCATTCCTCCTCGTTTGAGCTTAGACTCCCCAAGGGGAAAATCTCAGCCCAGCACTTTCAACAAACATGATTTCCCCACAGGGTTTCCTGGCTGCTCAGCACGGAGACATGCACCATTCACACAGGACACTGGGCAGGAGCACAGGCAGCACTGCAAAGGGTCACACTGACCAAAGCAATACCTGGTGTCCATGGACTCCCCACAGGGACCACCCACCAGCCTGGCCAGGGCACCAGCAGAGAGGTGGGTGCCTGCCCAGGAGGGACATGCAGGGCAGAGGGCCAAGCAGAGGCACCTCAGCTCCCAGCCTCATCCTCTCAAGGAACACCGTGACTTCTCCCAGCCTTATCCCCTGCTATTAATAGTCTTCAGTAGCCACCTCGGGAGCCATTTGCATATTTGATTGCAACTCCGAGGCGGGGCAGGGCCCTTCAATCAGCTGCTCCCACAGCTTCATTTGCATGGTTTGACATTTTATTGTGGGAGCACTGACACCCGCACTGTGGCTGGGGACACGGCTCCAAGGGATGAGGTGGGTGCAGTGTCCTCAGCCAGCACCACTGCCCTGGCTGCGCCACCTCAGCCACCCAACACCCACCCAGCTGCACCAAGCAGAGCTGGCAGCAACCTCTCCAGCCTGCCCCAACCCAGCAGGGCATGATGGAGCCTTGGTGGCCCATGTCCCCAGGTACCCTGCTCTGCCTTGCCTTGCTCACCAACTCAACTTGCGGCACCCGGTCCGACCTGCGCAGCGGGGCAATCAGCAGGCAGGGCGTGGGGTGGCGGGCATGGCTATGGGTTGCCTGCCTGTCCCGCCAGCCCTGTCTGGAGCTGCCACACATCAAAGGCCATGGGTAGGCTGGGATGTTCCCACGGGAGTGGGAGGACCCCAAATCCCAGTGCACCCCTGGGGACACCGAGGGGTCAAGATGCACTGTGGGTTCTCCTGTTGGGCCATGGTGATCAGCACTGTGGACAGCACCCGCCCACTGCCACTGCCGTGGCCACCACCACCATGGCCACCATGGCCACCACCACCATGGCCACCACCGCCATGGCCACAACCACCACTAAAGCCACAATTGGCATCATGGCAACCACCACCACAGCCACCACGGCCACCACTGCCAGCATGCCACCCCGCGGCCCCAGCTCTCACAGCCCCAGGCCAGGGATGCGCCAGGTGGCGGCAGGAGGAGCTGGGTGGCTCCAGAGCCCCGGGCAGACATGGCTGGGAGCTGTGTCCCAGGATGCCCTTGCTTCCCCTCAGCTCTTGGCATCACTTGGCAGGAAAAAAAACAATCCAGGATGAGGCGTGGGATCCAGCCTGAGGATGACAGGGATCAGGAGAGGGCTCTGCTACTTCCCTCCCTCCTGCCTCAGTTTCCCCTCTAAGAAAACACATCAGAAAATACAGGTTCACCTCACGGAGAGGCAAGGAGGTGGGGGATGTACAAAGGGACCCAACTGCCACCGTGACTGTGCCAAGGAGCGAGTTGAAGACAGGCAGGGTTCAAAGCACAGATGTCAGCACCGGCTGTGCCGCTCCCCAGCAGCGGGGCCGTCTGGCAGGGAGGCAGACTGGGGCTCCCCAGCTCCATCCACGGGCCAACACATGGACACCGCAGAGGGGACCCTGACCCTCACACACAGGGTGCAGCCCTGCCTCACTCCCCACGTTGCCAGGACAGCCCAGCCACCTTGAGACTCCACTCCCTGCCCTGCTCTCAGGCAGGCAAATGAAACCAAATCACAAGGGGGCTTGGGCACAGCCAGCATGTCCCCCCAGCTCTGAGCATGCAGCAAAGCCTCTGACACACACAGCCCACTCCCTCCTCACCCCGCATGCTCGGCCCGGAGCATCGGGGTCTCACCTCCCTCATCCTGACTGAACACCCATACTGAGACCACTGTGTCCCCAGGGCTGAGCACAATGTCCCCAGGGGCAAGCTCAGCTCAGGCACAACCCAGGCTGCCACCTGCACTGTGCACAGCCTCAGCACCACAGCCCCCAGCCCCAGCGTGCACAGATCCTGGCCCCCAGCCCCAGCAGATTCAGCTCCAGTAGATCCAGCCCCGAGACTCAGCAGCCCCTCTGCAACATGCACAGCCCTCAGACCCAACATGCACAGTCCCCAGACCCAATATGTACAGCGCCCACACCCAACGTGCACAGCCCTGGCCCCCAGCATCCTCCCCCATAACATGCACAGCCCCCAGCCCAAGCAAACCCAGTCCTCAACTCCAGCTGACCCTCTGCAGCATGCACAGCCCCCAGCCCCAGCAGATCCAGTCCCTCCAGCCCAGTACAAAGCTCCAGAGAAAGGGAGGAGAGACCTCTAGGCTGGGAGCTGCCATCCCAGCCAGGCAAGCTTCAGGGCTGTGCTGAGGCTTGTCTGGGTAAGGGCTAGCCGTGAGCCATAGGCTGCACACCGAGACGAGGAGGTGGATGTCAGGGAAAAGGACTCGGCCAGGAAAGGGTTATGAGCAGCTCTGCGGGGGGGGGTGGGCTGCTTGAGGGGCTCCTGCTCTGCGCAGGCTGGGGGGACTCGGCTCCGATGCACTGGCATCCACAAAGCGGGGCTCTTCCAGGAGAGCATCTCTGCAAGGCACGGTCCCCCCCCTGCGTGGAGCCAGGAATGCACCTCTCCCACCCAGCAGCCCCTTCTCCTGCCCACGGCCCCACTCACCCTGCTGCTCGCTAAGCCATTAAGTTGCCCCTCTGGGCTCGGCAGGGGCCGGAGGACGGAAGCAGCGCGGTGGATGGATTCGCTCTCTTCCTGCGAAATCCCTGTGGGCTGCCCATGCCACGGCCAAACCGCGCAGCGAGCGGCCGCTGGCCCAGCCGCAGGCGTCCCCGGGGTCACGGCCACCCACGGCCGAGCGACAGCGGCCACGCTCACACTGCCTTGGCCAACACCGGAGTCTTCCAGCTGGAGGGAGGCAGTGATGGAGCCTTCGCCTCTGCGCGCTTGGGACACACCCACGCGCGCTCCCCGACGCGCTCCGGCCACCCCCGCGCACAGCCACGCACCCCCGGGAACCGGCGGCCCACGCAGCAGCACCTGCACGCCCACGCGCCGCTGCGCTGCATCGCCCCACCAGCGTGGACAGACGGACAGGCAGCCCTGCGCGGATGGACGGACACAGAGCCACGCACGCCTGGATGGACAGACAGCAACACATGCTTGGACAGATACACAGCCACACACCCCCGGGAATCAGCTACCCATGCCAGCAGCACCTGCACACCCACGCACAGCTCTGCTGCATCGCCCCGTGAGCACGGACAGATGGACATGCAGCCATGCATGCCCGGGTGGACACACAGCCATGTACATGCCTGCACAGCCACACAGCCACACACGCCTGGATGGACAGGCAACTACACATGCCTGGACGGACACGCATCCACGCAAGGCCAGATGGACACACAGCCATGCACACCCAGACAGACACACAGCCACTCCACACCACTGCATCCCTGCACCCCCCACACCCCCACTGCTCCCACCCCACAGCATCCCCACGTACCCCCACCCCCACACACCCCTGCACCCACACACAGCCCTCACCCTGCCAGCCCCACACCCCCACACCCCCGACACCCTCAGCTCTCACCACGGCTCCCCTGGCAAGGGCTGTCCCTGTTCCCCCCACCCACGGAGGGCCTGGGGGTGCCTGAGCCGGCACGTCATGACAAAAACCACCAAGACTCAGCTGCACCAATGGCACTGACAGCACCAATCCAGGGTGCATCAACCACCAACCCGCTGGCTGGGAACACCAACCTGGTCAAGCTGTACCACCACAGCAGGGACAGCCACATCCAAGACACACTGTGGATCTCCAGTAACAACCAGTTCACTGTCCCCAAACCAAGACACCCAGGGCACCCAGTCCCACCACAGGCCCAACCCCGCAGCATGTCTTCAGCAACAACCAGTTCACCATCCCCAAACTGAAATGCCCACAGCTACCAGTCCCAGCACAACCCTTCCAGCCCTTTGGGAAGAGCCCTAGATGAAGGCTGCAGCTCAAGGGTTGAGATACCAGCAGGTCCCCCACCGGGCATCACGCCGGGATTCAGTACCTTCAGCTCTCGCAGCTCTGTCACTCCGAAGCAGCACCCCCACACGCCCACGGCCAGGCTGTTCTCCTGCTCTGCTCTGCCCACCAAAAACTTCAGCTTAATTCCCAGCCCAAACAAGCTCCTGGCCCCACCAGGGAAGAGGGACAGGCACGGAGGCTCCTACCAGCGCCTGTTGCCCGAAGCTGCCAGTTTAAGGCCAAACAGACTCTGGCTGAAACGCTGAGCACCAGCGACCACGCCGCAAACATCTGCTCTTCCAGCAGCATCATGATTCATAGGCTATTAATTGGAGCTTGGCAGCACTGAGAAGTGTTTGCATCCCCTGGCTTTGCTCAGAGCCACAACTCGCTGCTGACAAGGACCGGGTGCTGGGGAAGGAGCCAAACCCAGCAACGCACCGGCCGCAGCAGGGCCGTGCCAGGATGGGCACGTGGCACACAGTGCCCAGCTCCCACACCAGCCGCCCAGGGCTGCGGGGGCAATGCAGAGCGAGCCCCGGGAAAACAGTGGTGCTCAGCGCTTGCTCCCAGCACCGCATGGCACCCTCAGCACTCAACAGCCCCAGCTGCAGCAGAGAAGTCACCTGCTTTGGTTCCCACCTGGCCACGTGTGGCAGGGTCTGTGGGTGCTGGTGATGCTCTTGCAAGCTCCTGGCTCCAAAAATGGTGTAGGGTCTCCCGTCTGGCTCCACGTGTGGTGCTGAGCTGCTCGCTCCCCAGGAACTGCAGAGCAGCACCCTGCTCGGGCAGCACCAGACAAAGGCTCCTCCAACGACAGCCAAGAGAAATCTGAATTCAGAAGCTGATTAGAAACCATGTCATGGCTCCTTCCCGCTCCAGCATTTGGTGAGGAGGGAGCCGGGAGGGGGGGAATCTAATTAGGATTGAGGACAGGTTGGAAAGGCGCTGACACGGGAGCTGCGGGAGCACAGCTGCTCGCGGGAGGAGGACACCGGGCACCTGCAGCACCCCCAGCCTCACGGCAACAGGGAAAGTACAAATTAATTCTCCTTAATCTGACGGGCATTTGCTCTGCTGCCACATGCTGCTGCCAGGACTGGCAGAGAGCAGCCCACGGCTCGGCTCGCATGCTCACGGTGGCTGTGTCCCTTCTGTCCCCCCATGGCTGATGCTGTATGGCCCCAGGGCACTGGAGGCAGAGGGGCTCAATTCTGCCTGGTGGAGGGGATGCAAGCGTGGGGTGCTGTGCTCAGAGCATGGCCCTATCCATCATCCCGGGATGTCCCCCACACCATGTCACCACTGGCTGTGGCAGCAGGTGTGACAAGGCCATCAAGACAGCCACAATCCCAAGGCCACGTAACACTTGGGTAGCGCAGGTTTCATCCTCATCTTTTGGGGACAGCAGAGCCCCAAGGCCACGCTGAAGGGCACTCGGCAGGGTCAGCAGCACCACGCAATGCTCTGCCCATCCCCATACCCTCACCTTCCATCAGCATCCTCCATGCCCTGTGCCATTTGCACCACGGGGATGTCCGTGGGCAGCCACCTCCATCCATCCCAACACCAGGATGTCCCCCAGGACACATCCAACCGCAGCCCCCAACCCTCCCCGCGAGTCCCCCGGCTGCCGCACGTCTCGCCTGCTATTCTTAGCTCTCCGCCGCTGCGCTCTCCCGGCAATGGCACCGTATATTACTATTATTGCTGGCTGCCAACGGCTTGAAGCAGGCAGCCGGGATCATGGTTGGGCTTCCACACCCCTGGTGACCTGTCATTCGGTCCCTGCCGGGCTCTGGTCCTCAACAGGCTATTTCAGGAAATCTAATTTGATGGGCAGAAGGAGCCCAAGCCACAGGTTCAACTCCTGAGCCAAATCCAGGCTCCTCATGTCACCGCTCAGATCCAGATTTTAGCTTCGCCCGTGATGGCGGTAAGGGCCAAGAATCACCTTTGGCTCCAGATCCAAATTTCTGGCTGGGTAGGATCCAGGGTTTCTGATGAGCTTGTCAGAGAGACACAAGCATCTGCAAAACCTGGATCTGGACCCCCAGCTGCAGCAGCACCACCTGGGCACAAGAGCCCAGCGTGAGGCCAGATCCTGTCCGTGCAGATGGGCAGAGCTGTGGAGACCTGCAGTCACCAGTCTCGAGGCTCCTGCACAGGCTCTGCATCCTGCAGGTCACAGTATGGCTCTGCCCCAAGCTTGTGATGGAGAGGCTGAAGGAAGGGTCCCCCCAGGGCCCCCCAGCTTGGGCTCCTCATCACTCTCTGCTCCCTCCCCGTGCCTTGCCCCGGCTGCTGAGCGCCAAGCCCTGTAGGAGCACTGGATGCTGTTCCTCCATCCCTCATGACACAAACCCTGGTGCTCAGGAGGGAGATTTGGTCACCAAGGGCTCAAAACCAACTCATCCAGGCTGGATGGAGATGCCACCCCATTCCACTGCAGCAGGGATGCCCGGAGCTGGTCCTGCTGCTGGGCTTGGTGGGATGACACCATCCAAGGCAGCCCCAAACACAGCTCCCATGCTGCTGCTCTCACCGCCCCCACAGCCAGGAGGGGTCCCTCCAGCTCAGATGCTCCCTGGACACTTTGATGGCTATTTTTTCCCCTCTCAGCTCAAATTATGCTTTGAAAGGGCTGATGTGCCTCCTTCCAGCCTCCCAAACGTGGCCATGCCTGGATGCCAGTAGCTGTTCCCCATCTCGATTTCCCAGCAGCTGGGGTCCTCAAGGGCTGGGAGCCCTGGATGCGTGTGAGAGGGTAGTGGGGAGCACGGGGCGAAGAATCGAGATAGATGGAAAATGACATCCATTTCCTAAAGGAGAATCTGTGCTGCTGGCCGGATCCTGCCCCAATTTACCCCATGGAAGGCCTTCTGCTTCCAGCTGGACTCCTGCGGAGGCAGCTGGCATCCAACAACCCATCTCTGTCCCCTTCTGCATAGCCTGGGGAGGAAGGAGGGACCCTCTGTGGGCAGCGTGGCCCTGTGCCCCGCGAGGGAGGTGGCGCATGGGACTGGGTGTCACAGGATGGAGAGAGGGTCCCAGTGCCAACTTGCTCTGCAGGTTTGGCACAGGGTGCAAGGGACCAAGCTGGCTCCTCCAACAAAACCCAACCGTCTGGAGGGGAAGGAAGGTGACAAGAGGAGCGAGACCCCCTAGACCCCGCAGAGCTTGAGGTGAGACCCCCAAAGCCTGAAGAGCTCTCCTTGCCTGCCAGGCTGCCTTGGACAACGGAGCCCGGATGCACGGTGAGAATTGCAGCTCGGCTCACACTCTGTGCCTGCTCCCAGCACCCAGCATCAACCCTTCTGCCTCACAGCATCGCGAGAGGGAAGACCACCAGGCTGGGGAGGGGTCCTGACACTGCCCAAAGCCTCTGCAGTGGAAGAGCACCAGGATGGCTTGGCATTGCCTTCTGGGGGGAGGCTGGAGGGACCCCTGCCCAACGCTGCACGCACCTGGCAATGGAGGATGCTGCATCCCGCAGCCTGCATCCCGCATCCTGCATCTCCACTGACTGCGCTGTCCCGGCTGAGCACCACGATACCGGGGAGATTCCCCCAGCCACCTTTTCCACTTCCCCCCAATTTCCCCCCCTCAGCACCCGTTCGGTGGTGATGGATGCATCCCGGGGCGATGCATCTCACTCCCCCGGGGCCTGTCCCGTCGGGAACAAGCCCCCCAACTCTCCCCCCACTGGGCATCACGGATCCCCCGGGACCGGGACCCCCGCCCGCGCGGTGATGCCCGGGGCAGCAGCATCGCGGCACCGGCCCCCCCGCCTCCTATTCCCACCGCTCTTACCCCTCTCCCGCTGCCTACATCTTGCAACCGGTACCGAGCGGCTCTCCGACTGCCCGGCCCACCCGCTCCCGATACCGGAGCGGCACGGTTGGGCTCGGTTGGTGCTGGTACCGGAGGGGCTCGGATGGTCCCGGTGCGGCTCGGTTGGGCTCGGTTGGTGCTGGTACCGGATGGGCTCGGTTGGTCCCGCTGCGGCTTGGATGGGCTGGCTTGGTGCCGGTACTGGTCCCAGTGAGGCTCGGTTGGGCTTCGTTGATGCTGGTATCGGAGCGCCTCGGTTGGGCTCGGTTCCGGAGCGGCTCTGTTGGGCTCGGCTGGTCCCGGCGTGACTCGTTCGGGCTCGGTTCCTCCCGGTAGCGGTACCGGAGAGGCTCGGATGGGCTCGGTTGGTGCCGGAGCAGCTCGGATGCGCTGGGCTGGTCCCGGTTCCGGCGCGACTCGGTCGGAGCCGGTCGGTGCCGGATGGCTGCGCCGGTGCCGGTTGGTCCCGGTTGGCTGTGCCGGGGCCGGGCCGGGCCGGTGCCCGCGCTGGGCGGCAGCATGCGGGGCCCCGCAGTGCAGCGCGGGTCGGAGCGGGGCCGGCGCTGCCAAGACGCGGCGGTGGATTTTCCCCGGGAGCCAGAGCGGCGCAAAATGGCTCCGGTGCGGCGGGGGGAGAGGGAGAGTACTGGGATGCCACTGGGATGCCACTGGGACGGGCACTGGGACTGGCACTGGGACAGACATCAGGATGACTCCAGGAGATCACCGGGCTGGAAGCAGGACGAGCACTGTGCTGGCACCAAGCTGGCACCAGGATGTCACCGGGCTGGCACTGAAATAGGCACCGGGATGGACACCGGGACAGCGCCAGGCTGGAACCAGGATGGGCATCGAGCTGGTTCTGGGCTGGCACTGAATGAGCACTGAAATGGGCACTGGGATGGGCACCGGGACAGGCACCAGGCTGGCACTGTGATGGGCATCAGGCTGATACTGGGACCGGCACCAAGCTGGCGCTGGGTTGGCACTGGGACAGACATCGGGCTGGCACTGAGCTGGGCAGGACCCTCACCCACCTACGGGTGGCCTCCCGGGGCATCCCAGGACCCTCACCCACCGCTACTGGGGTCCTGGGACAGCCCCAGTGTACCAGGACATCCTGGACATCCCCAGAGTACTGACACAGCCCTGGGGTACGGGGACAGTCATGTAGTACCAGGACAGCCCTGGGTACCAGGACATGCCCATGGTACCAGCACAATGTTGGGGTCCTGGCACAGCCCCTGGATGGATGCAGCCCCCCGGGGACCCAGCATCCTTGCAGCAGAGCGGGGGCTGCCCGCCGCCACGTGCCAGCCGAGCCCCTTGCACCACACCATATAATTTGCTAATAATAATAATAATCATGGCACAGGCGGGTTACAAGTGCAGTGAACAATAACCTGGTTAACGCCTCACTGTACGCAGTGGCAAGAGCCACACCATGGCACGTGCCCGCCCTGGTACCCTGCCGTGCTTGAAGCCACCTGCCGTGCCGTGTGAGAGCTCTGGCACGAAGCACTGAGGGGTTTGAAGCAACTGTGTCCTGGTGGTTTGTGCCTATGTCCCAGCACTGTGTCCTTAACCAGGATGGCTGTGCCATGGGGCAGGGCTGTTCCCAGTGTCACAACATCGGTTTCCCAGTGGGATGGCTGGGGCTGGAGGACAGGGCTGGTTCTCCAGGGTGGCACAGGGCAGGGGGACAGCAGGACGCTGCAGGGAGAGCAAGGCTGGATCCAGGCAGCTCTGTGAAGCCAACACCATCCTGAGGTGCTCTGCTCAGCACCCTCATGGACTCCATCACTGTCCCCCCATTGAGTCCCTTGCCCAGGCCACCCCGGAGCTGGGGCTGCCCCCACCCCTGGCATGCAATGAGTCCCCAGATCTCTTCCTCCGCCACCCCTGGCATGCAGTGAGCCCCCTATATCACCTGCAGCCCTCGCCTGGCCCCTCAGAGCCCCCACTGCCACCAGCATGGCTGCTGCTGTCTGCAGGCAGGGCACGAGCTCTGCCCACCTCCCTCAGCAGTTACATAAAACAATTAAAATTTAATGCACACTTCAAAAGGGGAACAAGCAGTGGTTGAGGATGGCTGGGCCAGGGCTGGGTGTGGGGCAGAGACACCCTTGGCCGTATCCCAGCAGTGCCGCGGCACAGCAGCACAGAGACCAGCTCCAGCCATCCAGGATATGGACAGGGCTGCTTGAATCATAGCATAGTTTGGGTTGGAAGAGACCTTAAAGCCCATCCAGTTCCACCCCACTGCCATGGGCAGGGACACCTCCCACTGGATCAGGGGGCTCCAAGCCCCATCCAACCTGCCCTTGAACACCTCCAGGGATGGGGCAGCCACCACTGCTCTGGGCAACCTGGGCCAGGGCCTCCCCAGCCTCACAGCAAAACATTTCTTCCTAAGATCTCATCTCAATCTCCCCTCTTTCAGCTGAAAACCATTCCTCCTTGTCCTCTCCCTGCACTCCCTGATCAAGAGTCCCTCCCCAGCTTTCCAGGAGCCCCTTTCAGTACTGGGAGCCTGCTCTAAGGTCTCACCCGCATCCTTCCCAGGCACCAGTGAGCCAGAGAATGATGGTGAATAATGGGTGACACACCCAGCTGGGGGGAAGCTGATGCCCCTTAGTTCCCACCATCATCCCCTTGTGCACCCTGAGCTGCACAGCACCCGCTGTTTCCATCTGTGCAGCGCCAGGGAGCGTGGCTGCGCTGGCAGCAGGAATCAGCCAGGGCTGGGAAAACACCATCTCCCTCCCACGCAGCCGCCCACATCTCTGCGCCAGCTCTGCCACCCATACCGTGCGCTGGGGCTCGCCGCGAGGGTGGGCGGCTGAGTGGGGCTGGGGGCTGCGCTACACCCACTGCAGCCACCCACCCGTGGGCAGGGGATGGGGCAGGGGCTGCAGGAGAGGAGCAGCGCAGGGAATAGGGCTGGGGGGCTGTCCCACGCCCAGCCCTGCCATTGGGTGCAGACGTGGTTGGCACTGCTCCATGTAAGGCACAAGCGCCCACCAGCAAAGAGAATGGGGAAGATTTTAGCTCATTCATCTTTAATCCTGGCTGAGAGCAGGCAGGATGCGGGCACGGGGCTTGGGCACGCTGCTGTGGGGCATCAAACAGCCCCCCAAACAGCCCAGTCCACACCACAGGTGTCTTCCATCATACGCGTCCCCATGGGATGGAGACTCCCAGGAGGGGACAGTAACCCCTGAGCATCCTTCCCCATCCTGTGTCACCACATCACCCACAGCTCAGCCCCCCCTTGCTGGGCAAGGGCAGGATCCGTGCATGAATGGAAACCATGGGCACATGGGAACATGTGGAGCAGAATGAGGTGGGAGAAGGAGATGAGGTACATGAAGCAAGAGCTCCCACCATACCACTCCCCATTCCCAGCTGGCACCAGGAACTCCATCCCACTGGGACTGTGGCACTGGGGTAGCTGGGGGGGACAGGAACCCAGCACCCACCAAGCTACGAGGAAGCAAAGGAGGATGCCCGGGCGCTGGGCACAGGCCCAGCAGGGGCTGGAGGGGAGAGTGGGAGGCACCGGCCGACTTTGCGCAGGGTCTGTCCCACATCAGCACGGAAGCGCCGGATGGAGAAGCAGTAGACGAGGGGGTCGAGGCAGCTGTTGAGGCTGAGCAGGGCCACGCTCAGCGTGTGCAGCGTATCCAGGGTGGTGGGGGGCCCGCAGAGCGGCACGGGGGGCTGTCTGCCCACCCAAGGAGCCAACGTAAGGTGGTAGGGAGCCACGCAGACCACAAAGACCAGCAGCATCCCCAGCACCATGGCACGTGCCTGCTGCCGGTGCGACCCCGGCGAGGTGACAGCGGGCACCGAGAGCACCCGGGCGATGGACGCGTAGGTGCCCAGCACCACCAAGAAGGCGGCGAAGAAGAAGCCCACCATGGCATAGGCGTACGCCCGCTGCCGGCCGTGCTGCTCAAAGCAGGCGGTGGCCCCGCCACGGGCAGGGAAGGTCTGCTGGGTGGCCAAGGTGGGCACGGCACAGCCCAGCCCCAGTAGCCAGGCCAGGGCGCAGGCCAGCGCGGCGCCGCGACGCCCCGTCAGCGGCAGCTCCCGCCGCGCCGCCCGCACTGCGCAGAACCGGTTGAAGCTGATGAGCACCATGAAGGTGACGGCGCTGTAGGTCGCCAAGTAGTAGGCAGCTCCGGCCAAGCGGCAAGCGGCCTCCGAGAGCAGCCAGTCCCCCCCAGCCAGGTAGTAGGGGATCCAGAGGGGCAAGGTGAGGTTGAAGAGGATGTCGGCCAACGTGAGGTTGATGAGGTAGATGCGGATGGCCTTCCTCACCTTGCCGCTCTGCAGGAAGACCAGCAAGGCCACCAGGTTGCCTGGCAGCCCCACGCACAGCACCAAGCAGTAGACGGCGGGCACCAGCACGAACTGCACGGGGTCGCTGGGCACGCACTCGCCAGGGTCACCTGTCAGCAGCAGCCCCGGTGCTGAGCCGTTCATCCCGGTTTCCTGCAAAGATGGGGGGGACAGTCAGTAGCAGGGCCCCAAACACAGCCCTCGGGGACAGGGGAGAGACAGGAACTGGGATGCTGGGGGATGTGACGCTCAACATGAGCCGGCATTGTGCGCTCGCAGGCCAGAAACCAACCCTGTCCTGGGCTGCATCCAAAGTGGGACCAGCAGGGCCAGGGAGGGGATTCTGTCCCTCTGCTCCGCTCTGGTGAGACCCCACCTGGAGCTCTGTGTCCAGCTCTGGAATCCCCCATATAAGAAGGATACAGAACTGTTGGAATGGGTCCAGGGGAGGCCACAGAGATGATCAAAGGGCTTGGACCACTTCCCATATGAGGTCAGGCAGAGAGAGTTGAGGTTGTTCAGCCTGGACCAGAGAAGGCTCCGGTGAGACCTTAGAGCAGCCTCCCAGTACTGAAAGGGGCTCCAGGACAGCTGGGGAGGGAATTTTTACAAGGGCTTGGAGTGATACGATGAGGGGGAACGGCTTTAAATTGGAAGGGGCAAGATTTAGATTAGAAATCAGGAAGAAAACCTTCACAATGAGGGTGGGGAGGCCCTGGCACCTCCTGTGGCTCCTCGCCGGAGAGGAGGGGCTGCAGGATCCCTCTCAGCCCAACCCCAGCCATGTCTCCCCATGCCCTGCGGGAGCTCTGGGGCTCCCTGGGGAGCGGCAGGCGCAGCTGCACCGTGGCTGAGGGGCAGAGCGGCGGCACCCGGAGGTGCTGTGCTGGCTCCGACCGGCAGCTGCGTGGCTTAATACCTCCCACACAACCGCGTGCTCGCTGGGGCCCCTGTCCTGCTCCCAGAACCCCAAACTCCCCCAAGCTCTCCCACTGATCCATGCGGAAACCACCCGCCGGCTCAGCGTGCACTGGAGCTGAGGGACCCCGGTGTGGGGCAGGGGGACAAGCATGGGGCCAGCCCCTCATGCCCCCCAGCCCGCTGTGTACTGGTCCTGGCCATGGCAAACCACGCTGTGCCGCAGTGGGTGCATCCCAGGGCTGCAGCTATTTCACCTCCCATCACTGCCTGCCCACACCTCACCCACAGCACTGACTCACCCAGCAGGTGTTTTCCAGCTCAGCAGGGCCAGATCCTGCACGCACAGCACCAGGCTGAGGCATGGAGGGCACAAGCTGTAAGGATTCAGGGCTCATCCTGATGGGCTTTAGTTGTCCTGCAGACCCCCAGCTCCTGACAGTCCCCCTTTCTCATTCCTTCCCCACACCAGTTTGCTCCATCTCACCCACCGGTTACTCACCCCACTGAGTCTGGCTCCGTCCCCTCCACCTGCTCCTTGCTCTCTAAACCAGGCTGAAAGAGGCTTTAAGTGCTGAGGGGAGGCAGGGGGTGCCTGATCCCCCCCTTCCCCATCCCGAGCCCCTGAGAGGGCTGGTGCCTGTGGGATGGCAGCTGGAGCAGGGCGAGCACCTGTGGGTGTTTGTAACAGGGGATTCCCTGCTGGAGCCACGCTAAGACCCCCTGCGCCGGCTGAGGGGGCTGGGGGCACGCGGGGGCGGGGGGGACGGCCCTGTCCAGGACCATTTCCCAGGACCCTGCTCCCACCACGCTGGGATGAAAGCAGCAGAGGGTCAAGTTTCCACACTTGGCAGCTGGGGGAAAAGAGGGATGCCCTGAAAGGGATCAAAGCAGGAATCTGCCTTCTCCCAGCTCTTAAGAGCTTTTGTTGGCTTCAAAGCTGGATTGAAGCGGAGCAGCACCCCAGCCCCCTCCAAGCTCTGTGAACATCTGACTTGTTGCTTTGCATGGTCCTGCAATTTGTGGATGTTCATTTGGGACACAAAAGGTGCCAGCCCAAGGATGCTTCAGATCCCAGGGTGGGTATAGGCATGTTGTGTTAGAGAATCATGGAATGGCTTGGGTTGGAAGGTACCTTAAAGCACACTCATTTCCAAAACCCTGCCATGGGCAGGGAAATCTTCCACTGGACCAGGTTATTCAAAGCCCCATTCAACCTGGCATTGAACACCTCCAGGGATGGGGCAGCCACCTCTTCTTTGGGCAACCTGTGCCAGGGTCTCCCTACCCTCACAGGAAAACATTTCTTCCTAAGATCTCATCTCAATTTCCTCTCTTTCAGCTGAAAACCGTTTCCCCTTGTCCTATCCCTGCACTGGATGTGACACCTGTGCCATGGCCACACAAGTTTTGAACCCCTCCAGGGATGGAAACTCCACCACTGCCCTGGGCAGCCTCTTCTAATGCTTCACCACTCTTTTGGTTTAATAAATTTTCCCTAAGATGCAATCCAAACCTCCCCTGGCATAAGCCATTTCCTCTCATCCTATTACTTGTCACCTGGGAGAAGTGGTTGTCCCCTCAGCCCCCGTGGCTCATTGTGGGGGGAGGCAGCAATAACCAGGGGAAACAAACCCTGTAGAATAAGAGGCTTTATTCCAAAACATGAAAGCCTCCAGGAGAGCAGAGCCAGCCCCAGCTCGGGGTGACCAAATGCTGAGAAAAGCTGGACAACTTTGTGTGGATTTAGCAATGGAGCTGCTGGAGCAGTGGTGGTGCACCAGCAGTGCCACGGCCAACGTCCCACAGCACCAGTCCAGGTCTCACAGCACGGGGATAACCCAGCACCAGGGACCCTGGCAGCAGCAGGAGAGGACACGCTGGGCACCAGCAGCAAGTTACCTCGCAGGCTGCGATGCTGAACCCCAAAATACCGTAATGGCATCACTTCCCACCAGCTGAGCCGTCTGTCCTTCCCATCTCTGGTCACTCGAACTTGGGCTTGGCGGGGGCCGCGTAGCCGCGGATGTTGAGCAGCAAGAGGAGGCCGAGACAGAGGGTGGCCGGGGCGCACATGGCCAGGGGCTCCTGCAGCACCAGCAGCGTGTAGATGGCACCTGGGCGAGGAGCGGGGCGTGGGAACCGGGGCTCCTGCCCGAGGGTCCCCCCAGGTCTGCAGGGCAGTGGGCACCCCCGGGCTCTCACCGATCATGATGACACTGAGGACGAAGTTGCTGATCTCCTGCAGGAGCTGGGGCCCGAATGCCAGCAGCAGCCCGGCCACTGCCTCCACCCAGCCAACCACCTCCAGGTACTGGTCCGGATCCGGTGCAAAGCCAAACTCCTTCAGGGGAAAGACCTCCGCGAACCGCACGAACTCCGACTTCTGGGAAGGGCAGGAAGGGAGCAGAGCTGCCCTGAGCCGTGCCCCTCCTGTGGCATCTGCTCTGCCCAGCCCTGCACCCCAAGGGGATCAGGTTTGCTCACACTTGCATCCCGGCACCCCAGTCTGCTCATTCCCACTCCAGGGCACAGCCCTGCACCCCAAAGAGCTCAGCTCAGCATCCCAGCACCCCAACCTGCTCGTTACCTCCCCAAGGGCTCAGCTCCGCTCCCCACCCCGCCCGTTGCCCCCCAGGGCTCGGTCGCCGCTCACCATGTGCCGGTGCAGCTCTGCCGAGAGCCGCTCCGAGAGCTTTCCGGCCCCCGCCAACAGGAAAAACAGCCCGAGCAGCACCCGCAGCGCGGAGAACAGCGGCGCCATGGCCGGAACGGGAGGGAGCGGGGACAGGAACGGGAACTGAACGGGAATAGTAACGGGAACGGGAAGGGCTCGGGACAGCCCCCAGCTCCGGGTGCTGCTGGAGCAGGCGGGGGGGCAGCTAAGAGCTGCAGCTTCACCACCACCATCACCCCCCCCCCCCCCCCCCCAGCGATGTGATTTCCGCCCCCCTCCTCTCACCGAACCAGAGCTGGCAGGAAAAATAAACGTGGGAAACGCCCCAAAAGCAGCAGGTGGGGTTTGTGGGCGCCGGGGAAAGGCCCGCAAAGGAGCTGGGGCACCGTCATAGAATCACAGAATCACTTGGTTGGAAAAGACCTCTGAGATCTTCGAGTCCAGCCGTACCTGTCCACTACTAAACCATCCCTGAGCACCTCGTCTGCCCGACTTTTAAATCTGCAGGGACCGTGACTCAGCCACCTCCCTGGGCAGCCTCTGCCAGTGCCTGAGAACCCTTTCAGTTAAGAAATGTTTCCCAATATCCAATCTAAACCTCTCCTGGTGCAACATGAGACCCTTTCCTCTCATCCTATCGCTTGTTACTTGGGAGAAGAGCCCAGCATCCACTTCACCACAACCTCCTTTCAGGTAGTTGTAGGTGGTGATGAGGTCTTCCCTTAGCCTCCTCCAGACTAAACAGCCCCACGTCCTTCAAGTGTTCCTCACAGTCCCTGTTCTCCAGCCCCCTTGTTCCTGGCCAGTCAGGAACATGGGCAGGGGCATGAGAAGGGGCACCAGCAGCTCTCAGCCAGGCAGGGAGCTGGTTAAGCCGGCAGCCGTAGGAGCCCGGCTGGGATGATGGAAGCAGCTGCCGCTCTCCCCTGCGTCACCACCTGCGCCAGCAGCCGCCAAGGCTCCCGGGAAAGGCAGCCCTGGAATAGCGAGTGCACGGGCATTGCTGCAATTTAAGGAGAAATACATTTTTAATGCAAATAAATCGTGAAAGAGCAGGAATTGTTTCTCTGGGAGCGCTGGTGGCCTGGACCAGCAGTGACTCCGGCACAGCCACCGTACCAGGGTAGTTTGGCTTTACTGGGTGTGGTGGCCACGCTATTTTTATTCCTGGCAACACGCTGTGCCCTGGCTCTGCTGGGGGAGCTGCAGCAAATGCAGCTGAGGAGCTGCTCACGATGACTTGAAACTTCTCCCTGATCCAGCCCACACGCTGAGGGATGACAAACAGCAACAGGCCGAGGCAGGCTCCAGCCCTTCCCATCTCAGAAAGCTCCTTGGGGGGAAAAAGGATAAAAAAGGATCCCAAGCCCCAAAGAAGATTGCAGCAATTTGGTTGATAGCTCCCATGCACTGGTGATACCACAAGAAGTATCTCTCCTCCCTCCCAGGTTTATTGGCCAAGGAAGCCAGGGATACAGCCACCTGCTCACAGGAATTGCCTTCCCCAGCTTAGGAAGCATCTCCTTTCTCAGGTAGGCAAGTTTGGCCCTTGCCACAGAGCAGAGCCCCCTCACGGCCAAGACAGGGACAGAGTTCAGGTTTGTGTAAACATTGCAAACACTGCGTGTTTGCCTCTCCCAGGGCTGCCCAGCACCACTGCCAGAGGGGTCATTCTGCCCACAGCATTGCCAAGCCCCAGCATAGCACCACTCAGAGCAGACCCTCATAGCTGGGCATGATGGCACATCAATGCTACTGCCTGGGTGGGACAAACACCACTGCGTGGTACCTTGTGTCCGCTCTCCGTCTCCCCTTTTTGTTTAACTACAGAAGCCACTTAATGGAACAAGTGATCAGCTTCACTACCCAGAGGACAGTATCACTGTCGGCCATTAGCAGAAAACCCCACCCTGGCCACCCATCAGCAATGAGAGAATGGCACAGAAATCCCCAACGTAAGGACATGGAATTGTCAGAGCAGGTCCAGAAGAGGGCTATGAAGATGATTGAAGGGCTGGAGCACTCTGCTATGAGGACAGGCTGAGAGTTGGGGTTGTTCAGCCTGGAGAAGAGAAGGCTTCGGGGAGACCTCATAGCTGCCTCCCAGTACTGAAAGGGGCTCCAGGAAAGCTGGGGAGGGACTTCCTACAAGACTCTGTAGTGATAGGACAAGAGGGAACTGCTTTAAACTGAAAGGAGGGAGATTGAGATGATCATTCCGAAGAAATTCTTCACCATAACAGTGGTGACACACTGGCCCAGGTTGCCCAGAGAAGTGGTGGCTGCCCCATCTCTGGACGAGTTCAAGGCCAGGCTGGATGGGGCTTTGAGCACCCTGATCCAGTGGGAGGTGTCCCTGCCCATGACAAGATGTTGGAACTGGACAGGCTTTAAGGTCACTTCCAACCCAAACCATTCCATGATTCTACAATTCTACAAAATCAAGGTCTGTGTGCCGTTCTCCAGAAAGCACCTCGTTCCCACAAAGGAACAAAAACACTGTTTGCCATTTGCAAAAGGGAGCTGGAGGAGGTGAAACTCAGCACACTGAATGCTGGAAACACATTCAAGCTGGAACAGTTCCACACAGGAAGTAGCCAATGCATCAACAGTGGAAAATAAATTAGGACAAGTAACTGGAAAATAACAGAATTTAACAAAAAAAAAAAAGGGCTGCTTTAGCAGGCGGTCGCTGTGGAGACAAAGACACCAAACCCAGTCCCTTGCAGCGCAGTTGTTGAGGAACCACAGAACTACTTCTCCCTGAAGCCTTTTTCAGGATCTGCACAATAACAAAGAAGTCAGATCAGAGTGAGGCGCTTCCAATTATCCTGTACCCACTGCTTGATCGTGTGCAAAACTGAAAAGCAGCAGTGACCTCCCTGTCTCCCTGGCTGCTGGGCCCCTTCCTGCCACCCCAGCAATATCTGCGCTGGGGGTGACCCCCAGCCATTTTGGGGAGTGCCAGGGGCACCAGGCAGCTTCTCTACACGTACTGCTATAAAATAGCACCAGAAACGCAGCTACGGGAAAGCACAGGCACAAATTCTGCACTGCCAGGCACCCAGATGTCTCAAGTATCTCAACCTGCTCCCATTAAATGCAATTTACTTGGATACTCGTAGCCTGGCAAAGTGTTTCCCAGCTATGGTCAGGTCTCTTCATGCTGCTGTAAGGGAAAACCTTGTGACAGTGCTACTGCATGAACAGAGCCAGCATGTTTTAACACATTACACTACTTGACATTTAAATAAAAGGTTATATTTGATAAATGACAGCAGGAATTACATATGTGCACAGTCAGCTGTCCACAATCAAATGAAGCAATATGAACTATGCTAATCTGTGCTGCAAGAGCTAAAGCCAGCACTTTTCTGGCTCCCAAAGAACTCCAACTTTGGCTTCTCAGGCTGAATTACTACAGTCATCGCCAAGAAAACTGCTAAAAACCAATCAGGCACATGTACACATTTAGAATTCTATCATCTAAAAATGTAGCAGTACCAAAGACATGAGATGGGGGAAGGAATCATTGAAGCTTTCAGAAATACTTCAAGTGCCTTAGGGGCAAATGCAATTCATTAAAAACTGCTAAGCTGGTTATGTAGCAAAAGCACTTGTAGCTGCACACTGGTAAGGGACACAGCTAGCCTGACACACCCACAAGATTAAGCCCACAGCACAAGCCCAGCAGGAGAAAATACCCACTCATAACTAATAATGCAGTATCTCATGTGCTTGTCAGTATAGAACAGGACCCATCGACCCTCCTTAGCATCCCCTTCCACAGCTGCAGTGGCAGCATTGCCCAAGTCCATCCACACCACATTGTGCTCATGGATGGCTCACTCACAGACACACCCCAGAACAAAGCAGAAGTCACTCATGAATAAAGGAATTCAAGTGTTTTATTGTTAAGAGTTGTACGTTCCTGGCTCCTCTTCACTTCATTCGGACTGCATCTTCTTCTGCAAGTGCAAAGTACACAGCAAGAACATTAAGACCACCAGCAGAAATTACACTTGATGACATTTAAAGTGCATCAGTCTCACAACAGGCCATGTGCCTCTCAGCTCTCACATTAGACTTGAGATTAAATGAAGAGCATTCACATTTTCATCTGCTTCATGAATCTCGAAGATATGAACTGGCTTTGTGTTTCACCACCCTAGGAACATCAGTGAGACCATCACACAGGATTCAACCGGAGCTCACCAACTCAGTCTCGCTGGCTTTGTCTTACAGAATCAGCTGTGGTATCTCTAGGCTGTTAACTTACCCATCACTCCCAGTTAAGGGACTTGGCAGGTTCCTCCTCAAACAAAATTTTAAACTACAACAGGGAGTTTCAAATATTTAAGTGGCAAATTAGCAGAGAAATTCCATTAATTTCAGCTCCACAAGTCAATTTATTCCCCTGAATCGCAATCTGCTTTTGCTCTTGTATGTGGTAACTGATATTCCAGGTTATTCTGAAAGTTCAATGTTCATTAAAATCTTTCTGAAAAGTAGTTTTTGAACAACTTTGAGTTGGACTAATGTTCGAGTAGCAGCTGCTCTATTGTTCCCTTGTTTCCTTGCTGACAATCACTCCCCATCCTCACTGCAGCCCGGATACAGAAATGGTTATTCCTTGTTTGACCACCCACAGCATTCAGAGGACAGAGCTTATTTGATGCAGCAGGGCTGAAAAGCCTCAAACTGGTTACATCTCAGCTCTACAAAGAGGCATTCAGAAATTTTATATAAAATTGAGATTAATCAAGAGCAAATTTCAGGCAGAAACAACACAATACCTCACAGGGTGCAGGTTAGTGAGCTCTTACAACACTGTAAGGACAACTACTCACTCGTTCACTTGCTCTCTTGGTCCCTCCACATATCACTGGGCATCGTGCTGGATGTGCTCATGCTCAGCTCCTGAACTGAGAAAATATTCATGAGTTTTACTCAGTGATGTTGAAATCTTTTGTATAAACCCACACCTAGAAAGGTATTTTTAACCACTGGTGTCAAGATTTCAAGCCCAGATGGAGCCTGGGTGCGGAACCCCACAGCTTGACAGCAGGCATTAAGCTCTACCCCACACAATTCATCTATTCCCTTGTACCGATTTCTCAATATTCACCAATTAAAAGATCCTCAGGGACTGAACATCAAGCGTCCAAGTGCCTTTGTTATTTCCCCTACTGAGAACAAGGCTAGAAGTGATGCTTACTTTCCACAGATGAGCACTCCGGTGTCACTCAGCTTTCATCTTCACCTAAAGGATAACAACTCAAGTTACTACAGTCATACACAACAAATTCTGACCATTTCAAAACTAACTTAAAAACAAGGGTTTAAGATACATGGACTGATTAGTTATGAGGGGGAATTTACACATTATTCCAAAATATTAAGTGGAAGAATGCGGGGCAGAAAGAGGCTAGCCTAAACACTTGTGAAGAGATGAAGGCATATGCAGGTAGTTGCCTGAAGAACTGCATCTTGTCTGAGCACAAACCATAAATCACCAGTCTGAGTACAGTGAAGTTTGCAGCCAGAGGTATACTATCCCTTATGTGAAGGCAAGAACAATTTTGTCAGGCTACTCCAACTGTTTTACCCTTGTTCGTCTCCTGCAGTAATGCCCTCTCTTCCCCTTCATGAGGAGTGCAATGCCCTGGACTCCTAGCAGCCCTCGGGTTCAGCTGTCCTAGAAGTGCTTCAAAAGGCAAAAGGGAGACACTAGAGGTTAGCACTGTCACTCTACTACTTTTATTCTTGGCAACAGATTCTTCCCTTCAGAGACCCACCCTTCTACTGGATAGCTG
This sequence comes from Dromococcyx pavoninus, assembly GCA_033558185.1. Taxonomy (NCBI): domain Eukaryota; kingdom Metazoa; phylum Chordata; class Aves; order Cuculiformes; family Neomorphidae; genus Dromococcyx; species Dromococcyx pavoninus. The sequence goes on from JAUMJL010001691.1 coordinate 42,115, forward strand.
AGGGCAAGCTGCAGAGGTCAGCAGCCAGGGATGCAGTACGAGGTGCTGGGCACACAAATCACACCGTGGCCACCATGGGATCGGACCAGGTAGGGAGAAATTCAGGTTTAAGTCTCAAAGCCACCACCTGGGTCTTATCACAGCCCTCAGGAGCAGAAGTATAGTATGCACGTTTTGTTTTCTATGCCATAGCAACAAAGATCATGCATAAGGGATACTATATCTTTGTGCATCCTTTTAACACTCCAGATTCACTCGTAGGCACACTCCTCCCAGCCCTCCCCAGTTAGCTCTTCAGTACTGGTGTTCAAAGCACATTTAGAGATGGGGTATTCACAGACCACTGCGGGATTGCACAGCCAAGTCCTAACGTGTCAATCATTACCTAGCAGCAATGACAGAGGTGGGAGAAGGCCAATCCTCCCTTATTTTTCCTTTTCCAGTAAGCAGCTATTTAAGAGCCTCACTAGCTGGTATGGACAGAAAAAAATCTGAAGCTAATTAGCCGATTCCAAACTTGCTAGTTAGTAGTAGTGGAAGAAGCCAAGGAATTACCCAGAACAGCATACTTTTAATGCCTCCTCTCCAACATGCTTAGCCTTATTGAACATAATGGAACAGAACACTGGCCTTCCTGATCATGTCACTGCAGCTGGCAATGATTAACAGACATGCAACCCCATTACTGCTCAAGTCCTAAACTACTCACAGGCCTCAGTGTGTAGCTATGGGGAGAACTGCAAGCAAATCAACACTTTGTATGCTTAATGTTACAGTAAAGCCCCCATAGACGCTACGCTGTGCTCTCTCCTGCCAGCACCAGTACCTGGATCAGAGGGCCTAGCAGGTACGCATATGTATTCTGACACCACACTTCTGAGCTTCAGATAGGCTTTTGAGAAAAAGTGTATTTCACACACATAAAACCAAGATGAAACACAATGCAAGCACTTTAATGTCATTTCTTGTACCCACTTGTTACAGACTGGCTAAGAGCAGACACAACTATTTGCTTTTAAGACAGCTACCGCACCAGGTTTCATTACTGCAGAGAGTCAGAGCTTGTATGAGACCCATGGTTCAGTCACAAATTGCTTGCTCCAAGAACGTCAAAACCCTGCTAGTTCAAGTACGTAGAACAAGGCAGATGTGCCAGTAACCCCTCCACAACATTCCTGCAGGTAAAGTATCCAGAGCACACTGGAAAAACTAGTGAGATCTGAGCAGTGGTTTAAAGATCAATAATTCAGTTTTGCAGGATGCCAGCATGCATTCTGCCATCCGTTTTGCGACTGAATTCTAGTCACAGGAAAGAGAGCCATCACGAAAAGCCAAACTGACTTTGTGACAAGTGTGTCACTGCTTGACTGGCCGGAGTCTGGCTACACTTGCTGGGGTGTAACCAAAGAGCTGTTATCATGATTCCTAAGGTGCAGTTGCTACTTCAGGCTTCCAGGGAACATAAGTTGGATACAGCAGAGGGCAAGGCTGTCCCACAGGGCCCCCGCGCACCAGCAAGAGTCTCAGGAAGGTAATACAGAAGGGCCCAATTGGGACAATAATACCTGAAACAAGTATGCAAAGCAGAACTTTGCAGAACAAGCAGGAACACACGTTACAACACCTTTGAAATAAACTGAACATCAGACAAGACCTACATTATGTGCTGAAATAAGGGAGCCTGAAATTCAGGTCCAAGAGCTAATGCAAAAGAGATGAAGATCAGCATGTCTGGAAACGTAAGCATGTTAATCCTGAAACACTACATTTAGCAGTTCTAGTAATGGAAGAGTTTAGAATTACATCCCCAAGACTGATGAAAAATGAAATAAGAGCATTGCACTACAGAGATGACTCTACGAGGCAGAAATACAGAATCTCATTGCTGTCAATTAAAGGTAGAGGAAGTTATGCTTTGTCAATCAAAGATTACTAAAATAAAGACAACTGAAATGCCAAATAAGCTCTATGAAGCTACTCGCATGGACATTCATTCAAGCACTTGTTTGCATGTCCTGAAAAATAACCCAATCAGTCTAAAAGCTCACTGTATCAGCAAGTTAAAGTGACTATCATAGTGCACACAGGGCCAGAGCAGCGATGAAGTTTCCTACCAAGCCAAGACTCTACAAACAGATGTGCTGCAGATGGGCCATTTTGTCAGAAACAGAAAGTTTAAATAGTCCTTTTCTAGGCACTGACAGCACTACTTCAGTGAGTGTAAGATCACGTCCCCTCTTCCCCACAGAGCTCCTCTAAGAATCTTCATTACAGTGGAACTAAGAAAAATTCACACAAGCTGAGTCATATGCACAAAGGAATCGGGTCTGCAAACACTCATCTAAGAACCACAGTAAGTTGCTTATTGACTCTGAACAAGACAAAACTTTAAACCGAAAACCATGCAGCTTTGCTGCAAGCTAAACACACAGGTATGAGGAGTGCTGCACTGTAATTCCACAGTCAGAAGTGTGATGTCAGAATAGCCACAGAATAAGATTACATAGAAAGTCACCAAGTTATTATTATATTGCTTGTTACCTACCTGTACGCAGTCGGCAATGAGAATCTCGGAGCAAGCAGGAATACTACATCCGGGTCCTAATGTCCATTGCCATTTGTGGTACTACGTTCCTCACAGTTATGAACTGCAGAAATGCTGGCTAAGTGCAGTTACGTAGCAGGCCACTAGTTTTAACTGTAAATTGCAGTCTCAAACTCCACAAAAACTTGCTGCCACAGCAAATGGTTGCCAAGGAGAAGCCAATAATTTTTCTACCACAAAAATACCACAAAATCTCAAAAGCAGTTTCAGTTTCTCATCAGCTGGATAAATGATTAGTGACATGTGACTACACCATAAGATAAGATTATTCTGTATTCATTTCTGAGAAAAGTGTGAAGATACATGTTTAGCGATACCAGTTGCTAGATGCTGCAGGTTTTAGAGCTCTAAGTGTCAAAATGGGCCCAATTTTGATAAAACAAGCTAAATTGCAACAGCCAATGTCCTCCAAGTCCAGTACAAAAATGTGTTATGTGATCCAGACCATCCAAAACCAGGCCTGACCAATGAAGCACTTTTCTAAATGGTTTTACAGATTCAATTATATAAATCTGGTTTTATGAAAAAAGTCCCCACCCTCACAGGAACAGATCACAGGAAGGTAACTTTCTTGCCTCTCACATTTAGTGACTTTATTAGATGTTAAAGCTGACATGTTTGCCGGCTTTTAAGACACCACCTTTAAAAGGTCTTGAAAGGTTGGCTAGTTAGTGTTATGCAACTCCAAGTAGAACTCAATTTAGAAATTCTGCTTATGCAGCTAAACAAGGCTAGATTTAACCAAGCTTTCGGATGTTTTGAGAACTGCCAAATCTTTCAATATATTGACTAATCATGGTTTTGCAACTCGGCTATTTTTAATACCTAGCAACAGTAGCTTATGTACAAAACAGGGGCACCAAAAGACCACCTCTGCAAGGTACAAGGACATCAGCATCCTTCACTCTTCCAAGTTACAGAACTACAAAAGAACATACTTTCAGATAAGCACCAACATCTCTTTAATAAAGAATGACATGTAATCTGAAAAATAAACTGAAAAAAAATTAATTTAGTGTTTATGTTCAGAATTCCCCAGTCTCAGACACCTTGACCTTTTGCGGGTGTCCCGTGAACACCCTCTGGAAAACACACAGACATTGTTTATTACTACTTCAATAGAGCAAATTGCATCAGTACCACTGGGTTTTAAACTAAGTATCCAGTACCAGTACTCCCAAATACTTGGTCCGCAGTTCAGGAACTGCCAATTCAGAATTTCCTGAAGAGCAATTAATTGTTGTAGCATGTTATCAACCCCCGAACTTTTCTGGGAAAACAAGCATTCACCAAAGAAACTGACTCACTATTTAGTGCGCTTAATATTCAGCGTTACCTGGTCTCAGCATTTCCCAACATGCTATTTTTTTCATTTAAGGAATAACAGCACTTTTGAGTACTTCAAGAGGGATCATCTGCACTCTAAAATACTGCAGTCTGACACTGAAGTTTTAACCACAGAGAAAATTTAGCTTAGAATTTAGAATTAGCCAATGCTTAGCACAAGGAATGGAAAGATCTTTGGAAGATTAAAGCTACTCACAGAATACTTGGTAGCTGGGGAATCGTGTGAAGGTACAGCAAAACCAAGTTTACCTACTTTGTGCCAAGCAGGTTGATGTATCCTGCGTTAACACCAAGGTACTTTACACTGGGAAGTCATGTTCCCAGCTTATCTGGTACAATGATAAAAATAAGCAAAGCAACTACCTTATCATGAGTCCAGAACGCTTTGAAATTCTTCTGGGGCTTAATAAAATGAACAGCAAGCTAACGAATTCATCAAATTTTCTACAAAAGAACCTTAAAGGGAGTTTATTTATACTGTGTAATATTAAGTGTTAAACTCCAGATTCAGATACTACTTTTGATGCATTATCTTCAAACATCAATAATAAAAGAGCAATAACTATCATGCAAGCAAGCTAATTTCTGTATTTTACATACAGGTTTTTAGGATTTGCCCACCAGCTACACGATTTAAGAACAGTTCCTGCGAGTCCCCATAATACACGATTGTATTCTGAACTATGCAGATCAGCCCACTCAGTTAGCATGAGGACATAAGCAAGTTAACCTTAATCACTCAATTAACACTTCTGGTCTTTTTGCCAAGCAATTTCAGGTAAGCATACAATACGGAGCAAGGCCAGATCCTGTAATCTCAGACAGCTTAAGAGCATATAAATATCACATTAACAATCCTTCAGTTAGGAAGTCAGCCAATACAAGTCATTCTATGATTTTAAAATACCCATTGCTAGTCTTCTGCTTAAAGTCTTTAGAAGATTCCAAGCAGTAACTGCCAAGGTGGTAAGTGCAACCACATCCCACCACCCATGATCCATAGCTAAAATAGGAAATTCATTACATACTGCACGGCTTGCAGCTGTGATTATCGCATTGTACAGCACTTGCAAGGTTTTCATTTGCTTCCTTATTGCAGCACAATTCATGCTCAAGAAATCTGCACCTAATGAAAAGTTCAGCTATTGTTTGACCCAAGCTTTATCTAGAGGCATTATGGAAAGAGCTCTGGCTCTTCACTGCAGCTCCACACCCTGGTCTTGTTTGACCTCTATTCAAGACTCTTGGGTTACTGCTGAAGGTGTGGGATTCAGCCTCGTAAGTTTAACCACGAATGGCAAGAAGAGTTACTACATTTAGTTTTCTATTTATTTGAAGCACAGTAAAAAAAAGTTGGTACACTTTGGGAATTCAGTGGCACAAGGTACACTGCCATCAAGTTAGGGACGTTATACATCAAAAAAACAGCTAAATTTCTTTTGAAACACTGCATTACATAATTAAATTGTACTCGCCCAAACAGACCACTTACAAATATTAGGTCAGTAAGTTTCTAACATCCATAAAAACGTAGCTTTCTTACTAAAATGCAAGAATTAAAAAGTTGGTGTCTAAACAAGACAGACAAAAACAAACTGGAATGGAACTACAGGTCACATCTAAAATCGGGGCTTTTTGTTTGGGCCTTCATATTCTTCTCTTCCTCTACCATATCCTGTTGGTGTTCCAGGCCCCATTCCTCTAGGACCCTGGCCACCCACAGGCCCCGCACCTCCCTGCCCAAAGCGTTCAGGACGCTATTGGAAGAGAATTAACAGTTCATTATATGTAGTTGATGTCCATGTGTGTTAAGTATATATTTTTAGAAGGTTCCGCAGTCAAGGTTCGTCGATACAATCACCATTGAGCCGATCCACAGGTACCGGGAACATAGAAAGGAAAAAAGGGTAATTTAAAAATTAGTTTATTGTAATACATGCCTTGAGGTATGTTCCCACTTGATGCATTCTCATACATCTGTTACAAAGAACAGATCCTCCCTGCAGTGCTAGAAATGTAAGCATTAGTTGCAGATGTGAATTCACCACTTTTCCAAATGAGCTCTAGCAATTTTAAACCAAGTTAATGCGAACAGCTTGCAAACTTCTCACCTTTAGTGCAACCACTGCCATTTCAAACAGCCTAGCGAGAGAGGGAATCTTCAGTTCACTGGGGTATGAGCTGACATTCATAGATGTCTTTGTAAACAGAATGCCTACTCACCAGTTAATGGCATGTGCTGCAATAGAGACCATGTGCTTTTCAAGAAGAAGTTAAGATTAAGGTCTGCTGACTAAACTGCCGAGGCCCTTGGGCAGTAACCAAACCTGATTGTGAGCACTACTGGATTGCAAGAAGAAAAAAATGTGAAAAAACTCATGACCAGTGATTTACCTAGCCAACACAACTGCTCGATCAAACTACTTTGTTAAATTCCCACGTACTCCAGAACAGCTGCTCTAGAATATGCGAAACAGATTCAGAGAGCTACAATTTATTCACCATTTCGAGTCAGAACTATGCACAAAGGGCTGTGTGCATCCAGCCAATAGCTCCCTTCCCACCCCACCTTCACCACAAGCTCTTGTAAAATTCACAGCTTCACAGCACTGGAAGGTTTCACACCACGGTGTAAAAGTTAAATTACCCTGCAATAAAGCAGAGACTTAGGGTAGGTATTTTTACTAGTACCGCTAGTTGCACGTACTTCATTCAGTTACTGTACCAGTAGGTGTGATCAGCACTCAATCTACAGAACTGACAAATGTTTAAGTCAAAGATAGCTTTAAATTCTCATTTCAAGCAAGTTTTCCACTATTGAGTACCAGAACAATGGTAAGTGGTTTGTTACAAAAGGTATCTGCAACTGAAAATTCACACTTCAAGGTTCTTGACTTCTGAAAGTCAGTTTCAATCCTCCCAAGGAAGGAATTTCAGGAAGATTACCTAGGTCCTTTCTGCCTAATTCACAGCAGCTTAAATTCATCTCCAGTTCTGTTTGAAAGAGATCAGCCCAGTAACTGTGGCAGCACTGTGTGGCAGAGATCCCCAGCTAAGAAACTCAAGGCAATTAAACCATCTTACTGTCACACCTTTGGACCATATCACGTTTTCAAGGATTACACAAGTTCAGCACCATGAATTTCAGGAGAAAAACACACACAGCATTCACCACAGACTGCCTAACTGTTCACAGGGGACTCATGAACTGTTGAAATACCAGTAATTACACAGATAAAGGCCAACGGCACTGTCTACTAAATCAGTGATGTTCTGCAAAGTTATTCCAAAGATATGGCTCCAAAAAAAAAGAGGATACTTGACAGGCTACTATGGTAGCTCACCACATTAAGCCAGAGGTCTAAACCCACCCAAAAATCATTTATTTCAGCTTGTGCTACAGTGCACACCCTATCAGGAGGGTGAAGCACACCGATATCATCACCTCAGCCAGCGCATTTCCATCCTACCCATTAAGCATTTCTTTAACCTACATCATATTGCTTCAGTGTGATAACACCAAGCAGGCTCCGAGCCCATTCACACATGTAGTGTGCCAAAAATAGTACAGTTTGGAAGCACACCTCGGAACACGAGATATGCCATAGCTTTAACAAACTCTACCTGTACAGTCATGCCCAACACGGGAAAACCAGAAGGCTATCATTCCTTTGTGAGACAGGAACCACAAAAAGGCTACAGTCAAGGACCGCTAGAACGTGCCTAAGGCTAAAAAACAGCATTTCTGTTCTTGTGTGGCAAACACCAGCACACAGAGCAAGGGGTTCGCTGTTTGTCATTCATTACTTAAGTTAATCTGCTGCTTAGATAGACATGAACGCAGATTTCTGAATGAACAGCAGACCCATACCAACATGCATCAACCCTAACTAGGCTTGGAAGGGCCAAATATAAATGCAATGTTACACATCAGAAAGGAGATCAAAATCTCCCCACGGAAACAGAATGACAGATCATTGAAAAGCTACTACATCGTGCGTTTTCATTATGAAGTTTGTCAGATTCTCTAGAATTTACAAAAAATTCCTTCCAAGCCTAAGAGTGACGCAGAATTTCCAAAGTCCAATGAAGTCAGAGTTAATTGCAAATATGCTTAACAGCACATTTGAATTCACTGAAAACCAACTTCCAACTGTGTAAGCTACCATAATGGTGAAGAACTAACTAGTACTCCACACTGCCACAGTCTCCGTGTGAAACACCTGACAAGAGAGGCATCAGTTAACAGTGACATTCACCCAACCATCCGAATGTGGCAGAGAACTCCGCTCCCAATCGACACATTTCCCTTGTGCTAAACTAACGCCACCACAGGATACGTTACCATGTCACTTCCCATCATAGAACCACTCATGGCTGCTTGGCCAACTCCTGGATTAGCTTCATAACCTATGCCGCCACCACCTCCGAGAGGTGGAAATTTCTGGGCTGCAGAAGCATAAGGATCTAAGAAAGAGAAATACAGAATCATCTTCTGGCCATTTCTAAGTTAACCACTTAAAGTAGTTACTTAAAAATTCCTTACCTCCCATGTTCATCGTGGTGGCACCACCCATTCTCATGTCTCTCTCCCTCTGTATGAAAGAAACAACTTTTAGCACATACAATCAACTACTGAAATCCAGGAGATAAGGCACACGTACAGCCAACTATTGCCACGGCATCTACATACAGACAAGACATTATCTAACCTAAAGGGATCAAAACATCAGTATTTAAAAAACACATTCAAAACATTTCTGGAAATGCTTGCACAGGTAATATAGACACAAAAAAAATCATGCTTTCACTTACTGGATCCATGTAACCCATTCTACTATAATTCTCTTCCCTCTGTCTTCTCATTTGTTCTTCCATCTCCCGCTGACGTATCATCATTTCCTCTTCCCGTCTGCGACGCTCCTCCTCCTGCCTGATCATCCCAAAGCAGACCTTTAAGCCTCAGCAGCAGAACACATTCGCTTATCTCATCAACATCATTTGCATCAGCAATTTAAAAGGCAATGAATGATTACACTTAAGCAAAAAGCAACATTCTTATGGACAAACATTTGAGAAAAAAACTTACACTGCAGTTCAATTTCTCATGCATAAACTGAAGCAGCAATGGTGTTTCTTGAAAAATAAAAACTTTCATGTATAACTCATTTTAAAAAGAAACAGCCGCAACATTGAAAGAATCTACAAAAGGCAAACCAACCTCAGCTGAATTTCCTTGCGCTTCTGCATTTCTTGATTATGAAGCTCTTCCATACGTCTCAGCTCCTCCTGACGCCTCATGAGGTCTGCAGAATCAAAGCTTGTCAGCAGGTATCTCACTAAATCACATCAGATCTAAACTCAGGTTTGAATTAACGTTGAGCTCTTCTGCCCTATGGCAGAGAGACTCCTTCTGAGTATCATGATTCCTAACAAATTTTGTTTAAATAAAACTGAAAATTTTCAAGTCAACAGTAGGAAACATGAATTTATGCACAAAACCATTGAACAGCCATAAATTTAACCTAGCATTTAAAGCATAATGATGATACAGCATTCAGAACCAATTACCTTGACGCAACAGGTTTGCCTGATGCTCGTGATAAGCATCTTCCATCTCACTTTCAAGTTTATCCTTGGCATCTTTCATGTTTTTTGCCACTTGCTCTCTCTGCTGTTTTTCCATTTCATCTAAAGATTTCCACCTCTGGGAATATTCAAATTCAAAACTGCCAGGCTGAGCAAAACGGGGAGGTGTCTCTCTCTCCCTGCAGAAAGGCAGATGCTCATTCAGACTGGGTGAAAGCCTGGAAACTGAAGGTCAATCAAAGATCACAAGGCAGAGAATTTTCAGTGAACAAAGGAGCCCCGAAGACAGCACCTCACAACCATGTGATGGAAAGCTCGTGGCAGAGGTTGACACAGTACAACATTTCACAGACCTAACTGCAGCATTTAATATAGATAAATTCTATCATAGTTGAATATGGAGACTCCTGCATTACCACATCCAAGTAAATCTTCCCACTTACAGTTCTCTGCATGCTTATTCCTACCTTCTCCCTTTTACACTCTACTGCTGGCAACAGCCAGACACAAAATTTCCTATGCAGGTGGGCGCACCTGCTCAGAACAGCAGCATATGGAGAGGGGTATTTACCCCATGCCAGCTCACCAAAAGCACTGTGTGGTAAAGGTGAGGAATAATCTTCACTAACTTAAATAGTTCCCAAAATGCCCAAGGGCCAACAGCTTATTCTGTCATGTAAAGAAACTGGAGTCTAAGATTCAGCAATTCATGAACAAAACTAGGCAAATTCAGGAGCTTTCCAGACATCAGCAATGTATTTTAACATTTAAGAACACTATACTGATCTCCACTGTTTTCAAAGACACCATCTCTGAACCATTTACAGTTTCTGACCAAAGCAGGTGATTCTGAACACCTCCTCATAAAAACAAGACTGATTTTCCCCCAACCCCTGTAATCGTTTTTGTAATCTGAGAAAATACCACATTTCCAGAACCAGGCTTAATACACAAACCCTAACCTAAAACTGATGCTTTGATAGTAGCGGTTTGATGAGACCTGTAGACTCATATCTACTCTTTTACACATAGTTGTCAGCTTCTTAAGGCAAATCCATACACAACTTGTTTTTTGCATCAGTTCATAAATTCTCTGTGGGACCATCAACGCAAGATTCACCTCATCTGCAGTGAGATGCTAGTTCTCAACAGGATAAGAAAACAGTCAGGAGTCTGATTTTCAACAGTTTTTACATATACCAAAACCATCTGTCACTGGGCTGTCAATTAGGCTTCACTGTTTGTGATACAATGTAGAAAATTGCTGGTGTAATTCACAGTGAATATGGCAAATAAATCACAGCACATTATCTTAGCTAAAATCAAAATACTACCAGAAACCCCCAAGAATTTAAATACCGCATAAAATTCAAAGCCTATTTCTGAAGAAAACCGAGTAGTTTCTCAGTATATCACCTATATACTCTTTAAACCAAAAGACAGTGCCTACTTTTGATACATCGGATTCTTCTGAGCAAGCTTTTCTGGAAGACCATCTTCATCATCCAATTGTTCCAATGGTTCCACAATAACTGGCCTAGGAGTACTGAACAAAAAATACTCATTTTACTCTCCCATATAAACCTCCATTCTGAGAAACCAAAAGCTGGCACTTTTATTCAGCATAAACCCAAAACTCCTAAATACTTACGTTGTCAACAAAAACACTCCTTCAGTACACCGTTCAAATGCTTTCCTTGCAGCTGGCTTTGATGCAAATTCAACAATGCCTTTTCCTGTTGATCTACCTCGATCATCTACAATCACAACAGCTCTTTCCACTGGACCAAACTGGGAAAAAGCTTCCTCTAGTAACTCGTTGGAGACATAGGGGGAAAGGTTTCGCACTGAGAGCGCAGCAGCATGTGTAGCAAACCGAACACGAAGCTGTCGACCCCTCATGGGGGTATCATCCAGTTCAGCTTTCGCAATTTCTGCGAGCGCTCTAGATTCCTGAGAAAAAGTTTAAGATCCGGTTTTAGAACATGAAGCTCTAAATTACTATTTTGTTAAGAATTAAATGGATATACAATAAGAAAGCCTACCAATTTAATGAATCCAAAGCCTTTCCCCTTGTTGATAAAAACCTCTCCTGGCTCCCCATATTTGGCAAACAGTCTTTTAAAGTCTTCGTCTGTTATATCAGCAGGCAAATTCCCAACAAACAAACGGCAACGCTGAGTGTAGGTCTTCTCCCCGGGTCGCCTCAGGAGAGAGAGGTTTGCTTTAAATCCCTACAAAGAAGCATAGCAGTTGGTGCCACGGAGCCAAGACCCTTGCACTGCGTCCTTTCTCCCACCAGAAGACCAGAGCCTCTCCAAGGCTCACACAAGTATGAACCGAACTGTACTGGCACTGAACCCTAAGGCTGCGCAGGGACCGCAGAGATTATGCCAATCCCCAACATAAGAATACGAAACTGTTGGAACGGGTCCAGAGGAGGGCTATGACAGCGATCAGACAGCTGGAGCACCTCTGGTATGAGGACAGCCTGACAAGAGTTGGGGCTGTTCAGCCTGGAGAAGGCTCAGGTTAGACCTTACAGCAGCCTTCCAGTAATGAAAGGGGCTCCAGTAAAGCTGGGGAGGGACTTTTTACAAGGGCATGTAGTGATGCGACAAAGAAGGATGGCTTTAAATTGGAAAGCGGAAAACTTAGATTAGACATTAGAAAGAAATTCTTCACCATGAAGGTGGGAAGGCCCTGGCACAGGCTGCCCAAAAAAAGTGGTGGCTGCCCCATCCCTGGAGGTGTTCAAGGCCATGGGGCCTCCTGATCCAGTGGAAGGTGTCCCTGTCCATGGTAGGGGGTTGGAACTGATGCTGAGGGCCCCTCCATCTCAAGATGTAAATCATTCCCTCACGCGCCCAGCGCTGAAATAAAGGATGCCTGACTTTCTAAAACTCCCAAACGGGTCTTAGAGAGTACATTTCCCGTCACGGACGGGGCTTTGAGCACCCTGATCCAGTGCGAGGTGCCCCGGCCCACGGCAGAGAGGTGGAACTGGAGGGGCTTTAAGGCCCCTTCTCCCCCAGACCCTTCTATTTCCATCTCTCCTCTCCCCTCCCCTCAAGATGGCGGCGCGGCCCGCGCGGGGCCGCCGCCATCTTGTGCGGCGGGGGCAGAACAGCGAGCTCCCGTCACCCACCTCATCCGACAGCTTCTCGCCGCCGCCGCCCGAGCCCTGCTGCGAGAGGTTCTGCTGCTGTGCCTGGTGGTGTTGCTGCTGCTGCCCGCGGCCGCGCGGCTCCCCGCCCGGCCCGCCGCGGTGCCCCGGGCCGCCCTTGTGCGGGCCCTGCCCCGGGCCGCCCGGGCCCTTGGGGCCGCCGCCGGGGGACTGGCCTTGCCCCTTCTTCGCGCCGCCCGCCGGCGTGGGGCTGGGGCTCGGCTTGGGCTGCGCTTGCCCTCCCGGCCCGGACGGGGCCGACGAAGGCGTCGACACCGGCGGCTGCTGCTGCTGCTGCTGCCCCGTGGAGGGCGGAGGGGCCGCGGCGCCGGCCTGGCTGCCAGCGGGCCCAGCCGTGGTGGCGGAGGATGAAGAGGACGAGGAAGGCGGAGCAGAGGTGGAGGCGGGAGGCTTCGGCGGTTCGGGCTTGGGGCCGCCGCCCGGAGGGCCGCCGGGTCCCTGCGCGCCGCCCGCCATGGGGCTGCGATTCTGCCCCATGCCCATGCCAGGCGGCGGCGAGCGGAAATCGTGGTTCGGGCCGCCGCGCCCGCCGCCGCCACCGCGCCGGTGGAAGCCGCCTCCGCCGCCACCGCGGCTACGGAACCGATCCCGTGACATCGTGGTGGTGGAAGAGAAGAGAGGTGCTGCGGCCGCGAGTACTGCTCCTCAGAGCCCCGCTGCGCAAAATGGCGGCGAACTGAACGGCCTTGCAGCCGCCTTTGTCCGCACCTTATATAGCGTCCCCGCCCCCGGAAACCGCC
>JAUMJL010001692.1:0-17853 GCA_033558185.1 Dromococcyx pavoninus
GGTTCAGGGGGGTCATTCAACCCCCAGAGGGGGGAGTTTGGGGGTAAAAGGGGGGATTTGGGGTTCAAGGGGTCCCTGCAGCCCCCAGAGGGGGGATTTGGGGGGTAAAAGGGGGGATTTGGGGGTTCAAGGGGGTCCTTCAGCCCCCAGAGGGGGGATTTGGGGGGTAAAAGGGGGGATTTTGGGGGGTCAGGGGGGTCCTGCAGCCCCCAGAGGGGGGATTTGGGGGGGGTAAAAGGGGGGATTTGGGGGTTCAGGGGGCTCCTGGAGCCCTCAGAGGGGGGATTTGGGGGGTAAAAGGGGGGATTTGGGGGTTCAAGGGGGGATTTGGGGGTTCAAGGGGGCCTTTCAGCCCACAGAAAGAGGATTTGGGGGTAAAAGGGGAGATTTGGGGGTTCAGGGGGGTCATTCAGCCCCCAGAGGGGGGATTTGGGGGGTAAAAGGGGGCATTTGGGGGTTCAGGGGGGTCCTGCAGCCCCCAGAGGGGGGATTTGGAGGGTAAAAGAGGGGATTTTGGGGTTCAGGGGGGTCCTTCAGCCCCCAGAGGGGGGATTTGGGGGTAAAAGGGGGGATTTTGGGGTTCAGGGGGGTCCTTCAGCCCCCAGAGGGGGGATTTGGGGGATAAAAGGGGGGATTTGGGGGTTCAGGGGGGGATTTTGGGGGTAAAAGGGGAGATTTGGGGGGTCAGGGGGGTCCTTCAGCCCCCAGAGGGGGGATTTGGGGGGTAAAAGGGGGGATTTTGGGGCGCACGAGGGTCCAGGCTCCGCTCATGCAACCTTTATTTGCCTCATGCGCTGACCCTCCCCCCACCCCACCCCCACCCCACACCCCCCCCCCCCCGGCATTCCCAGGATAACGGGGACCCCCCTGGGATAACAGGGAGACCCCCCCCCAGGGAACCCAGGCAGGGAATAGTTTACACCATTAAATACCCGAAGCGAGGGATCCATGAACAGCTGGCTCCAGATTAAACTGGAGTGACTCCGGATTAACAGGAACGGCTCCGGATTAAACCGGAGTGACTCCAGATTAATGGGAAGCATCCAGGTTAAACTGGAGTGACTCCGGATTAACAGCAACCACTCCGGATTAAAAGAGTGACTCTAGTTTAATGGATCTGGATTAAACTGGAGTGGCTCTGTATTAATCAGGAGTGACTCCGGATTGACAGGAATGGCTCCAGATTAAACTAGAGCGGCTCCAGATTAAAGGGAATGGCTCTGGATTAAACCAGAGTGACTCCAGCTTGACGGGAATGGCTCCGGATTAAACCGGAGATACTCCAGATTAACGGGAACGGCTCCGGATTAAACCAAAGTGACTCCGGATTAACGGGAACGGCTCCGGATTAAACCAAAGTGACTCCAGATTAACAGGAATGGCTCCGGATTAAACCAAAGTGACTCTGGATTAACGGGAACGGCTCCAGATTAAACCAAAGTGACTCTGGATTAACGGGAACGGCTCCGGATTAAACCAAAGTGACTCTGGATTAACGGGAACGGCTCTGGATTAAACCAAAGTGACTCCAGATTAATGGGAATGGCTCTGGATTAAACCAAAGTGACTCCAGATTAACGGGAATGGCTCCAGATTAAACCAAAGTGACTCTGGATTAATGGGAATGGCTCCGGATTAAACTGCGGTCACTCCATATTGACAGAAACGGCTCTAGATTAAACCGGAGTGACTCCAGATTAAACCGGAGATTAACGGGAATGGCTACGGATTAAACAAAAGTGACTCCGGATTAACGGGAACGGCTCCGGATTAAACTGTGGTCACTCCATATTGACGGAAACGGCTCTGGATTAAACCGGAGTGAATCCAGATTAAACCGGAGATTAACGGGAATGGCTCCGGATTAAACCAAAGTGACTCCGGATTAACGGGAACGGCTCTGGATTAAACTGCGGTCACTCTATATTGACGGAAACGGCTCCGGATTAAACCGGGGTGACTCCAGATTAAACCAGAGCGACTCCAGATTAAACCAGAGATTAACGGGAATGGCTCCAGATTAAACCAAAGTGACTCTGGATTAACGGGAACGGCTCCGGATTAAACCAAAGTGACTCCGGATTAACGGGAACGGCTCCGGATTAAACTGTGGTCACTCCATATTGACAGAAACGGCTCCGGATTAAACCGGGGTGACTCCAGATTAAACCGGAGATTAACGGGAATGGCTCCGGATTAAACCAAAGTGACTCTGGATTAATGGGAACGGCTCCGGATTAAACCAAAGTGACTCCGGATTAACGGGAACGGCTCCGGATTAAACTGCGGTCACTCCATATTGACGGAAACGGCTCCGGATTAAACCGGGGTGACTCCAGATTAAACCGGAGTGACTCCAGATTAAACCGAAGATTAACGGGAATGGCTCCAGATTAAACCAAAGTGACTCTGGATTAACGGGAACGGCTCCGGATTAAACCAAAGTGACTCTGGATTAACGGGAACGGCTCTGGATTAAACCAAAGTGACTCCAGATTAATGGGAATGGCTCTGGATTAAACCAAAGTGACTCCAGATTAACGGGAATGGCTCCAGATTAAACCAAAGTGACTCTGGATTAATGGGAATGGCTCCGGATTAAACTGCGGTCACTCCATATTGACAGAAACGGCTCTAGATTAAACCGGAGTGACTCCAGATTAAACCGGAGATTAACGGGAATGGCTACGGATTAAACAAAAGTGACTCCGGATTAACGGGAACGGCTCCGGATTAAACTGTGGTCACTCCATATTGACGGAAACGGCTCTGGATTAAACCGGAGTGACTCCAGATTAAACCGGAGTGACTCCAGATTAAACCGGAGTGACTCCAGATTAAACCGGAGATTAACGGGAATGGCTCCGGATTAAACCAAAGTGACTCTGGATTAACGGGAACGGCTCCGGATTAAACCAAAGTGACTCCAGATTAACGGGAATGGCTCCGGATTAAACCAAAGTGACTCCAGATTAATGGGAATGGCTCCAGATTAAACCAAAGTGACTCCAGATTAACGGGAACGGCTCCGGATTAAACTGCGGTCACTCCATATTGACGGAAACGGCTCCGGATTAAACCGGGGTGACTCCAGATTAAACCAGAGCGACTCCAGATTAAACCGGAGCGACTCCAGATTAAACCGCAGATTAACAGGAATGGCTCCGGATTAAACCAAAGTGACTCCGTATTAACGGGAACAGCTCCAGATTAAACCAAAGTGACTCTGGATTAACGGGAATGGCTCCAGATTAAACTAAAGTGACTCCAGATTAACGGGAACGGCTCCGGATTAAACTGCGGTCACTCCATATTGACGGAAACGGCTCCGGATTAAACCGGGGTGACTCCAGATTAAACCGGAGCGACTCCAGATTAAACCGGAGTGACTCCAGATTAAACCGCAGATTAACGGGAATGGCTCCGGATTAAACCAAAGTGACTCCGTATTAACGGGAACAGCTCCAGATTAAACCAAAGTGACTCTGGATTAACGGGAATGGCTCCAGATTAAACCAAAGTGACTCCAGATTAACGGGAACGGCTCCGGATTAAACTGCGGTCACTCCATATTGACGGAAACTGCTCCGGATTAAACCGAGGTGGCTCCGGATTAAACTGGAGCGACTCCAGATTGACGGGAACGGCTGCGGATTAATGCAGAGAGACTCCAAACGGACAGGAACGGCTCTGGATTAACCCGGAGAGACTCCGTCTCGACGGGAATGGCTCTGGATTAACCCGGAGTGACTCCGGATTAGCGGGAGCAGCCGCTCTAACGCAGGTCCTCGTCCTCGCCCTGGATGGTCTTCTTGATGCGGAGCAGCATCGTCGTGAGCCACTGGTCCAGGCGGGAGATGGAGTCGAATTCCTTCACCTGGGAATGAGGATGGGGGGGGGAGGGGGGAAAGGGAAAATTCTGGAATGGGTGGGGGTTGGGTGGGGGGGTGGGGGGGTGAGGGAGCTGTTTTGGGGTGAATTCAAGAGGTTTTGGGCAACGTACGGCATCGGTGTAGGCGTCGATGTTCTGCTCCTCGTGGGCGTCCAGCAGCTTCTGCAAGGGGAGGGGGGACATGGAATTCTGGGGGGGACATGGAATTCTGGGGGGGGAACATGGAATAATGGGGGGACATGGAATTATGGGGAGGGGGACATGGAATTAGGGGGGGGGAACATGGAATAATGGGGGGGACATGGAATAATGGGGAGGGGACATGGAATTGGGGGGGACATGGAATTATGGGGGGACATGGAATTATGGGGGGGACATGGAATTATGGGGGGGACATGGAATTATGGGGAGGGGACATGGAATTATGGGGGGACATGGAATTATGGGGGGGACATGGAATTATGGGGGGGACATGGAATTATGGGGGGGGAACATGGAATAATGGGGGGGACATGGAATTATGGGGGGGACATGGAATTATGGGGAGGGGAACATGGAATTATGGGGGGGACATGGAATTATGGGGGGGGAACGCGGAATTCTAGGGGGGTGGGAAGTCTTGGGGAGGGGGGACACGGAATTCTGGGGAGGGGGGGTCTGGGGGAGAGGGGAAATTGGAATTCCAGGGGGAGATATGGAATTCTGGGGAGGGGGAACATAAAATTCCGGGGGGGGACACGGAATTCCAGGGGGGGACAAGGAATTCCTGGGGGGGACAAGGAATTCTAGGGGGGGGAGTCTGGGGGAAAGAGGGGGGGGACATGGAATTACGGGAGAGGACATGGAATTCCGGGGGGGGGGAATCTGGGGGAGGGGGTGGACATGGAATTCTGGGGTGGGGGAAAGTCTGGGGGAGAGGGGGAGACATGGAATTCCGGGAGGGGGGGGACGACACAATTCCGGGGGTGGGGGCGGCGCCTGATCCCATTGGCTGCGTTCCACAGGGAATGGGGGGGGGATATGGAGCCCCTCCCCCTTCCAAAGGTTCCCAGGAATTGGGGGGGGGGGGGAGGGGCTCACCTTGACCAGTTTGCATTCCCGGGAATCCGAGAAGGCCGGGAACATCTCCTCGTATTTCTGAACGGCCAACTGGGAGGTGGGGGGAGGAAGAGGAAGAGGAAGAGGAAGAGGAAGAGGAAGAGGAAGAGGAAGAGGAAGAGGAAGAGGAAGAGGAAGGAGATGGGAAAGGGTCAACCTCAACCCATCATTCCCAACCAACCCCATCCCATCATTCCCAACTCATCAACCCAACCAACCCAACCCATCAACTCAACGCCAACCCAACCAACCCAACCCATCAACTCAACCCCAACCCATCAACTCAACCCCAACCCCAACCCATCAACTCAATCCCAACCCCAACCCATCAACTCAACCCCAACCCAACCAACCCAACCCATCAACTCAACCCCAACCCAACCAACCCAACCCATCAACTCAACCCCAACCCAACCAACCCAACCCATCAAGCCAAACCAACCCAACCAACCCAACCCATCAAGCCAAACCAACCCAACCAACAAACCCATCAACTCAACCCCAACCCATCAACTCAACCCCAACCCAACCAACCCAATCCATCAACTCAACCCCAACCCAACCAATCAACTCAACCCCAACCCAACCAACCCAACCCATCAACTCAACCCCAACCCAACCCATCAACTCAACCCCAACCCATCAACCCAACCCCAACCCATCAACCCAACCCCAACCCATCAACCCAACCCCAACTCATCAACTCAACCCCAACCCAACCAACCCACAAACCCATCAACTCAACCCAACCCAACCAACCCACAAACCCATCAACTCAACCCCAACCCAACCAACCCACAAACCCATCAACTCAACCCCAACCCAACCAACCCATCAACTCAACCCCAACCCAACCAACCCAACCCATCAAGCCAAGCCAACCCAACCAACCCAACCCATCAAGCCAAGCCAACCCAACCAACCCAACCCATCAAGCCAAGCCAACCCAACCAACCCAACCCATCAAGCCAACCCAACCCAACCAACCCAACCCATCAAGCCAAGCCAACCAACCCAACCCATCAAGCCAAGCCAACCAACCCAACCCATCAAGCCAACCCAACCAACCCAACCCATCAAGCCAAGCCAACCCAACCAACCCAACCCATCAAGCCAAGCCAACCCAACCAACCCAACACATCAACTCAACCCCAACCCAACCAACCCAACCCATCAACTCAACCCCAACCCATCAACTCAACCCCAACCCAACCAACCCATCAACTCAACCCCAACCCATCAACTCAACCCCAACCCATCAACTCAACCCCAACCCAACCAACGAACCCATCAACTCAACCCCACCCCAACCCATCAACTCAACCCCAACCCCAACCCATCAACTCAACCCCAACCCAACCAACCCATCAACTCAACCCCAACCCAACCAACCCATCAACTCAACCCCAACCCAACCAACCCATCAACTCAACCCCAACCCAACCAACCCATCAACTCAACCCCAACCCAACCAACCCATCAACTCAACCCCAACCCCAACCCATCAACTCAACCCCAACCCCAACCCATCAACTCAACCCCAACCCCAACCCATCAACTCAACCCCAACCCAACCAACCCAACCCATCAAGCCAAACCAACCCAACCAACGAACCCATCAACTCAACCCCAACCCAACCAACCCAACCCATCAACTCAACCCCAAACCACCAACTCAACCCCAACCCAACCAACCCAATCCCATCATCCCGACCCATCATTCCCAACCAACCCAACCCATCAACTCAACCCCAACCCAACCAACCCAACCCATCAACTCAACCCCAACCCAACCAACGAACCCATCAACCCAACCAACCCCAACCCATCAACTCAACTCCAACCCAACCAACGAACCCATCAACTCAACCCCAACCCATCAACTCAACCCCAACCCAACCAACGAACCCATCAACCCAACCAACCCCAACCCATCAACTCAACCCCAACCCAACCAACCCAACCCATCAACCCACCCCATTCCCACCTTGGCGTTGAGCATGTCTACGCAGAAGTGGCACAGCGCCGCCTTGAAGAAGTACTCCTTGGCGCTGTACTTGAGGAGGGGGCTGTCCATGGCGCTCGTGCCCACCTGGAGATGGAAAACCGGGATCCGAGCTCAGCATTCCCATGGGATTTCTCTTTCTGGGGAGGGGGGGGGAGGAGAGAGGATCTCCTGGGGCTTCCTGGTGGCGACCGACCTGCTCGTAGATCTCCAGGGCCTTCTGGTACTGCTCCAGCTGCGCCGCGTACGTGGCCACCTTCAACAGGCACTTGTTGGCCGAGCTGGAGGAGCCAATGGGAACGTTGGGAATGTTGGGAATGCTGGGAACGCCCGGAAGGCCTCGAAGAGCCACCGGGCCCGCCCGGATCCCACTGGGATTTGGGGATTCCTTGATGGGTTTGGAAAGGGTCCCAAAGCCTCGGGAGGTGATTTAGTCCCCCCCCCCCCTCCCACCACCATTCCTGGATTTTTCCGGAATCTCCTGCTTTTTCCAGGTTCCTCGGAGGTGGGAAAAGGGTGGGAAGGGGCCGGGATGGGGAACTCCGCGGCCTTCGGACGGGAGAAGGGGCTTCGGGAGGAGAAACTTGGCCACTGGGCAATTCCTGAATCTGGGAATGGGACCTTTCCGGGGCCTTCCGGTGCCTCCCAGTGCTTTCCATGACTTCCCAGTCCTTCCCAGAGCTTCCTGGGGCTTCCCAGTACCTCCAAGTTCTTCCCAGTGCCTCCCAGAGCTTCCCGGGGCTTCCCACTTCTTCCCAGTGCCTTCCATTGCCTCTCCAGTGCCTCCCAGTGCCCTCCCAGTGCCTTTCCAGTGCCTCCCAGTGCCCTCCGGTGTCTCCCAGTGCCTTTCCAGTGCCTCCCAGTGCCTTTCCAGTGCCTCCCAGTGCCCTTCCAGTGCCTCCCAGTGCCCTTCCAGTGTCTCCCAGTGCCTTTCCAGTGCCTCCCAGTGCCCTTCCAGTGCCTCCCAGTGCCTTTCCAGTGTCTCCCAGTGCCTCCCAGTGCCCTCCCAGTGCCCTTCCAGTGCCTCCCAGTGCCTTTCCAGTGTCTCCCAGTGCCTCCCAGTGCCCTCCCAGTGCCCTTCCAGTGCCTCCCAGTGCCCTTCCAGTGTCTCCCAGTGCCCTCCAGTGTCTCCCAGTGCCTTTCCAGTGCCTCCCAGTGCCCTTCCAGTGCCTCCCAGTGCCTCCCAGTGCCCTCCCAGTGCCCTCCAGTGCCCTCCGGTGTCTCCCAGTGCCTTTCCAGTGCCTCCCAGTGCCTTTCCAGTGCCTCCCAGTGCCCTTCCAGTGCCTCCCAGTGCCTCCCAGTGCCCTCCCAGTGCCCTTCCAGTGCCTCCCAGTGCCCTTCCAGTGCCTCCCAGAGCCTTCCAGTGCCTCCCAGTGCCCTTCCAGTGCCTCCCAGTGCCTTTCCAGTGTCTCCCAGTGCCTCTCAGTGCCCCCCAGACCTTCCCAGTGCCTTCCCAGTGCCCCCCAGTTACCTGTTGGACTCCTCCCCCTTGTAATAATCGGCCGCCTGCTCGTAGTGGGCGATGGCCTGGGAGGAAGGGAAAAACCATTCCGAAATCCCGGAACGCGGCCAAACCCAGGGGCAGCCATCCCCCTCCCCCCTCCTCCCCCGCCGTGATTCCAGGCTCTGGGACAATCCCCACCCCCCTCCCCAACCCGCCCACGCTGCCATCTGTGCCCTCTCCCAGTCCAACCACCCTGCTGGGCCAAGGTCAAACTGGGAAGCGGAGTCGGGAAAAGGCGGCTCCGGGGGCTCCGTCGGGATGAGCCGAAGGCTCTCCCTTCCCACCAGGCTTTTCAACCCCCTTTTCCCACCCCTTTTCCCAGCCCAGTTTGGACCAAAGAGGCTCTTCGGGGGGGAAGGGGCAACGTTCCCAGTTTCTAAACTGGGAGAGGAACCTTTCCCACCCAAATGCCCCCCAAATCCACCCAAAAGCTCCGAAATCGGCTCAAATCTGCTGCTTTCTGCCCCAAAATCCACCTAAAAAGCCCCAAATCCACCCAAAAGCATCGCTTTCCACCCAAAATCTGCCCAAAATCCACTTAAAAGCCCCCAAATCCACCCAAAAGCACCACTTTCCACCCAAAACCTGCCCAAAATCCACTTAAAAGCCCCCAAATCCACCAAAAGGCACCACTTTCCACCCAAAATCTGTCCCAAATCAGCCCAAAACCACCCAAATCTGCCCCAAAGCTTCAAAATCTGCTCCAATCTGCTGCTTTCCACCCAAAAATTCACCTAAAACTCCCCAAATCCACCCAAAAGCACCACTTTCCACCCAAAATCTGCCCCAAATCAGCCCCAAATGCCAAAAACCACCCAAATCTGACCCAAAATCTGCTCAAATCCACTGTTTTCTACTCTAAAATCCATCTAAAAGCCCCCAAATCCACTCAAAAGCATCACTTCCCACCCCAAATCTACCCAAAATCAGCCTAAAAGCCCCCAAATGTGCCCAAAATCCACCCCAAAGCCCCCAAATATGACCCCAAAACACTCAAAACCCCCCAAATCTGCCCAAAATCTACTCCAAAGCCCCCAAATGCGTCCCAAAACCACCCAAAAGACCCCAAATCTGTCTCAAATCCGACCAAAAGCCCCCAAATCTGCCCAAAATCCACTCCAAAGCCCCCAAATGCGCCCCAAAACCCCCATAATCTGCCCAAAATCCACCCCAAAGTTCCCAAATCTGCCCCCAAATCCACCCAAATGCCCCCAAATCTGCCAAAAATCCACCCCAAAGCCCCCAAACACTCAAAAAACCCCAAATCTGCCCCAAATCCACCCCGAAGCCCCCAATTCTGCCCCCAAATCCACCCCAAATTTCCAAAATCTGTCTAAAATCCACCCAAATCTGCCCCAAATCCACCCCAAAGCCCCAAAATCCACCCAAATCTGCCCAAAATCCACTCCATAGCCCCCAAATGCGCCCCAAAACCACCCAAAACCCCCATAATCTGCCCCAAATCCACCCCAAAGTTCCAAAATCTGCCCCAAATCCACCCAAAAGCCCCAAAATCTGCCAAAAATCCATCCAAATCTGTCCAAATCTGCCCCAAATCCACCCAAATTTGACCAAATCTGCCACAAATCCACCCAAATTTGCCCAAATCTGCCCCAAATCCACCCAAATTTGACCAAATCTGCCCCAAATCCACCCAAATCTGCCCCAAATCTACTCCAAAGCCCCCAAATGTGCCCCAAAACCCCCCAAACTCCCCCAAATCTGCCCCAAAACCCCCCAAATCTGTCCCCAAAAAACCGAAATCCGCCCAAATCTGCCCCAAATCTTCCCAAATCCACCCCAAAGTTCCAAAATCCACCCCAAAGCCCCCCCCCCCCCCCCCCCCCAGGACAGATCCCGCCGGGATCAGGGCGAGGGTGGAACCGGATCCCGGGGATCTCGTTCCCCTTTAAATCGAAGCCCCATTTGATTCCATTTGGGAATCGTAAGGGAAAAGGGCCTCATCCCGAGCGCGGGGGCCGGAGCAGCCGCAGCAGCAGCCGTGGAGGCGGTGCCGACGCTCCAGGAAGCCGGAATCGCTTGGCTGCCTCCGTCGGGCTCCGGTCCCACTTCCCAACCGCCCACGCCAGCCCGGAACGGTTTTAGTTTCACGGCTCCGACGCCGTTCCGGGCGCATTCCCGGGACGTTGCTCCAGGGGTGGGTTGGGAAAAGGGAAAGGGAGCATCCGGGCTCTGCCTGTTCCCAAATCCCGCTGGAATTGGAGCTGGAATTCGCGGAGGAGCCGATTCCCGACGGCGTTCCTGCTTTTTCCCCCTCACCTTTTCAATGTCCACCAGCTCCGTCTCGTAGATCTCCGCGATGGAAATGTGGTGCTTGGCCGCGATGGTGAAGCGGCCCTGGCAGAGGAAAGGAATGCCTGGAGTCGGGAACGCTGCTTCCCGACCCAAAAGTCACCCAAGAGCTGCCCAAAAATGCCGCTTTCAGACTCAAATCCGACCAAAATCCCCGGTTTCTGACCCAAATCTGCCCCAAAACGCGACTTCCCGACCCAAAACTGCCCCAAAATGCTACTTCCCGACCCAAATCTGCCCCAAAATGCTACTTCCCGACCCAAATCTGCCCCAAAATGCTACTTCCCGACCCAAAACTGACCGAAAATGCTACTTCCCGACCCAAAACCGCCCCAAAATGCTACTTCCCGACCCAAAACTGCCCCAAAATGCTACTTCCCGACCCAAATCCGCCCCAAAATCCCGTTTTCTGACCCAAATCTGCCCCAAAATGTCTCTTTCTGACCCAAATCTGCCCCAAAATGCTACTTCTCGACCCAAATCCGCCCCAAAACGCGGCTTCCCGACCCAAATCCGCCCCAAAATGCTACTTCCCGACCGAAATCCACCCCAAAATCCCACTTCCCGACCCAAATCCGCCCCAAAATCCCATTTTCTGACCCAAATCTGCCCCAAAATGTCTCTTTCTGACCCAAATCTGCCCCAAAATGTCTCTTTCTGACCCAAATCTGCCCCAAAATGTGGCTTCCCGACCCAAATCCGCCCCAAAATGCAACTTCCCAACCCAAAATGCTACTTCCCAACCCAAATCTGCCCCAAAATCCCGTTTTCTGACCCAAATCTGCCCCCAAAACCCGTTTTCTGACCCAAATCTGCCCCAAAACCCCGTTTTCTGACCCAAATCTGCCCCAAAACGCGGCTTCCCGACCCAAATCCGCCCCAAAATGCGACTTCCCAACCCAAAATGCTACTTCCCAACCCAAATCTGCCCCAAAATCCCGTTCTCTGACCCAAATCTGCCCAAAAATGTCCCTTTCTGACCCAATTCCGCCTGAAAATGCAGCTTCCTGACACAAATCTGCCCCAAAATAAGACTTCCTGACCCAATTCTGCCCCAAAATGTCTCTTTCTGACCCAAATCTGCCCCAAAATGGCTCTTTCTGACCCAAATCTGCCCCAAAATGGCTCTTTCTGACCCAAATCTGCCCCAAAATGGCTCTTTCTGACCCAAATCTGCCCCAAAACCCCGTTTTCTGACCCAAATCTGCCCCAAAACCCCGTTTTCTGACCCAAATCTGCCCCAAAACCCCATTTTCTGACCCAAATCTGCCCCAAAACGCGGCTTCCCGACCCAAATCCGCCCCAAAATGCGACTTCCCAACCCAAAATGCTACTTCCCAACCCAAATCGGCCCCAAAATGTCACTTTCTGACCCAATTCCGCCTGAAAATGCAGCTTCCTGACACAAATCTGCCCCAAAATAAGACTTCCTGACCCAATTCTGCCCCAAAATGTCTCTTTCTGACCCAAATCTGCCCCAAAATGTCTCGTTCTGACCCAAATCTGCCCCAAAATGTCTCGTTCTGACCCAAAATGCTACTTCCCAACCCAAATCTGCCCCAAAATCCCGTTTTCTGACCCAAGTCTGCCCCAAAATCCCATTTTCTGACCCAAATCTGCCCCAAAATCCCATTTTCTGACCCAAATCCGCCCCAAAACGCGGCTTCCCGACCCAAATCCGCCCCAAAATGCGACTTCCCAACCCAAAATGCTACTTCCCAACCCAAATCTGCCCCAAAATCCCGTTTTCTGACCCAAATCTGTCCAAAAATGTCACTTTCTGACCCAATTCCGCCTGAAAATGCGGCTTCCTGACACAAATCTGCCCCAAAATAAGACTTCCCGACCCAAATCTGCCCCAAAATGTCTCTTTCTGACCCAAATCTGCCCCAAAATGTGGCTTCCCGACCCAAATCTGCCCAAAAGTGCTGCTTCCCAACCCAAAATGCTACTTCCCAACCCAAATCTGCCCCAAAATCCCGTTTTCTGACCCAAATCTGCCCAAAAATGTCACTTTCTGACCCAATTCCGCCTGAAAATGCGGCTTCCTGACACAAATCTGCCCCAAAATGCTGCTTCCAGACCCAAATCTGCCCCAAAATGTCTCTTTCTGACCCAAATCTGCCCCAAAATGGCTCTTTCTGACCCAAATCTGCCCCAAAATGCAACTTCCCGACCCAAAATGCTACTTCCCAACCCAAATCTGCCCCAAAATCCAATTTTCTGACCCAAATCTGCCCCAAAACCCCATTTTCTGACCCAAATGTGCCCCAAAACCCCATTTTCTGACCCAAATCTGCCCCAAAACGCGGCTTCCCGACCCAAATCCGCCCCAAAATGCGACTTCCCAACCCAAAATGCTACTTCCCAACCCAAATCTGCCCCAAAATGCCGTTTTCTGACCCAAATCTGCCCAAAATGTCCCTTTCTGACCCAATTCCACCTGAAAATGCAGCTTCCTGACACAAATCTGCCCCAAAATAAGACTTCCTGACCCAATTCTGCCCCAAAATGTCTCTTTCTGACCCAAATCTGCCCCAAAATGCTACTTCCCAACCCAAATGTCCCCAACTCCCCCAAAATCTGCCCAAAATCTTTCAAATCCACCCAAAAGCACCACTTTCCATCCCAAATCCAGCCAAAACCGCCGCTTTACGCCACAAATTTGCCTCAAAGTCCCACTTCTGGCCCAAATCCACCCAAAAGTACCATTTCCCACTCCAAACCCACCCAAAATTGCCACTTTTTGCCCCAAATCCACCCAAAATCCCCCAAATCAGCCCAAACCTGCTGCTTCCAAACCCAAACCCACCCAGAATTGCCGCTTCCCAACTCAAATCCACTCGAACCCCCCCCATATCTGCCCAAACCCGCCAAAATCCGCCCAAAAACGCCACTTCCTGAGCCAGAATCTGCCCCCAAGTCCCAAAATCTCTCCAAATTGCCGCTTCCCACCCCAAATCTGCCCCAAAAATGCCACTTCTGACCCAAATCCACCACTTCCTGACCCAAATTGACCCAAATCCGCCCCTTCCCGATCCAAATCCGCCCAAATCCGCCCCTTCCCGATCCAAATCCGCCCCAATCCGCCCCTTCCCGATCCAAATCCGCCCCAATCCGCCCCTTCCCGACCCAAATCCGCCCCTTCCCGATCCAAATCCACCCAAATCCGCCCCTTCCCGCCCCAAATCCACCCAAATCCGCCCCAATCCGCCCCTTCCCGACCCCAATCCGCTCCTTCCCGACACAAATACGCCCTAATCCGCCCCTTCCCGACCCCAAACCGCCCCTTTCCAACCCCAAACCGCCCCAATCCGCCCCTTTCCGACCCCAAACCGCCCCTTTCCGACCCCAAACCGCCCCAATCCGCCCCTTCCCGACCCCAATCCGTCCCTTCCCGACCCCAAACCGCCCCAATCCGTCCCTTCCCGACCCCAATCCGCCCCAAATCTGCCCCTTCCCGACCCCAATCCGCCCCTTCCCGACCCCAATCCGCCCAAATCCGCCCCTTCCCGACCCCAATCCGCCCCTTCCCGACCCCAATCCGCCCCTTCCCGACCCCAATCCGCCCCTTCCCGCCCCAAAGCGTGCTCACCATGTCCGTGTAGATCTCGATGGCCCGGATCAGGCAGTTGATGGCCTCTGGGAATGGGAAAAAGGAGCCGTGAGCCAGGAATTCCGGAATCTTGGAATCTGGGTACCACTTCCCACCCATTTCCCCCCCCCCAGAGCCACATTTCCCATCGGTTTTGGGGCAAAACCCCTTGGGATTGGGGCTTTTGGGAGGTGCATTTGGGGTCAAATTCGCTCGGCGTCCGCCTTCCCAAAGGCTCCATCTGGAATTCCCAGCATTCCCAAGGGGTTTTATTCCCTTTGGGAAGCGCAAAGGGTCAGGCTCCGCATTCCCAGCGGGATCGGGAGAGGCCGGAGCGCGACTCCTGACACTTCCAAAAGGGATCCCAAAGGTGGATCCCAAAGGTGGATTCCGAAGCCGGATCCCGAAGTCAATTCCAAGGCCGGATCCCAAAGTGGACCCCAAAGCCGGACCCTGAGCTCAGATCCCAAAGTGGATCCCAACGTTGGATCCTGATGTTGGACCCCAAAGCCGATTCCAAAGCCGGATCCCGAGGTCAGATCCTAATGTTGGATCTCCAGGCTGACTCCAAAAGCAGATCCCAATGTTGGACCCCAAAGCAGGACCCAAACTGGGATCCCAAAGTTGGATCCCAATGCTGGATCCCCAGGCAGATCCCAAAGGCGGATCCTGAGGCCAATCCCAAAGGTGGTGGCTCCCCAGGCTGATCCCAAAGCCAGATCCCAAGGTGGTTCCCAAAGTCGGATCCCAAAGCCAGATCCCAAGGTGGTTCCCAAAGCTGGATCCCAATGTTGGATCCCAAAGTCGGATCCCAAATCCAGCTCCCAAAGCCGATCCCAAAGGTGGCTCCCAAGGATGATCCCAAAGCCGGATCCCAAAGGCGGATCTCAAGGCCAATCCCAAAGCTGGATCCCAAAGCAGATCCCAAAGGTGGATCTCAAGGCCAATCCCAAAGCCGGATCCCAAAGCTGGATTCCAAGGTGGATCCCAACATTGGATCTCACTGTCAGATCCCAAAGGCGGATCCCAAGGCTGATCGCAAAGCTGGATCCCAACATTGGATCCCAAAGGCCGATCCCACTGTCGGATCCCAAGGCTGATCCCAAAGCCAGATCCCACTGGCGGATCCCAAAGGCGGATCCCAAGGCTGATCCCAAGGCCAGATCCCAACATTGTATCCCAAAGCTGATCCCAAAGGCGGACCCCAAAGGCGGATCCCAAGGCTGATCCCAAGGCCAGATCCCAAAGGCGGACCCCAAAGGTGGATCGCAAGGCCAGATCCCAACGTTGGATCCCAAAGCTGATCCCAAAGGCGGATCCCAAGGCCAGATCCCAACATTGTATCCCAAAGCTGATCCCAAAGGCGGATCCCAAGGCCAGATCCCAACGTTGGATCCCAAAGCTGATCCCAAAGGCGGATCCCAAAGGCTGATCCCAAGGCCAGATCCCAACATTGTATCCCAAAGCTGATCCCAAAGGCGGATCCCAAGGCTGACCCCAAGGCCAGATCCCAACGTTGTATCCCAAAGCTGATCCCAAAGGCGGATCCCAAAGGTGGATCCCAAAGGCGGATCCCGAGGCCGGGAATCACCTTGCGGATCGGCCTTCTTGAAGGCGTTCCCGGCGTCCACGAAGCTGCTGGCGGCGTCGTGTTTGCTCTGGAGCTGCAGCTGGAGCTGCGCCGCCCGGCAGAAGGCGTTCCCGGCCGCTGCCGAGAGACGGGGAATCCCGGGAATGCCCCTTCCCCACCCCCTTTGGGGTTTTCCTTCCGGGAGGGGAAGGAGGCGGAAAAGCGGGAAAAGGCGGGGAAAACCCTCGGGACCCCCCCCCCCCCCGAGGGGAGGGAAAGGGTTAAATCCCGGTGGGAAGAGGGGAGGGGACGGCATTCCCAGGCCTGTTCCTGTTCCCATTCCCGGCCCCATTTCCTTGGATTCCCAGTTCTTCCCCCCCATTCCCATTCTCCCTGGATTCCCAGTTCCCCCCCATTCCCATTCCCCACTCCCATCTATGCTCCAATTCCCAGTCCCCCCTCCCATTCCCATTTCCCCCTCCATTCCCAGTCCCCCCATCCCCCCCCATTCCCAATTCCCCCCTCCCATTCCCAATTTCCCCCAATCCCATCTATTCCCAATCTGCCCCATTCCCAATTCCCCCTCCATTTCCCCCCATTCCCGATTCCTCCCTCCCATTTCCCCCCATTCCCAATTCCCCCCCACACTCCTAATCCCCCCTCCCTTTCCCCCCATTCCCCTCTATTCCCAGTCTCCCCGTTCCCAATTCCCTCTCCATTCCCCCCATTCCCAATTCCCCCCTCCCACTCCCAATTCCCCCCATTCCCCTCTATTCCCAGTCTCCCCCATTCCCAATCTCCCCTCCCTTTCCCCCCATTCCCAGTCTTCCCATTCCCAATTCCCCCCTCTCACTCCCAATTCCCTCCCATTCCCCCCATTCCCATTCCCCCCTCCCACTCCCAATTCCCCCCTCCCATTCCCATTCCCCCCTCCCATTCCCACTCCCCCCTCCCATTCCCAGTTCTCCCAGTACCGCTCCAGTTCTTGGCCATTTTGAACATGTTGGCCGCCCGGGTGTAGCTCTCGCTCGCCTCCTCCAGCCGGGAGGAGCCCCTGGGGGAACAGCACCCATTGAGGGGGAGGGGAACCCCCCCTCTGCACCCCCAAACACCCCCCTACACCCCCAACCCCCCTCTGCACCCTCAAACACCCCCCTGCACCCCAAGCCCTCCCCAACCCCACCCGTGCACCCCCAAATACCCCCCTGCACTCCGAACCCCCCTCCTGCACCCCCAACACCCCCCCCTGCACCCCAACCCCCCCTCTGCACCCCCAAACACACCTTCTGCATCCCCACCCCCCTCCCCTGCACCCCCGGGTCCCCCCTTGCACCCCAACCCCCCCCTCCCGCACCCCCAACCCCGCCCCCTGCACCCCCAAACCCCCCCTCTGCACCCCCAGGTCCCCCCTTGCACCCCAACCCCCCCCTCCCGCACCCCCAGGTCCCCCTCCCCGCACCCCAAGCCCTCCCCAACCCCACCCTTGCACCCCCAGGTTCCCCCCTGCACCCCCATTCTTGCCCCCCCCGCACCCCCAACCCCCCCTTTCCATAATTCCCCACCCCCCCGCACCCCAACCCACCCCTCCTCCCCCATTCCCCGCACCCCCAACCCACCCCCCCCCCTTTCTCACCTCCCGCACCCCTAACCCCCCCTCCCCCATCATTCCCCGCCCCCCCCCCCGGCCGCTGCCACCCTCCCCCCTCTCCCCGCCGCCCCCCGCCCCGCACTCACCCGAAGAGGCCGGCGAAGAAGGACTGGGCCCCCCTCACCTTCCTCTCGGCCTCCGCCAGGAGCTGCAGCGCCTCCTTCTCCTTCCCGGCCGCCTCCATCGCTCCCGCCGGTCACGTGACGCGGTCACACGTGACCTCGGAGC
>JAUMJL010001693.1:0-91619 GCA_033558185.1 Dromococcyx pavoninus
GGGGAGGTGGGCGCTGGTCGTTGCCTGGCAACGGGAATTGCTGCGGCCTGAGCGGCCTGGTGGAGCCTGATCGTGGAGCGGGTCTCTGTGTCCTCAGGCCCTGTCCCCATCCTGGCTGGCCAGGCTATCCCTTATCCCCATCCCAGTTAATCCAGATCTCCCTGCCCCTATCCTCAACTACCCAGGCTGTCACTGTACCCATCCCAGCCTGGGCTCTCCAGGCAGTCACAGAATCATGGCATGGGTTGGGTTGGAAAGGACCTCAAAGCCCATCCAGTTTTCCAACCCCCTGCCATGGACAGGGACACCTCCCGCTGGATCAGGGTGCTACAAGCCCCATCCAGCCTGGCCTTGAATAGCTCCAGGGATGGGGCAGCCACGACTTTTCTGGGCAACCTCGGCCAGGGCCTCACCACCCTCACAAGAAAACATTTCTTCCCAAGATCTCATCTCAATCTCCCCTCATTCAGCTTAAAATCATTCCCATTCACTCATCCTATCCCTGCGCTCCCTGATCAAGAGCCCCTCCTCAGCTTTCCTGTAGGCCTAGTTCAGCTACTAGGATTCCCCTGTCCCTGTCCACATCCTGGCTGTCAAGGCTATCCCTGTTGCCATTCCTGCCAGGGCTCTCCAGGTAGTAGTAGAATCAAGGGGAAATGGCCTCAAGATGCACCAGAGGAGATTTAGGCTGGGTAATGGGAGGGATTTCTTTACTGAAAGGGTTGTCAAGCAAGGGCAAGGGCTGCCCAGGGAAGTGGTTGAGTCACCATCCCTGGAGCTGTTTAAAAGATGAATAGATGTCATTCCTGGGGATGTGGTCTAGTGGTGGACTTAGCAGGGCTGGATCTGTGGTTGGACTTGATGTCCTTAAAGGTCTTTTCCAACAAAACCCTTCTGTGATTCTGTAATTCTGTGAATCATAGAACGGTTTGGGTTGGAAGCCCACCCAGTTACAACATCCCTGCCATGGGCAGGGACACCTTCCATTGGATCAGGGTGCTCAAAGCCTCATCCAGCCTGGCTTCGAACACTTCCAGGGATAGGGCAGCGACAGCCTCCCCAGATAACCTGTTTCAGTGGCTCACCACCCTCAGCATGAAGAATTTCTTCCTAACATCTAATCTCAGTCTCCTCCATTCCAATTTAAAGCCATTACCCCTCATCCTGTCACTCCAGGTCCTTGTGAAAAGTCCCTCCCCAGCTTTCCTGAAGCCCCTTTCAGTACTGGAAGGCTCTTCTAAAGTCTTCCCGGAGCCTTCTCTTCTCCAGGCTGAACCAACTCAACTCTCCTTAAGAAATCTTTTTCCTTAATAATTTAATCCTTCCTCAAGAGAATAAAACCCTTTTACTTTAAAAAAAAAAAAGCTGTACCAGAACCTCAAGTCTGCAAAGGAGGTAAATCCTAGAATCATAGAATTGCCTGGTTGGAAAAGACCTTTGAGATCATCAAGTCCATCTGTACCTGTCCACTAGTAAGCCAGATCTCTCCTCTACCTGACTTAAACACCTCCAGGGATGGTGACTCCACCACCTC
Organism: Dromococcyx pavoninus; assembly: GCA_033558185.1. Lineage (NCBI taxonomy): Eukaryota > Metazoa > Chordata > Aves > Cuculiformes > Neomorphidae > Dromococcyx > Dromococcyx pavoninus. Next base: position 1,535 of record JAUMJL010001693.1, read on the forward strand.
CCTGGACAGTCCCTTCCCGTGGCTGAGAACCCTTTCAGAGAAGACATTTTTCATGATGTCTATTTAGCACTGGAGAAAGTTTCTTCTCCTCTGAGAAGTTTTTGCTATTTTAATTTGAAAGGAAAAAAAGTGCTTCCCAAGGGCAAACAAACTCTAGAATCCCATTTTTCGCTGATAAAAGCAAGACTCAGGAGCATGGGCTCAAGGGAAGGAGATGTCTCTTGGGGTGGATGGAGAACAGAGAGGAACATTGCAGTAAGAGGAAAAGAAATTGCTGTGCAATCCTAAAGGAGAAACCACTGTAATTTGTCAAGCAGGCACTGGTTTTCTGCTGTGATGTCTATTTTTTGTGTCTCTTTTTCTCACCTGGAATCTCCCTGCTAGTGCAGAAGCTCTGTGTAGACCTAAATATGTGTATTTGGGGAAGGGGAGAAATCAGATCTCCATGCTCCCCCATCACTTGCCATTCCGGTCAGGACAATTATTTTCCAAGATAGAATCATAGAGGGGAACAAACATGTTCTCAGCAAAGAATGAGTTCACAGAATCGTGGAATGGTTTGGGTTGATGTCCCATCCAACCTGTCTGTGAACACCTCCAGAGATGGGGCGTCCACCACTTCTCTGGGAAACTCGTGGCACTGCATCACCACCCTCGTAAGAAAAAATTTCTTCCTAAGATCTCATCTCAGTCTCTCCTCTTTCAGCTTAAAACCATTCCCCCTCGTCCTATCCCTGCACTCCCTCATCAAGAGCCCCTCCCCAGCTTTCCTGGAACCCCTTTCTGTACCAGGAGGCTATTCTAAGGTCTCCCTGGATCTTTCTCTTCTCCAGGATGAACAACCCCAACTCTCTCAGCCTGTCCTCATAGCAGAGTTGCTCCAGTCCTCAGATCATCTCCATGGCCTCCTCTGGACTCACTCCAACAGATCCACATCCTTCCTGTGTTGAGGACTCCAGAAGTGGACACAGAGTTCCAGGTTGAGTCTCACAAGAGCAGAGTAGAGGGGCAGAATCCCCTCCCTCACTCTGCTGATCCCACTGCTTTGGATGCAGCTCAGGACATGGTTGGCTTTCTGGGCTGGAAGAACTGGGGTTGCTGGTGGACAACAGCCTCAAGAGGAGTCAATTTGAACAATGCCCTTAGGAACACATTTTAACTTCTGGTCAGTGCTGAAGTTCAGATTCTGAGCTTTTTCTTTTCTTCTGTTCCCTCCTGGGATAAATGTTTCCTGCCATACACGTAAAAAAGCTCCTCTGTGTTTTGGTGGGGGCTTATTGGCACCTCTTGATGGAGGTTTGCTCTTGCAAAATGAAGATGGCTCCTCCTTCAGCGTATTCACGGCTCCTCCTTCAGCACATCTCTGCCTTCCCAGCATTATCGGCACTGGGAGCTCTGCAATGTCCCAATGTCTCCTCTGACATTCACAAATGAGTGACATCAAGGTTTTGAAGGACACGTGAAGGATACAAAGATGATGAGAGGGCTGGAGCACCTCTGCTACGAGGACAGGCTGAGAGAGTTGAGCTGTTCAGCTCTGGGTGGAATTCATAGTGGCCTTCCAGTACCTGAAGAGTCTACAAGAAAGCTGGGGAGGAACTTTTTCCAAGGGCATAGAGTGATAAGAGGAGGGGGGCTGGCTTTAAATTGGAAAGGGGAAGATTTAGATTAGACATTAGGAAGAAATTCTTCACGATGAGGGTGGTGAGACACTGGCACAGGTTGCCCAGGGAAGCTGTGAATACCCCATCCCTGGAGGTGTTCAAGGCCAGGTTGGATGGGGTCTTTAGCAGCCTGGTCTGGTGGGAGGTTGGAACTGGATGGGCTTTGAGTTCCCTTCCAATCCAAACCATTCTACGATTCTATGATTTTTAGTGCTCAGCATCACCAGTTTTGGGGACAGCCCAACACATCTGGAGGCCATGTGTGGATGAACAGGGAGTCTCCATCTCCTCTGCCTCTTCCAGCCTCCATAGGGTGCTTTCCTTTGGTAATGGCTTGCTTGTAGCTTTGCTCTGGAGAAGCTAAAATTAAAACAGTGACTCCATTGCAGACTGAAATCAGAGCATTCCTTCTCCACCCGCGTGTTTTGGATGGAGCTCAGAAGCCAAACCCAGGCTGTTAAATCCCCTGTGGGAAAACAATCTTCTGTTCTCATCCTCAATGCACCACAGCGCACGGCGGTCGGGATGTTCAGTTCCCAAACTCATGTTCAACGGGCTCTGAAATGGGATTTGCCTGGAAATGGAAAACATAAACACAAGAAGCCAATATCTCAGCGGCTTTAGGCCTTCAACAAAAGCTTCTTCTGCTCCAGAAAAGGGGGGAAACAGAATGTCTAACCCCACCGGATGTCATAGAATCATGGAATAGTTTTGGTTGGAAGGAACCTTAAAGCCCATCCAGTTCCAACCCCCCTGCCATGGGCAGGGATCCCTCCCACTGGATTAGGTTGCTCAAAGCCCCATCCATCCTGCTCTTGAACACCTCCAGGGATAGGGCATCCATAACTTCTCTGGGCAGCCCATGCCAACGTCTCACCATCCTCAAAGTAAAGCATTTCTTCCTTATGTCCTATCTAAACCAAACCTTTTTCAGTTTAAAACCATTCCATCATACTCATCAGAGTAAAGTAGAGGTGGAGAGTTCCCTCCCTTGCCCTGCTGGCCACGCTGTTCTGGATGCAGCCCAAGGACACAGTTGGCCTTCTGGGATGCAAGCGCACGTTGTCAGCTCGTGTGGAACTTCTCCTCCCCCAGCACCCCAAGTCCTTCTCCTCAGGGTTGCTCTCAATCCATTCTCCATCCAGCGTGGAGTTGTGCTTGGGATTGCCCCAACCCAGGTGCAGGAGCTTGCACTTGGCCTTATTGAACTTCATGAGGTTCACGTGGGCCAGGTCCTACCAGGTCTGCCAAAATCTCCATCCCTGCAACCACAACTGGAGACAACACTGGCAAAGCCCAGCGAGATGCTCAGGGTTTTGTTTTAGTAGTGGACAAGTACGGTTGGACTTGATAGTTCTATGATTCTATGAAATGATGCTTTGCTCTGAAGAACCAGTCCCACCACTGTATTTTTTGAGGAGTGAAGGTACCAGCTGCTTTAATTTGCTGCCCCTTGTACAAGTGACCATCAAGATGTCTCAGCACACCCCACGCCGTGATGCTGGGGACCACAGTGGTTTCCAGTAGGTCCATACATGCCACCACCATAGGGACCATCAATGCTCTTCAGCTCTTGTTGCTGCAATTTGGATGATGCACATGCAGATGAGATGTTTCTCCTGACCTTAAGTCCTCCTCAACACCAGGACATGTCCCTTGCTTAGTGTCCAACACTGAGCTGCTCTTCCTTTGCCATGGGGCTCTGGGCTCCTCTGGGATGAGAAGATCATATATGGCCGGGGGAGAGAGGGGAAAGGTGGTGTTTCCAGCAAGACGAAAGTTGAAATAAAGGTAAACCAACTGGAAGTTTGGAGGAGATAAATTAATGGTACCCAAGGAGTGAACCTGCAAAGTGAACCTTCTGCCAAGCCAGGAGGACCTTGGTAGCCTCTTGGGAAGGAATAAGGATTATGGAAGTCTCAAAGCAATGGTAAACATGTCCCCGATTTCATGAGTAAAGTGGTCTTTTCAGGGATTTTAGGCTTGAAATGGTCTTCACAGCTCCCCGTTCATGGCAGATCCTGTGTCCTCTCTCCCACGAGGCCTGGTGGCAAGGCCTGGATCTTCTCAGCCTCTATTATTCTCCCAGGTGCCTGAGCCTCCATCACTTGAACCTCCTGGTGCCTGAGTCTCCATCACATGGATCTCTAGGTGCCTGTGCCTCCATCACCAGGACCTCCAGGGTGCCTGAGTTTCCATCACCTGGATGGCTGGGTGCCTGAGCCTCCATCACAGGGACCCCAGGTACCTAAGCCTCCATAACCTGGACTCCAGGGTTCCTGAGCCTCCATCACCAGGACGCCCAGGTGCCTGAACCTTTATCACCTGGATCCCCAAGGTGCCAGAGTCTCCATCACCAGGACCCTCAGGGTGCCTCAGTCTCTATCACTGGGACCCTCCTGATCCAAATCCCCAAAGTGTGGGACTGGAGAGGAATCTCCTGCCCACCCCCTGCCCACCCGGTACCACCTCACAGCCCTGCTTCCTCCAAACCCCTGCACAAAACATCTGTCCCCGTAGCACCATCAGGTCTTCACCCATCCAGAACCCATCAAAGGGCTAAACCAAGGGGATATAACACCAAACCATGGTCCTCACTGACACCTTCTCCCTCTCCAGCTGTTCCTTTCCCCCCATCACAATCTCCAACCCCTTTCCTTCCCTATATTTGAGGCAGGACAAAACTCATAACAGCAGTGACTCCACTCGTGGTCACTCCTGGAGCTTCCATCCCAGAAGGACAACCAGGAGCTGAAGCCACAGATCCATGGAATGGTTTGGATTGGAAGGGACCTTTAAACTCCACCCAGTTCCACCCCCTCTGCCATGGGCAGGGACACCTCCCACTGGATCAAGGTGCTCAAAGCCTCATCCAACCCGGCTTTGAACACCTCCAGGATTGGGGGCAGATGTGTCTCCTCGGGACAGCCTCTTCCAGTGCCTCACCACCCTCATCGTGAAGAATTCCTTCCTAAGATCTCACCTCAGTCTCCCCTTTTTCACCTTAAAACCGTTCCCCCTCGTCCCATCCCTGCACGCCCTGGCCGAGAGCCCCTCCCCACCTTTCCTGGAGACCCCTCCAGCACTGGACGTCTACTCTAAGATCTCCTTGGAGACTTTTCTCCTCCACCCTGACCAACTCCAACTCTTCCAACCTCTCCTTTGTCCTCCCCCACAACCACCCACATTCCCAACCAGGCAACGCCAGCCCGAGGTTCCTCTCTAAAGCCGATCTCCATCCTAAGCTCCTCTAGATGTCACCCTCAGCCTATTTTTCTCCCCCGCTCGGATTTTTTTTTTCCTTTCTCCAAGATCCTCCATGGGTTTTTTTTTTTTGAAATTCCTTTCTGATGTCTTTCCGGCCATGTGTGATTGCAGTTTCCTCTGGGCGTCCATTTCATCAGCCCCGAAATTAAGAAGCGGAGAAGGACCCGCTGGCGCCTGGTGGGAACCCTCTCCCTTTCTTCCCCACCCATCACCCCACAACCCTCGCATCCCACCTCACTGAGACCTTGCTGTCTGCCGAGCTGGTCGGCCGCCTCTCGGCAACACCCTCGCCGCACTCCTCTTCCAACCCCGGCCCCGCTTGGTCCGGAGGCCGGGGTGGGATCTCCACCGCCATCGGGTTTGGGCTGACTTTGCGGTTTTGGGGGGTTTCCTGCGGTGGCCGGATGGTTTTTCTCCTCCCTGGCTCTGAACCACAACGCCATCACCACCAGCACTGCTCATCTCCCACCGCCTCTGGGTGCCAACACCAGCTTCAGCCTTGGCGAGACAGTCACAGTACCTCCAGCCCACCCTTTTCCTACTCGATTCCACCAAACCCAGCTCCGTGGTCCATCAGTCATAGAAGAAACCCACGCCCAGGGCGAGCAGAGAAGATCCCTGGGGAGGTTTTGGCTCTTTGGTTCATCCTTTCTCCTGCATGAGACAACCTCAGCTCTGCAGCTCTGCCGGGCGATGGCCGAGCAGTGAAGATGTCCATGGCCAGGCTCAACAGCGTCAATGGCTTTCTGGAGGACAGCAGGATGGAGGCAGGGGACATGGGCAGGATCCTCCGCTGCCTGGAGATGGGCACCGTCCTCACCTTGTTCTATCAGAAGAAGTCGCAGAGGCCAGAACGAAGGACCTTCCAGGTGAAGCTGGAGACCCGGCAGATCATCTGGAGTCGGACACCCGAGAAGGTGGAGGGGGACAGTGAGTATTGGTGGCAGTGATGCTGGGGAGTGGGGATGTGCTGGGGGGGTGTCCTACCATGTTGGGGTGCCTGGCTGTGGGGTGTCCAGCTGTGATGGGAGGCCCTATCATGGTGGGATGCCTGGCTGTGGAGTGCCTGGCCATGGTGGGATGCCTGGGATGATGTGTCTGGTCTTGGTGGGATGTCCTACCATGTTGGGGTGCCTGGCTGTGGGGTGTCTGGCCATGGTGGGAAGTCCTGCCACGGTGGGGTGACTGGTAGTGGGGTACCCAGTCATGATGGGGTGCCTCTCCCATGGTGGGATGTCCTATTGCAGTGGGATGTGTGACTGTAGTGAGATACCCAGCTACAGTGAGGTGTTTGTCCACAATGGGGTGCTTGGCCATGGTAGGGTGTCCAGTGTGGTGGGGACACAGTGTGGACACGGCGGAGGTCCTGGCCTCAGTGACCAGCACAATGGAGTAGCCTGGTCATGGTAGGGTGTCCGGCTGTGGTGGGGTGACTGGAAATAATGAGGTACCTGGCCATGGTTAGATGTTCAGCCATGGTGGGGTACTTGGCCATGGTGGGGTGTCTGGACACAGTAGGATGCCCAGATATGATGAGATGCCTGGATATAGTAGGGTGCTCAGCTGCAGTGGCATCTTCTGCCACGGTGGGGGGTCTCTGGCCATGGTGGAGTGCCTGGATGCTAGGAGACCTCACCTCCTCCATCGTGGCCCACTTGGCCCATAAGTTGCCACAGGGCTCAAGCAGCTACCCTGGGATTTTATGCCCTCCCTGGCCAGGAGGTGAAGGAGCCACCCTCCACCTTCTCCATTCATGGTGCTTTAAACCCCAAAAACGTGGTGCTTCAGGCAGCAGCATGAGATAGACCACATAGGCCCACCACCAGGCTTTGGTGGGGCTCCATGCCTTGGTGCTTGTTATGTGGACCTAAAAAAGAACCAATGGAAGAAACCAGAGGGTTGGGGTGACCCAGAGCTTCACCATCACCTCATCCTGCGGCCCCACATGAGGAGGAACCCAGTTTGGGGGGACCATCTCACCTGGATGATGACAAAGTCACTATCTGGAGGTACTTAAAAGCCATGTAGATGTGGCACTTAGGGACAAGGTTTAGTGGTGAACGTGGAAGTTAAGGGTTGGACTTGATGGTCTTAAAGGTCTTTTCCAACCTAAACGAGTCTATGAACTCCTATGAAAGTCCATCCTTGAGGTCTGGGAGGTGACAGGTGCGTTTTCCACCTCAAAATCACCACCCAGCTTTGCATGAGATGGAGCAAAATATCCGAGATGGTTTAACTTCTGCGCAAAGGACCCAACCCAAAGCTGGGCTACTGGCCATGACAAAACTTCGAGATGGGATGGAGGGTGGCACCTGGAGAAGAGCGCTGGCACAAGCAGGATCTATGCTTGTCCAGATCTTCTGGGAGCAGGTGAACTCACCACCAGCTCCCACCATGATCAGGCAGATTGTGGAAGGAAGAAAGAGGAGTGACAGGAGGAAGAACACCCAGTTTTGGAGAAGTGGGTTTGGTCCTTGTAGGGAAGACCTTGTTCTCTGCTTATGAAAGCAATGCCATCTTCTTGGTTTTCTCTGGGAGCACTGCACATCACCAGGGTGGGATCTTAGATAGGTCCTAATGCCCTGCCTCAGTTTTCCCAGTGGTGCCTCATGGTCAGTCTTCTCCCACACAATGACCCCAAACCATCCCATGGGATGAGGCATCCTCTGAGGTCACCCTGAGGGGATCAAAAAAGGAAGAACCCTCTGGAAATGGTACAATTCCATCATCCGATCCCACCACCTGCATCCTCCAGCATTGGGTGGGAACCATCCTGGTCTTGGTGCTGGGCTGGAGAAGAAAAGGCTCTGGGGAGACCTTCAGCCTTCCAGTCCTTAATGGGGGCTCCAGGAAAGCTGTGAAGGGGCTCTTGATCAGGGAGTGCATGGATGGGACAAGGGGAAACAGTTTTCAGCTGAAAGAGCGGAGATTGAGATGGGATCTTAGGAAGCACTTCTTCACAATGAGGGTGGTGAAGCCCTGGCCCAGGCTGCCCAGAGAAGCAGTGGCTGCCCCATCTCTGGAGCTGTTCAAGTTGGATGGGGCTTTGAGCAACCGGATCCAGTGGGAGGTGTCCCTGCCCATGGCAGGGTGGTTGGAACTGGATGGGCTTTCAGGTCCCTTCCAACCCAAACCATTCTATAATCGATATTCACCCCCTGGTCCAGCCCTGCTCAAACGTCCTCGCACTTGGCATGACTTTATCATGGAATTATTTGGTTGGAAAAGACCTTTGTGATGATCAGGTCCAGCCATTCCTGTCCAGCACTAAATCAGGTCATTGAGCACCTCATCTATCTATGTTTTAAAGACCACCATGGATGATGACTCCACCACCTCCTTGGGCAACCATATCTCCTGTTCATTCCTGAGGTCTCATTCCCACCCCATGCCCAAATCATTTTAAATCTCCTCTTCAACCAGGACCCACAGGAATTAATGGGAACAACTGACCATGCTGATGTCTCTGTTATGGGATGACAGGTCCAGGAGGAGGGTCCTGTCTCTCCTCAAGATGCCCTGCTCCATGCTGGCTAATTACACACTTCATTAAGCAGCTGATGGACACATATCCATGTCTTGGGGTCACCTGTAGCATCACCTCCAAAATTAACCTCATCTTGGAGGGTTTCTATCACCTTGGTCCCCAGGAGCGTTGCCTTCAAAATTAACCTCATCCTGAAGAGTTTCCATCACTTTGGTCCCCAGCACAAGAATGAAACCTTGCGGAGAAGAGCCCAAAAGGGATCTCTGGAAGGAATTAAGGGAAGCAAGGGTGAAGGTGCTTGGCAAATCCATTTTGGAGAAGTGGTTTGTCATAACAACATCTAATAGGATCACATCTCCAGCCAAATAATTAGAAGTAGGACCTTTGGGAGAGGAGAAAATCCAGATGGTCTTTAGTGCCGCTGGACCAAGAGGAAATCTTTTATTTGAGGTTTTAAATCAGCTTCAAAACCCTACAAGGAGCTGACAGGTTCCAACCACCTTGTTCCCACCATACAGCAGGGTCTGAGCTGCCACAGGTCCCATGAGAAGAAAGGATGAAGGAAAGTATCAGGGGACACAATTTGTGTCACCAGGATTTCCCATCACAACAGTTCCCTCCAGCCACTTTGCTTTGCTCTTCTCCCAATGCATTATGAAAGCTCCTGTCATCTTAGCGTCCCCCAAAGCCACCAAGCAGACCCTGGTCCTACAGCATTTTCCCACCATCCCTATCTCTAAAACCTTCTTTGCAGCAAGCTGCTCCTGTAGCATTAGAAGACAAAAGGGATTTTGGCAGCTGGAAACAACTTCCAGAGTGGTTTCATCGCCCGGGGAACCCTGGAGACAATGCGGGGAGGAGTTTGGAGCCAGAGGTCTGACATGAACCGCTGCAAATCCGCTGCAGATGTGGTTTCCAGGAAGCCACCGGCCACGTTGCATTGTGCAGCTCTGTGCCGCTCCCTCTTCCCCCAGATCTCCACGGAGCCAGGCTGTTTGGTCCAAGAAGGACTTTGGGTGCTGGGGGGTGAGAAGCTGGACAGGAGCCAGCAATGGGCACTCACAGCCCAGAAAACCAACCGTGTCCTGGGCTGTGTCCAAAGATGTGAGACCAGCAGGGTGACGGAAGGGATTGTCCCCCTCTTCTCTGCTCTGGTGAGACCCCACCTGGAGTCCTCTGTTCAGTTCTGGGGTCCTCCGCACGGGAAGGACATTGATCTGTTGGAATGGGGCCAAAGGAGGGCATGGAAATGGTCCGAGGGCTGGAACACCTCTGCTATGAGGGCAAGCTTAGAGAGTTGGAGTTGTTCACCCTGGAGAAGAGAAGGCTCTGAGGAGACCTTTGAGCAACTTTCGAGGACCTGAAGGGGCTCCAGGAAAGGTGGGGCCAAGGTGGGGCTCTTGACCAGGGAGTGCAGGATAGGACAAGGGGGAAGTGTTTTAAGCTGAAAGAGGGGAGATTTAGGTGAGATCTTAAGAAGAAATTCTTCCCTTTGAGGGTGGTGAGGAGCTGGCCCAGGTTGCCCACTGCTAGGATGGACATTTTGGCAGAGCCTGGAGCAAAAGCACGAGCGGGAAAAGTTTTAAACTGGAAGAGAGGAGACTCAAACTGGATATAAGGAATGTTTTATGATGAGGATGGGGAGACACTGGCATAAGTTACCCTGGGAAATCATGGATACCTCATCCTTGGAAGTGTTCAAAGCCAGGTTGGATGAGGCCCTATCAGCCTGATCCAGTGGGAGGTGTCTCTGCCCATAGCAGGGGGGGTTGGAACTGGGTGGGTTTTGAAGTCCCTTCCAACCCAAACCATTCCATGATTCTCACTCTGGGGAGGCTTTATTGGGGCCTTTAGATATTTAAGAGTGGCCCATGAGAGAGATGAAGAGAGACTTTTGACCAGGGCCTGGAGTGACAGGACAAGGGGGAGTCGGTTTTAAACTGGAAGAGAGGAGATTTAGACTGGATATAAGGAAGAAATGAGGACTTTGAAACCCTGGCCCAGGTTTCCCAGAGAGGTTGGAGATGCCCCATTCCTGGAAAGGTTCAAAGTGAGTTTGGATGGGGCTCTGAGCAACCTAACCTGGTTGGAGATGTCCCTGCTTATTGTGGGGAGTTTGGACAGGATGGGCTTTAAAGGTCCCTTCCAACCCAAACCATTCTATGATTCTGTGATTATTGGTAGCTCCGAGAGGTTGGGTCCAAGACTGGGTCCTGGCAGCATTGAATCAGGGGGATGGCTGTGCTGCAGGCCTGGTACCCATCAGCTTCTTGCCCCTCTCTACCACCAATGGGCCAGAACACCTCCCTCTGGATCAGGTTGATCAAAATCCTGTCCACCTCCAGGGATGGGGCAGCCTCCACTTCTCTGGGCAACCTGTTCCAGTGCCTCACCACCTGCTGGAAGGTTGCTCTAAGGTCTCCCCGGAGCCTTGCCTTCTGCAGGCTGAACAACCCCAGTTCTCAGCCTATCCTCAGAGCAAAGGTGCTCCTGCCCTTGGATCATCTTCATGGCCACCAAGGTGAGGCTGTCAGCTCAGTGGTTCCCAGGGTCCTCCTTTGTGCCCCTTTTAAAAATGGGCACAATGTTGACCTTCTTCCAGTCACCAGGAAATTCTCCTGACTACCAAATATCATACACAGGATTGTGACCTCCCGTGTATCCTTTGTGCTAAAATCCCACCCCAACCCATGAAACTTGGCTTGTGGTGCCCTACTGAGGGACAGCTGGATGAAGCCTAGTGTTTTCTGGAGAGTTTCCACTGAGAAAACCTGTTCTTCACATCTTGTTTTTGCTTGTTCAGCCCCATTTCTCCTCCATAGAATCACAGAATGGTCTGGGCAGGAAGGGACCTCAAAGATCATCCAGTTCCACCCCCCCTGCCATGGGTAGGAACACCTCCCACTAGACCAGGTCGCTCAAGACCCCATCCAATCCGGCTTTGAACACCTCCATCTCTTATTCCTCCCCGCATTTTGCTTTGCTTTGTCCCCTTTGTATTAGGCTGAGGGTTTCTATGGAGGCATCGGCAGGTCTGTGCCCTTCCCCACCGCTACATCGGAAACGCGACCGGGATGGAATTTCTCCTGGAAATGACCCATTTCCTCAGCAGGACAATACCCCGGCTTGGTAATCCCGCCTGCCCTTGGACATACAAAGCTCCTCTTCCGTTGCTGGCGGCTCAGCCTTGAGGGGCAAAGCTGCCCAGATATGAAGGGTAGAAGATCTTGTGGTATCAAGACCAATTTTGGGTGTTATCAATAATATCATCCTATTATTTTTCTGCTCCTGGTGGATACTTGGCAAAAGCAGAGTTTGGAAATGTCCCCTGGTGAGGAAGACCACAGTCCGGAAACCCAACCCTCCCACCGCCAGCGAGGCTTTATATAGTGAGATAATGAGAGAGCAGGAAAGAAACGCCCTGCGGTCCCGGCTGCTGGAGCTCCAAATTGCCACCTTTGGGCAGATGTCTTCAATTAGAAGCTGATCTCAGCCTGCTCCAAAGTAGGGTCTGTCTTGGGGAGGAGAAGGCAGGGGAGAGGTGTCTGGTTAGGATGGGACAAGCTGAGCCTGGAGGACACGTGACACCCATAAAGCCAGGAAATAAGTTGGGCTTGATGATCTTAGAGGTCTTTTCCAGCTCTGAAGAGACCTTAGAGCAGCCTTCCAGTACCTGAAGGGGCTACAAGAAAGCTGAGGAGGGACTTTTTACAAGGGCCTGGAGCGATAGGACAAGGATGAACGGCTTTAAATTGGAAGGGGGCAGATTTAGATTGGACATCAGGAAGAAATTCTTCACGATGAGGTTGGTGAGGCACAACACACGTTGCCCACCCCATCCCTGGAGGTGTTCAGGGCCAGGTTGGATGGGGCCTTGAGCAGCCTGGTCTGGAGGGAATTGTCCCTTTCCATGGCAGGGGGGTTGAAATTGGGTGATCTTTAAGTTCCCTGTGTTTCTATGAATCCAGTGGGTGGCACTGCGAGGATGCCACATCCTGGGGACATGAGTTTCTGGAGTAGAGTGTCATCATGCACCTGAGGGCAGTGCTGCAGGGACACATCAGCATGGGGACGTGGTTCCCTGAAGGATACCTTGACCCAGAACCCATGACACTGTTGTGCATCTGCAGCAGCAGCTGCAGGGACACAACGTCATGGGGACGTGGTCCCCTAGGGAGCACACGGCCATGGCACCCATGGTGCTGTCATGCAGATGTAGCAGTGCAGGAGGGACACATCGTCACGGGGATGGGGTTCCCTGCAGGACACGTGGCCATGGAACCCATGGTGCTGTTACGTGGCTGCAGCAGTGCTGCAGGGATGCCCTGTCCTGGGGACATGGTTCCCTGGAGGACACACGGCCATGGGACCTATGATACCATAATGCACCAATGGGCAGTGCCAAGGGGATGCCCCATTCTGGAGACTGAAGGAACCGTGATGCCATCACACATCACTGGAGAGCAGCACGGACAGATCTCCCTAGAGGACACAGCACCCACAATTCCATCCTCACCCATGGAGACACATCAATGTGGGGACAAGGCTCTCCAGAGGGCATGTGGTCTTCTGGCCCACAGCTTCCCTGAGCCCCACGCATGGGTCCATGGCAGCAGGGTGGCTGAGGACAGTCCCACGTCCCTTTCTCCTCACAGTCGACATTCGGGAGATCAAGGAGATCCGCCTGGGAAAGAACTCGCGGGACTTCGAGCGTTACCCCGAGGATGCTCGCAAGCTCGACTTCAGCATGTGCTTCATCATCCTCTACGGGATGGACTTCAGGCTGCGGACACTCAGTGTGGCCGGTGGGTGGACTCCTCCCCTGCTCCTCCCAGCCACCCTTGGATTCTCATCCCTTCCCCACCATCCCATCTCCTCCATTCCAGCCTCACCACCCTCCTCTTTCTCCTCCAGCTTTCTGCGAGGAGGACATCAACCTGTGGATCACAGGACTCAACTGGCTTGTGGCGGACACCCAGAAAGCCCAGACCCCGCTGCAGATTGAGAGGTGAGGAAGGACTGGTGGGTCCCATTTCCTGGTCCCCATCTGAGGGTCTTGGGGATGAAACTCCCCTCTTGGCCCCCACTGAGGCTGAGTATCCCTTCCTTCCCAGGTGGCTGAGGAAACAGTTTGATGGGATGGACCGGTCTCGGGAAGGCAGGTGAGCCCTGTCATGGCCCTGTTAGTGGGACATGGTTGGTGGGTTCAGCTGGACAGGGTTGTAGCTCCCTAGCTGTATCCCAAATCTGGAGCCTCAGCCAGACTTGGGAGCAGGATTTGTGGGACAAGGAAGAACCAGGTTCTTTGAGGTTCTTGAAGGCACCAAAAAACACCCAAATGCAAGTCCCCTCCTTGCTGCTGTGCAGACCGTGTGGACCTTGATGCCCTCATGCTCCCTGCTGCATTTTTACCAGCACCATGAGGGGCTGGACCATTAATGCAGCCCATAAACATCTCCCCAGGGCAGGAGGAACCTCAAATCAAGTGAATTTGGACTTAAATCATTATAGGGATAGGCATCACCTTCAGATGGGATGATGGCTTAGAGCACCAGGTTCTTGGACACACTTCTGCTCCTCAACCCTCTGCTCATACTCGTGCAGACACCATGTAATTAGAGGTCCTGCCTATGCCACTATGGGGATCCACAGCCTGGTAGGGTGGAAGTTCCATTCCAAAGATCATACTGGCACCAGGGTTTGGGGTGGGACCTTCAGTGTCAGGACTTGAGACCATCAGTGTCAGAAGCTGAGACCCATCTGGGGGTCATCCATCCTCTATGGGGTCCATACGGTGCCCTGACATCATCTCATCCTCCTGCAGCATCACGGTGAAGGACCTGAAGGCCATGCTGCCCCAAGTGAACTACCGGGTCCCCAACATGAGGTTCCTGAGGGACAAGCTCGTGGTAAGGACCTCCCTGGGCACCCCAGCCATGCGAGGAGAAAGTCTTCAAGACCATGCAGCTGGGCTGGAGCCTGTCCTGGTGTCTCTACCTCTGGTTGGGTGGCCCTGCTCTCATCTGTCACCCTCTCTGGCAGGAGGTGGAAGCCAGGAACGAGATGACTTTCTCCCACTTCATTCAGTTCTACAAAAATCTCATGTTTGATGCGCAGAAGTCGGTAAGACCCATGGTTTGTCCTCCTAAACATCTCCTGCCCAGTGCATCCCCAGATGGCTCATCCTGATGTTCTCCTTTGCCTTGCAGATCATCGAGCAGCTGGAGCTCTCCTTCCCCTTGCGGTGAGTCCCCAGGAGCCCAGCAGATCCCATCCTGGCCAAGTCTCCAAGGGTTGGATCCATTGGGTGGGGAGACTGGAGGGTCCAGGTGGTGTGTGTGGCCCTGGAGCATCTCCAAGTGTTGGGGCAGGTGTGGGGTGGAGATGGTGGGATGGCAAGGGTGGTGAGGATGGGAGTAGGGATGGGATCAGCGATGGGAAGGGGATGAGTGGTGATGGGAAATGGGATGGGAGAGGGGATGAGGTGGAGATGAGGAGGGATGAGAGCAGGGATGGAAGCAAGGATGGGAATGGAGGTGGGAGTGAGGACAGGAGCAAGGATAGAAGAGGAGATGGGAGCAGGAATGGAAGCATGGATGGAAGAGGGGATGGGATATGGGAGCAGGAATGGGAGACAGGATGGGGTGGAGATAAGGAGGGATGGGAGCAGGGGTGGAAGAGATGGGAGTGGAGATGGAAGCTAGGATGGGAGAGGAGTAGGAGCAGAGATGGGAGTATGGATGAAAGCAGAATGGGAGCAGAGATGAGCAGAGATGGGAATGGAGATGGGATCAAGGAAGGGAGTGGGGGTGGGAACAGGGATGAGAGCCGGGATGAGAAGAGATGGGAGTGGAGATGGAAGCCAGGATGGGAGGGGGGATGAGCAGAGATGGAATGGAGATGGAAGTGGGGATGGGAGCAAAGATGGAAGCATGGATGAAAGCAGGATGGGAGAGGAGATGGGAGCAGGGATGAGCAGAGATGGAAACGGAAATGGGAGCAGAGATGGAAGCATGAATGAAAGCAGTATGGGAGAGGGGATGGGCAGAGATGGGAACGGAAATGGAAGTGGAGATGTGAGACGGGATGGAAGCATGGATGAAGACAGGATGGGAGAAGGGATGGGAGCAGGGATGAGCAGAGATAGGAATGGAGATGGGAGAGGGGATGGGAGCAGAGATGGGAGAGGGGAAGGGAGAAGTGAGAGGAGCAAACATCAGCAGAGATGGGTATGGAGATGGGATCAAGGAATGGAGTGGGAATGGTGGCAGGGAGGGAAGCATGGATGAAAGGGGACAGGATCAAGGATGGGAACAGGGATGGGAATGGAGATGGGAGATGGGAGCAGGGATGGGAGGAGGGGATGGGGTGGAGATGATGGGGGATGGGAGCAGGAATGGAAGCATGGATGAAAGCAGGATGGGAGTGAGGATGGGAGAGGCATGAGCAGAGATGGAAGTAGAGATGGAAGCCAGGATGGGAGACGGGATGGGAGCAGGGATGGGTGTAGGAGTGGGAGTGGGATGAGGAGCAGGAATGGGAGTAGGGATGGGTGCCAGGGATGTAGGGAAGCATCATCCTGTCCTCCTCCCCATATCCTCGTCCATGCTGCGCGCTCCACGAATGTCCACATTCCACAAGTGTCCACCACAAGGTGACACTGGGAGTGGTTGCTCCAGCAGCACCCAACAGCTTGAGGTGCTTCTGGCACCTCCATGGCCCTTGCCTTGGAGTGGGGCACGAGCAGGAGCCATCAGGGGGCTGAGCTGCAAGTGGACACTGGTGGCCTCGACTCCTCCATGGGGTGTACCCCAACTCCTGCTCCCAGTCCTCGCTGATGGCCACTTCGTGTCCCAGGAACGTGGACCGGCCTGAGCTGTGCCAAGTCTCCCTTTACGACTTCCAGAAGTTCCTGCTGCATGACCAGAAGGTGGGTGTTCTTGGAGGCCCCTGGGGCATCCTTCTCAACCCCAACCTAGGAGAACCCCCATGAGATGCTCCAACCTTGGTCCTACCATAACAACGGTTGTGTTTGCTCTCTAGGAGTCCTGGGCCACCGATGTGGGCATGGTGCGGGACTACATGTGCACCTACCTCAAGGAAGGCTCCAACGAGGCAGCAGATCCCTCCTTCCAGCTGGACGAGGTGGGTGGCCCCACGTGGCACCCACCCAGAAGTGTCTCCTCAGCCCTACCAGGCTCTGACCTCTCTGCTTCCCCCCGTAGTTCCTCACATACCTCTTCTCCAAGGAGAACATGGTGATGGACGCCAAGTATGAGCGCGTGGTGCCTGAGGAGATGAACCACCCCCTGTCCCAGTACTGGATCTCCTCCTCCCACAACACGTAAGGACATGGTGGGCTCTTCTCTGGGACCTTCTTGAGCATCCTGTCACATAGCTGGGGCAATCCTGGTCACTGATGGTCCTCGTTCTCCACAGGTACCTGACAGGTGACCAGTTCTCCAGCGAGTCCTCCTTGGAGGCGTACGCCCGCTGTCTGCGCATGGGCTGCCGCTGCATCGAGCGTGAGTGTCCCCACCACCCTGTGTCCCATCAGATGACCATCCCATGGCACCAGGGTGGGAAGGATCTTCCATATCCTCAGCTGGTGACGAGCGTGTCTTAACTGAGGTGTTTCCTCACTCAGTGGACTGCTGGGACGGCCCAGATGATCTCCCTATCATCTACCACGGCCACACGCTCACCTCCAAGATCAAGTTCCTGGATGTGCTGCACACCATCAAGGAGCACGCCTTCGTCACCTCTGAGTAAGCCCCACCCCACCAAGGACACCTCGATTCTCCTTCACCTTCATCCCAAGCCACCATCCCCACCTGCTTCCTCCAGGTTCCCCATCATCCTCTCCATCGAAGACCACTGCAGCATCGTCCAGCAGAGGAACATGGCGTCCCACTTCAAGAAGGTCTTTGGGGATATGCTCCTCACCAAGCCGGTGGACATCAATGCTGACGAGCTGCCCTCACCCACCCAGCTCAAGAAGAAGATCTTAATCAAGGTGTGGGCAGGGAAGAACCCCAGAGCTCCTCCTTGTGGTTGGGACAAGGATCATATTGGGCTGGAAGGGATGGTGGTGATCCCAAATCTTGGGACATGAGAGCAATACCTCTGTGTGCCCATGCAGTAGGACATTGGAGAGACATCCTAGTGCCAGGGGAACCCCTAGGAACCCAAGGGAACCTGAGGGCTGGGAGCTCAGTGTGATGGACACACCACACCCACTGCTGAGCTCTCCTGTCTGGGCTGTCCCTAGCACAAGAAACTGGTCGAAGGAAACCTGTACGAGGAGGTCTCCACCGCCAGTTACTCCGAGAATGACATCAGCAACTCCATCAAGAATGGCATCCTCTACCTCGAAGACCCCATTGACCACGTAAGGATCTCCTTGCCACTGGTGGCTGGGGGCTTGGTCCCCAGTTGGATGGGGATGAGCATCAGGGTTTGGGTTGGGGATGGGATCTCCTAGATCATCGCAATGCCATGGGGGGTTGGAGAAGGGGCAGAACCTGAGGTCTCCAAGCTCCATCCCTCCATGCCACTGTTCCTGCCCATCCTTGGTGATGTTGTTCTTACCTCCCAGACCTGGAGCCCCCATTATTTTGTCCTAACGAGCAACAAGATCTACTACTCGGAGGAGACGTCCCGCTACCAGTTCAACGAGGATGAGGAGGAGGTGGAGCAGAAGGAGGTGCGTGCGGAGCAGGATGTCCCCATGAGGTGGCGGTGGGGTTGCTGATCCCAGGGCTCCTGTCCCATTTTGGGGTGAACTTGCAGGAGTTCAACAACAACGAGCTGCACTTCACGGAGAAGTGGTTCCACGGGAAGCTGGGAGGAGGCCGCGATGGACGGCAAATCGCTGAGAAGCTGCTGCACGAGTACTGCACCGAGACAGGTGGCAAGGACGGCACCTTCTTGGTGCGCGAGAGCGAGACCTTCGTGGGCGACTACACCCTCTCCTTCTGGTAGGAGCTGCAGCGAAAAGTCAGGATCCCACCTTCCCTGACCAAGTCTGGGTGTCCCACCAGGAGAGTAGGGCAGGAAGCATCAGGGGGCCGAGGCGCAGGTGGACACTGGTGACCTCAACTTCTCCATGGGGTCTACCCCATCTCCTGCTCCCAGTCCTCACTGATGGACCTCCCTGATGCAGCCTGGGTGTCCCACCAGGGGACTAGGGCAGGAGGCATCAGGGGGCTGAGCTCCAGGTGGACACTGGTTGCCTCAGCATCTCCATGGTGTCTACCTCAACTCCTGTTCCCGCTCCTGATGGACCTTCCTGACCAAGTCTGGTCATCCCACCAGGAGAGTAGGGCAGGAGGCATCAGGGGGCTGAGTTGCAGGTGGACACTGGTGATGTTGACACCTCCATGGGGTCTATGTCAATGCCTGTTCCCAGTCCTCACTGATGGACCTCCCTGACCAAGTCTAGATGTCCCGCCAGGGAAGTAGGACAGGGGGCTGAGCTACAGGTGAACACTGGTGGCTTTGATGTCTCCATGGGATCTATCTCAGCTCCTGCTCCTGATGGCCCTCCCTGACCCAGTCTGGGTGTCCCTCCAGGGGTCCAGTTTGGTGGCTGGAATGGTGTTTGGAGCAAGGAATCAGCACCATTTTGGCATGACATGCAGATCTCTGAATGTGGGATGTTTGGGTCGTGGACCTAAATTGGTTCCTGTCTTCTCCCCACCACCATGGCAGGAGATCCAGCCGGGTGCAGCACTGCCGGATCCACTCACGACAGGAAGCCGGTGCCACGAAGTTCTACCTGACAGACAACCTGGTCTTTGACAGCCTCTACAGCCTCATTTGCCACTACCGGGAGGTCCCGCTTCGCTGCAACGAGTTTGAGATGCGCCTCACCGACCCGGTCCCTCAACCCAATGCCCACGAAAGCAAAGAGTGAGGATGGTCCTCATCCCCATCCCCTTGGTTCCTTGGGTCCAACAGCCTCCTCCATCCCTGGTATTAGGTCTTTTGGTGCCTCCTGAGGTGCAGGGCTGGTTGCATCATCTCACAACCTTTGTTCTTCACCCAACCAGGTGGTACCACGCCAGCTTGACGCGCCTGCAGGCCGAGCACATGTTGATGAGGGTCCCACGGGATGGAGCCTTCCTGGTGCGCAAGCGCAGTGAACCCAACTCCTATGCCATCTCCTTCCGGTGAGTGTGGGTGTGGTCAACAGTGGCCAAAGCACCAGCCAAGATGAGAACTACGTGGTTTGTGTCATGACTCCAGGCTGGGTGCCAGGGTGACGTGGTGGGACACAGGGAGGAGGAGCTTCTAGCTCTGGTGGTGGAAAAATAACATCCTCAGGGTGGTCACCGTGGTGGCATCACTGCTGGATCATGGCATCACCTCCTGCCCATTCCCATCATGGAGCTGAGGTCCCACCACCCCTCATGCATCCGTCCCACCGCCTCTCACAGATCTCTTCACCATCTCTCTTGGTCCCAGGGCTGAGGGGAAGATCAAGCACTGTCGCATACAGCAGGAAGGTCGGCTCTTCATGTTGGGCAGCTCAGCTGAGTTTGAGAGCCTCGTGGACCTCGTCAGCTACTACGAGAAGCACCCACTCTACCGCAAAATGAAGCTGCGCTACCCCATCAACGAGGAGACCCTGGAGAAGATGGGCACCACCGTGAGTGCTCATTGATGGTGGGGATGGGGACTCTACCATGGACAACCAAGCCTTGTCCCCAGCTCCATCATGGTTATCCTCCAGCCCAACCAGAACTGGCCAAGCTCATTCCACCATTGCCCATGGTTGTAATTCCACCATAATTCCCTTTCAATGTGTTGCAAAGGTCCATCTCAGTCTCCTCTGGATCTCATGTGGTGGCCCAGTTCCCACACACCCTCTTGTTGTCCCTGCTTGCATCCAGATGACCCACTCAAGTGTCTCTCCTTGCAGGAACTGGACTATGGAGCCCTCTACGAGGTGCGGACCCCCCATTTCTACGTAGAGGCCAACAAGATGCCAATGGCCAGGGTAAGGACCAAACTGGTGTCCCTGGGAGGTGGAGGGTGGTGGGACATGGTGATTCTAGGAGCTTCTGGGTGGTGTCCACCCAGACCCACCACATCTCCTACTGCTGACTGAGAAGGGGTGATGCTTTTTCTGCACTTTTCTGGCCCTCTGGAGCTGGTGGGACCACGTGGGGGCAGTCCAGGTTCCAGTGACAGCATCGTAACTGCATGGTGGGCGAAGTCTGGAGAAAGCCCAGCCTGGAGCAAGCACCTGGCATGAGTTTGCCCCAACAGTGAGGACCCCTTTGTACTGAGGAACCCCAGAAAGCAGGTTGAGAGTCAACTCTCAGGTGGTCCACTCTCCATCCTTGAAGATTTTTAGGACCAAGCTGGTCTTGGAGCTGACCCAGGTGGCTTCAGAGCTGTCCCAGTCTTCATCCTCAGAGGTTTTGGGGACTGGGCTGGTCTCAGAGTAGACCCACTCTCCATCCTTGGAGGTTTTTGGGACTCAGGTGTTCTTGGAGCTCACCTAATCTCTATCATCAGAGGTTTTGGGGACCAGGCTGGTCTTGGAGCTGTTGTTGGGGAGGCTGGACTGGAGCCCCAAGGTTCCTTCTTTGTGATCCTACCATCCCATGGTCCAGCACTGTTGTGCCTCAGAGGTCCCTTTGCAGCCGAGCAGCTCTCAGGCCAAGACCAGACACAGGAAAGCTTCACCCAGATCAGTTTCTTCCAAGGGTTGTGGGAATATCAGAGGATTAACCCCTTCAGCACCAGGAGAAACCATGGGGGAACCAGGAAAGGAACCCACTTTGCTCTCAATGTGGTGGTCCTCCAGAACCATGGGTGCCTCCAACTCTCCTGTCTCTTCTAACATGTCTCATGGGCAATTTGGGGGCATCATGTTGGACCTTCAGGAAACACCATGCTCTACCATAAGGAGCTGGGTTGAGTAGGGCATGCTGTCCACCAGCGTTCCTGGTGGTGACACGTTCCTCTCCTTGGTGGTCCAGTGCACGGTGAAGGCTCTCTACGACTACAAAGCCCAGCGGGAGGACGAGCTGTCCTTCTGCAAGCAGGCCATCATCCACAACGTCGACAAGCAGGACGGCGGCTGGTGAGGACACTTAGGTGGCCCCTGAAGGGGCCATCACCATGGGGTTGGGTGGTGGGTCGTCCACGTTGGGTTTTAACGGCCTCCTTTTCTGTCCACCCCCACCCCTGCCTTCCACCCCCTTCTCCAACCGCTTCCTGACATTGCATGAAGCATGGACAACCCTGTCCCACCCCAAATCGATCCACTTGCCTTGATCCTTTCACCCCTTGCAGGTGGCGAGGGGACTATGGGGGCAAGAAGCAACTGTGGTTCCCGGCCAACTACGTGGAGGAGATCGTCAGCGCGCAGGCACAGGAGCAGGACGAGGCTGTGAGTGTCCCCGTGCACCCAGCAATGAAGCTACTGGAGATGTCCTCAGCCTTGTGCCCATATCCTTATCTGGAGGCTGTGGGATGTTCGTGGTCCTGGTCCAACCCAGACTTCATCTGGAGGCTGGAGGATGCTCAGGGTCCTCCTCCAACCCCAACCCTTATCCAGAGGTTGGAGGATACTCCTGGTTTTGGTCCAGCCCAGACCCTGAGGGATGCTCATCGTCCTCCTTCAATCCAGACACTTATCCAGAGGCTAGAGATGCTTATGGTCCTGCTCCAGCCTGGACTCTTATCTGGAAGCTGGCGATGCTCATGGTCCTACTCCAACCCAGACCATGGAGGATGCCCATGGTTCTGCTCCAACCCAGACCCTTATCCAGAAGCTAGGGATGCTCAACCACAGAGCAGATCATGCTGAGAAGATGGCTTCTCCCTACTTCTGCTCAGCTGGAGGGCTGGAGGGAGGGTGCCAAAAGGAGTGATCACTATGTTGGACCTGCACAACCACCTCTCACCATCTCCTCTTCCTTCCTCTCTTGCAGTCATCGGAAAACAGCCCCTTGGGGAACTTCTTGAAAGGCTTCATCGATGTGCCATCTTGCCACGTTGGTGAGTGTCCCCACTGTGTCCCCACCACAGCTCTGGGAGCTTGTGGGGGCAGTGCTTACCCAGCACTGAAGCTCAGTGACATGAGTTGAGGTTCTCCAAACTTATCACGCAACTTCCAGATGGGTTCATGCTCAGCACAAGATGCTGAGAAGCAAAGCAAGGTTGGGTTCTGAGTGATCTGGTTGAATTTGGGGGGGATTCAGAAGATTTTGGAGGTCTGGGTGATTCTGGAGATGTTTAACCCTTGGCTGAATGGAAAGGGTGTCTCAGCGTGGAAAGCTGAAACCATTCATTAGAAAAATGGGACGTTCACGTGAGGAGGACCTCAACGGCTTGTGGGGTGCCAGGGGGGCTGGTGAGGGCCAGGGAGTGGGACTGCTGAGGTTTCGTTTGCTCCACAGAGCCATCCGTTGGGAATGTCTTCGAGTAAAGCCCCCCCTCTGATGTCCTTATAGTGATCTCCAAAGACGGGAGGAGCTCCAAACCATTTGTCTTCACCATCCATTCCCAGCAGATGTCCCACGCAGCCCAATCGCTGGACGTGGCCGCGGACACACAGGAGGAGCTCAGTGAGTGGGTGGCCAAGATCCGAGAGGCCACACAGAACGCCGACGCCAGGGTGAGGGCCACCAGGGGTGCAGTGGATGGAGGTGGACCATCCCATTCCCGAGCTGAACATCTCCAAAGGAGGAGGCTGATGGTAGACTTTCATCTTCTCTTTTCCTTTGTGCAGATGCAAGAGGGGAAGATCATGGAGAGAAGGAAGAAGATCGCACTGGAGCTCTCCGAGCTGGTGGTCTATTGTCGCCCGGTGCCCTTCGATGAGGACAGTAAGACCTGGAGAAGGAGGGGTGGTGGGACAAGCGTGGGAAGAGATGAGTGGATGAACCAAGTGGTTACGGTGGACCAAAGGCCAGAGAGCCCATTGTCTTCCACTGATGGCTACCTCAATGCTTTCAGAGATCGGAACGGACAAAGCGTGCTACCGGGATATGTCCTCCTTCCCGGAGACCAAGGCGGAGAAGTACGCCAACCGCAGCAAGGGCAAGAAGTTCCTCCAGTACAACCGGCGCCAGCTCAGCCGCATCTACCCCAAAGGACAGCGCCTGGACTCCTCCAACTATGACCCATTGCCCATGTGGATCTGCGGCAGCCAGCTGGTGGCCCTCAACTTCCAGACGCCCGGTAAATCCAGCTCTTGGGGTTGCTCCTGGGTTCCTCTCCACAGGTCACTCCAAAATTCACAGCCCTGGTAGTTCTGTTCTGGGTCTTGTTGCTGGAGGTGGTTTGGATGGTCTTTCCAACCTTTGTCCTCATCCTGATGGGGACACATCCATGGAATTCTTCAATGCTTCATGCTAAACCCAGCTGAGCTCCAGCCAGGATTAGGGGTTCTTAGTAAGGGGGAATTGCCAAAGAAAGACCTGCTGCCTGGGGATCTATGACCAGCCCAGGATGAGGCAGAACCCACTACCCCCAGTCTACCACCTCCATGGAATTCTTGGATGATTCATGCAAAACCCAGCTGAGTTCCAACAAGGGCTGGAGGTTCTTAGCGGGGGTTGGTGTGGTTCCATTGAAAGCCCTCCAGCCTGGGGACCTCAGGGACTTCCCTGAGGTCGGAGCTCAGACTGTCTTTGTCCCCATGGCCGCAGACAAGCCCATGCAGCTGAACCAGGCGCTCTTCATGCTCGGTGGCCGCAGTGGCTACGTCCTCCAGCCTGACATCATGAGGGACGAGACGTTTGACCCCTTCGACAAGAACAGCCTGAAGATTGTGGAGCCCATCACAGTCCAGCTGCAGGCAAGTGGGCCAGGACAGCAAGCCCACCTTGACATGGTCACCATCACGATGGGATCTTGCTTCTTCCTCAGTTTTGGGTTAGCTGGGAGTGATTTTTACATATTTCAGTCGCGTGTTTGATCCATGGAGATTATTGTCCCCTTGATCTATTAAGTTTGCTGGTCAAGCTAAAACTGGTCCAAGGTCATAAAGAAGTTGTGGTGTCTATGAAGCTTTTGGTGAGCTGAAAACACCCAAAATTGTTTCTGATGAGGGTGTTGAAACTCTGGACCAGGTTTCTCAGAGAGGTGGGAGATGCTCCATCCCTGGAAGCATTCAAGGCCAGGTTGGATGAGGCTCTGAGCACCCTGATTTGGTTGAAGATGTCCCTCCTCATTGCATATGAGTTAGAGTAAATGACTTTTAAATGTCCCTTGCAACCCGACCTATTCAATGAGTCTATGATTCTAAAGAGGCCAAGCCATGGAGTTGACCCAAAGAGACCTTCTGGTGTAGCCAAACCTCACCCTCCTCTTCCTCCTTCAGATCCTCGGTGCCCGGCACCTGCCCAAGAATGGGAGGAGCATCGTGTGTCCCTTTGTGGAGGTGGAGGTGTGCGGCTCCGAGTACGACAACAGCAAGAACAAGACGGATGTCGTAGGTGAGGGTCCACAAGGTGGACGTTCGCACCCAGCCTCTGCACCCTGGGGACGAGCAGTGATGCTGGGACAACCCTATCTGTGCTCTTTGGGGTCCTCTTGGACATGTGGGCAGTGAGGCTGGGTTTCATGAAGAGGATGGGCATCTTCCACTAATGTGCTGATGATGTCAATGTGTCCATCCCCACTCTCTCCTCAGCTGACAACGGCTTCAACCCCGTCTGGCTCTTCAAGCAGTTTGTCTTTGACATCAACAACCCCGAGTTCGCCTTCCTCCGCTTCGTGGTCTACGAGGAGGACATGTTCAGTGACCCCAACTTCTTGGCGCAAGCCACCTTTCCCGTCAAGGGCCTCAAAACAGGTATGGTCCTTCCATCTGCACCAACATCATCATCATCATCGAATCATAGGATGGTTTGGGTTAGAAGGGACCTCAGAGATCATCCACTTCCAATGCCCCTGCCATCATCATCATCATCTCCTTGGGGATCTGGCCACGGTGATGGCCTCAGACCCTTCCATGGGGCTGAACTCATGTTGTGGTCTTGTGTCCAGGTTACCGGTCGGTGCCATTGAAGAACAGCTACACCGAGGACCTGGAGCTTGCCTCCCTCCTCATCCACATTGAGATCATCAACGCCAAGGCAGGTGGCCCAGGCATTTTGGAGAGCCCCGTGCTCAGTTTCCCCAGGGAAAACAGCACCTTGGGGTGTCCTGGCCGCCACATCAGTCTCATAACCTTGTGTTGGAGCAGGAGGAAGATGAGGAGAACCTCTACTCGTCCATCCAGCAGCTACGGGACCGTGCCAGCGAGCTCTCCAGCCAGGTCTCCAGCTACGAGCGCACCAACGGCTGCGACTCTCGCTACCAGCAGCGCCTTGATGAGTTACGGGCGGCCCAGGAGCGGCTCATGGAGCTCACAGAAGTCCGCAACCGCAAGTGAGTGTCCCCTTCTTGTGCCTTCAGGACGTCCCTTTCAGGGAGGGTCCCTAAGGCCACCAACTTGCTCTCCACCAGGTTGATGGAGAAGAAGAAGAGGGACCGGCAAATGGTCACCAAACGCAGCTGAGCTGGATGGACACACAAACCCACCAGCCCCTGAGGACCCCACTGCCACCTCCTTTCCTGATGCAAGGTGGGGGTGGCCAGATCTAGACACCTTCCCCCGTGCCTGGGGCTGGATGAGGTGACAAATTTGAGGACAAAGGAAGACTTCGAGGAGCTCTGCCTGTGACATTTCTCCATCGGGGCGAGGCAGGAGGCAGGATGCTGTGTTGTAAAGCTCAGGTGCCTTCGGCTTCATCCCATGTCCCCTAGGGCTGGTGGCCACGTCCCTATCCCTGCAAGGTGGCCACCACAGCTCTTCACCTCTTGTCCCACCACCCCATGGGTGGGGCGATGAGCCCCACAGTCGATGGGGAAAGGTCTCCTGGTACCCAGCCAGCCCAGGATGGGGCAGAACCCACCACCCCTGTCCTGCCACCTCCTCAATGGAGACAGAGGGCAAGACCAGCTGGCAGTGAGGCACCATGATGGGGACATAGGGGACAATCTGGAGGAGGTAGGGGAGGCATTTTGTCCCTCCCACTATAAATATCTGTATTTTCTTCTTTTATCCAGCGTGTAAATATGGCGAGAGGGCGGGTGGGATTGGCACCGACCACAGTGTCAGGACACCAAGGGGACACTAAAATGTCCAGAGATGTCCCTGGGATGGGCACAAGGAAGCTTGGAGGACCACCAAGTCTGGAGGTGCTCCATGGGGCAAGGTGGCCAGTGATAGGGTGCCCCAACTAGGCACTGGGCAGACCGAGGTGGCCCTGGTGGTGGGCACCTACATCCCTGTCCCTAAGGTTGCCACCAAACCTTGGGAACAGGGATGGATCCTGCTAACGCCAATTGAAGTGGGGCCTGGTGAGGTGGCTGGGGACATCTCAAAGTGTTCCCTGGGGTCGGGGTGTCCCAGTGGGGTGGGATCTGTGTATTCTTTGTATGAAAATAAATCTATTTAGCCAATATTTATACCCTGTGGTCTGATGTCCCCTTGGCTCTGTCCCCAGGGTGGTGGCTTGGTGGCCCTGGACCTCTTGAGCTCTTAATGTCACCCGTGTAACCATGACATGTCCCAGCGGTGGTGAGGACACTGGGTGGTGTGTGATTTGGGGGCTGGGATGTGTGCACTGTCGTGGTAGGCAGGGCCACCCAGGGAGGGGACATGGGACAAGGGACATGGGGAAAGGGAGACGGGGTCTGGGGCCAGGGAGACACGGGGAAAATGGACACAGCGCTGTGGGGATGTGGGACATGGGGTCCTGGGGACAGGGGGTGGTGGGGACACAAGACTATGGGACATAGGGGCTATGGGAAAACAGGGTTATGGGGTCACATGGCCATTTGGAAGAGAAAGCCATGGGGACGGAGGGCTGTGGGAACACAGGGCTGTGGGGACACAGGGTGATGGGGACAGAGGGTGATGGGGACACAGGGCTATGGGGACACACGGTTGTAGTGACACACGGTTGTGGGGACATAGGGTCATGAGGACACACAGCTATGGGGACACAGGGGCTCTGGGGACACACAGCTAACAGGGCTGTAGGGTCACAGGATTCTGGGGACACAGGGCCATGAGGACATTGGACATTGGCCCATTGGGAGAACAAGGGGACATAGGGCTTTGGTGACACAAGAGGACACAGGGCTCTGAGGACACAGGGCCATGGGGACACAAGTGCTCTAAGGACACAGGGCATAGAGCTTTGGGGACAAAAGGGGACTCAAGGCCAAAGCGACACAGGGCCATGGGGATACAACAGGACACAGAGCAATGGGGACATGGGGCACAGGGGCCATGGGGCCACAAGGGGGCACAGGGCTCTGGGGACACGGTGATACGAGGATATGGGATCATGGGGACACAAGGGGACACAGAACTCTGGGGACACAGGGACATGGGGTCATGGTGATAAAAGGATACGGGACCATGGGGCCATGGGGATACAGGGTGATGGGGGCAGATGGGCACAGAGTCACGGGGCTATGAAGACTCAGCTATGGGGAAAAGGGACCCAGGGCCCACTGCACCTCGCCCTTCCCCCCCCCCGCCTGCACCCGAGCGGGGGAGGGGGGCAGAACCCCCCCCCCCCCCTTTCATTGGCCGCTGCCCCTCTCCGCCTCTCTCCATTGGCTGCAGAACCGGAAGCGGCGCCAGTGGTGCCCCGCGAGGCGGAAGAGCGGGGCTGGGGGCAGCGGGAGACGGTGAGAGCTGGGGGGTGGTGGGATGGACTGCCGTGGGTGCCCCATTCCTGGAGGTGTCCAAGGCTTGGGGCTTGGGGCTTGGAGCTTGGAGCAACCAAATCCAGTGTCCCAGCCCGTGGCAGGGGGGTCGGAAGTGATCTTTAAAGGTCCCTTCCAACCCAAAGCATTGTGTGGTTCTCTTGGAGACCAGGGTCCCGCACCTGGGTTGGGACGATCCCAGGCACAAATCCAGTCTGGATGGAGAACGGAGTGGGAGCAGCTCTGAGGAGGAGAAGAGCTTGGGGTGCTGGGGGATGAGAAGCTCCACATGAGCTGGTCTGGTGGGAGGTGTCCCTGCCCATGGCAGAGGAGTTGGAACTGGATGGGCTTTGAGGTCTCTTCCAACCCAAACCATTCTGTGATTCTAAAAAGGCAGTTCAGGACTGTGACCGGAGCTCTTTGGTGGTGGGAAACATCACATTCAAAACGTATGCAAAAACCAGCACCTACCACATGACAATGCTGAGGCACTGAGATCAGCAGTCTTTGAAACCAATATCGTGGAATCATGGAATAGTTTCGGTTGGAAGGGATCTCAGAGTCCATCCAGTTCTACCCCCCTACTGGATCAGGGACACCTCCCACTGGATGAGGTTGCTCAAAGCCCCGTCCAGCCTGGCCTTGAACATCTCCAGAGATGGGACAGACACAGCTTCCCTGGGCAACCTGTGCCAGGGCCTCACCACCCTATCGTGAAGAATTTCTTCCTGATGTCCAATTTAAATCTTCCCCCTTCCAATTTAAAGCTGTTCCCCCTTGTCCTATCACTCCATGTCCTTGTAAAAAGTCCCTCCCTAGCTTTCCTGGAGCCCCTTTCAGTACTGGAAGCTGCTCTAAGGCCTCCATGGAGCCTTGTCTTCTCCAGGCTGAACAACCCCAACTCTCGGAGGTGCTCCAGCTCTCGGATCATCTCCGTGGCCTCCTCTGGACCCATTCCAACAATTCCATATCCTTCATATGGTGGGAATTCCAGAACTGGACACAAGACTCCCTTGCCCTGTTGGCCACTATTCTTTGGATGCGGCCCAGGACACAAGTGGCCGCCTGGGCTGAAGAGAGTTTTTAAAAGGCAGGGTTTAGCCTTTGCCCCACTCCCACAATTAAGATGCAGAAGAATGCAGGAGGTGGACTTTAATGAGAGACAGGGCAGACCAGTTGCTCCATTATGCAACTTCCTACTGTGAGAGTTTAGAAGAGAAGACAGAGCCAGACGTGTCCCGTGGATGCATGGTGAGGGGATGGGAGGCTGTGGGGACAAGGAGGAACATGGGACACCTTGGTTAGATGGCAAGGGCTTTTTCCTTTTCCACCATGATCAAACACTGGAACAAGGGACCAGGCAAGCTGGGGGATCTCTGTCATTGGAGGTCATAGAATCATAGAATGTCCTGAGTTGGAAGGGATCCACAAGGATCACCGAGTCCAACTCCTGTCACTGCACAGGACAACCCCAACATTCACACTGTGGGTCTGAGGGCATTGTCCAAATGCTTTTTGAATATTGTCGGGCTTGGTGCTGTGACTGCTTCCCTGGGGAGCTCTTCCAGTGCTCCACCACCCTCTGGGTGAAGAACCTTTTCCTAATATGCAACCCCTGGCACATCTTCCTACCATTCCCTCAGGTCCTGTCATTGGTCACCAGAAAGAAGAGATCAGCATCTCTTCCTCCTCTTTCCTTTGTGAGGAAGGTGTAGAGTGTAATGAGGTCTCTCCTCAGCCTCCTCTTCTCCAGGTGACTTCAGCCACTCCTCAAGTGATTTCTCCTCTAGACCCTTCACCAACTTTGTGGCCTCCTTTGGACTGTCTCCAGTAGTCTGATGTCCTTTTTGTACTGTGGCACCCAAAACTGAACACAGTATCTGAGGAGGGGCCTCACCAGTGCAGACCAGAGCAGGAAATTGGTGAGGCTTTAAGCAACCTGCTTTGAGACCTCTTCCAACCAGAATTCTTCTGAGATCTTGCAATAATGTGCATGATCCCCACTGATGTGACTCTCTGGTTTCTCCCAACCCAGGGGAATGGCGATGACCAACCTCCTACCTTCATCGGGGGATGGAAACTGCTATTACATCCTGACAGAAGATTGTCCCTATGGCAGCAAGTACTTCCAAGCTGGGACCATGTGCTACTGCAGCGAGAGAAGTTACCTGCGCAACTTCTCCGACGAGAGGCACCCGGCTTGCTTCTTGAAAGTCATCATGCTGGATGACAGCTCCACCGTCACGATAAACGTTGAGATCCTTCAGCCTGTGTGTGAGGAGATGGCTGTGTTCCTCCTGGCTGTCAGCAGCCAAAATGAACGTTTGAACTTCTTCTTGGAGAGGCTGAGCCTGGAAGCGGCTCTGAGCGCGGTGCCAGGGCAAAAAGTGATGGTGGAGGTTGACAGACAACATTTCCCTGGTGTCATTCGCTACATCGGGAGCCTTT
Source organism: Dromococcyx pavoninus (assembly GCA_033558185.1). Taxonomy (NCBI): domain Eukaryota; kingdom Metazoa; phylum Chordata; class Aves; order Cuculiformes; family Neomorphidae; genus Dromococcyx; species Dromococcyx pavoninus. The sequence goes on from JAUMJL010001693.1 coordinate 32,138, forward strand.
ACAGAAACCCTTCGGCTGTGCTGGCTCCGTTCTTCTTCGGGGTGGAGTTACAGGTAAAGTGGCCATCAACAGCTCTTCATATCAGGATTCTTCTTCATTGGGTTGGTCTCTGTGGAGAAGAACTTGGGATGCTGGTTGCTGAGAAGCTACACATGAGCCAGCAACATGTGCTTACAGCCCAGAAGGCCACCCGTGTCCTCGGCTGCATCCAAACCAACACGGCAAGGGAGGGGATTCTGCCCCTCTGCTCCGCTGTTGTGAAACTCCTCCTGGAGCTCTGTGTCCTGTTCAGGAATCCCTAACATAAGGATACAAAACTGTTGAAACAGGTCCAGAGGAGGTTATAGAGACGATACGAGAGCTGGAGCACCTCTGCTATGAGGACAAGCTGAGAGAGTTGGGGTTGTTCAGCCTAGAGAGGGCTCTGGGGAGACCTTACAGCAGCCTTCCGGTACTGAAAGGGGCTCCAGGAAAGATGGGGGGGGACTTTTTCCAAGGCCATGGAGTGATAGGATGAGGGGGAATGGCTTTAAATTGGAAGGGGGAAGATTTAGATTGGACATCAGGAAGAAATGGTGAAGCACAGAACCATAGAATTGCTTGGCTGGAAATGACCTTTGAGATCATTGAGTCCAACTGTACCTGCCTACTGCTAAACCAGATCCCTGAGCACCTCATCTACCTGTTTTTAAACACCTCCAGGGATGCTGACTCCACCACCTCCCTGGGCAGCCTCTGCCAGTGCTTCACCACTCCTTCAGTGAAGAAATTTTTCCTGATGACCAATCTGAACCTGCCCTGGTGCAGCTTGAGGCCATTTCCTTTTGTCTCATCACCTGTCACTTGGGAGAAGAGACCAACACCCACCTCGCTCCAACCTCCTTTCAGGGAGTTGCAGACGGTGATGAGATCTCCCCTCAGCCTCCTTTTCTCCAGACTAAACAACCCCAGGTCCCTCAGCTGCTCCTCATAACCCTTGTTCTCCAGACCCTTCCCCAGCTCTGTTCCCCTTCTCTTGATGCGCACCAGCTCCTCAGTGTCCTTCTTGGAGTGAGCAGCCCAAGACTGAACACAAGATTCAAGGTGTGGCCTCCCCAGTGCTCAGTCCAGGGGCACATTTACTTCCCTGGTCCTGCTGGCCACGCTGTTTCTTATCCAAGCCAAGATGCCGTTGGCCTTCTTGGCCACCTGGGCCACTGCTGGCTCATGTTCAGCCCCTGTCAACCAACACCCCCAGGTCTTTCCCTGCCTGGCAGCTTTCCAAGAGTGAAGCACTGGCCCAGGTTGCCCAGGGAAGTGGTGGCTGCCCCATCCCTGGAGGTGTTCAAGATCATGTTGGATGGGGCATCAAGCAACCTGATCCAGTGGGAGGTGTCCCTTCCCATGGCAGTGGAGTTGGAACTGGATGATCTTTAGGGTCCCTTGCAACCCAACGCATTCTATGGTTTTCCCATATTGTTTGAAGGGGTAATGTTCCTTTTTGGCATCTTTTCAGGGTGAGGGTGAAAACAGAGGTCGCAGCGATGGTTCTTACCATGGCACCGAGTATTTCAAGTGCAAGCGGAACTGTGGGGTCTTCGTGCCATTCAGCAGAGTCCAGTTTGCTCCCATGCCCGATGACAACTTTGCCAAACAGAAGCCAAACTTGGACATGGAGGAAGGGGTTCCTGTGAAAGTGGGCGATGCCGTGAGCTTCTACGTGGACGAGGTCCTCACGAAAGGAATAGCGATGGCAGTTTACAAGGAAGGAACCCAATGGTTCGTTAAAGTTTGTCCGGTAAGAGCAGTTCTGCTTTGAGGGACCAATATTATGGTGGGATGTCAAAGAGAACTGGAAGGAACATCCAAAAGGGAGATATAAACATTCCAAGCCTGGAAAATCAGTTTATGCTCTGTCTAATAAAACATTTACCTGATGGATTTCTCTCCTCTTTCAGGAAGAAGAAGGCACAACAGACATTTTCAGAGACATCCCCATGGATTCTGTTGTGAAGGAGAACTTGTCAAGTAAGTTTTCATCAGGTGTGTCTGCCCCGTGTCCCGTTCTGGGGTTTTAGCATTTATTTCTTCTCTGATGAGCTGGAAGTCCAACAAAAGATTCAGTTCTTTGCAACTTAGGGGATCCAGAAGCGGAGAAGGTTGATGGAGACATCTCTGGATGAAGTTCTTTGCATAAGGCAACTAAAGCAGTGTCTCCACAAGTGTCAGGAAGAAAGCTGTGGTGCCGAAGGGGAGAAGACACCACTGGGTGAAGAGTCTTTAATTTAGCTGTAGAAGGTGGAGAAGGACATGCAAAACTCAGAATGACACCAATGCCAGCAGAGATGGTGGGAGTCACTGGAGGTTGTAGTGTGGAGCCTTGAGGGAGGAAACGAGGAGCAGGATGGTCCCCTCTCAGCCTGTTAGACCAGCTTGGCCATATCCCTGGGAATTCCACCTGGTGTCTCTGGTGCTCAGGTTGTCCATGTGGTCTATAATTTCAACGTAGAACTGGTATTAGGTGAGATGGACAGTGCTGGATCCATGGGCCGAGGCCAACAGGATGAGGTTCAACAAGGCCAAGTGCTGGGTCCTGCACTTGGGACACAACAAGTCCACAGAGTGCTCCAGGCTTGGGGAGGAGTGGCTGAAAAGCTGCCTGGAGAAGAAGGAACATGAGCCAGCAGTGGCCCAAGTGGCCAAGAAGGCCAACATCATTCTGGCTTGGATCAGCCATGGTGTGGCCAGCTGAAATAGGAAAGTGATTATCCCCCTGTACTCAGCACTGGTGAGGCCACACCTTGAATCCTGGGTTTGGTTTTGGGCCCTTCACTCCAAGAAGGACATTGAGGGGCTGGAGAGCATCCGGAGAAGCTGGAAAGGGTATGGAGCACAGGGATTATGAGGAGCATCTGAGGGACCTGGGATTGTTTAGCCAGGAGAAGAGGAGGCTGAAGGGAGACCTCATCACTCTCTACAACTCCCTGAAAGGAGGTTGTGGTGAGGCAGGTGTTGGGGTCTTCTCCCAAGTGACAGGTGATAGGACGAGAGGAAATGGCCTGAAGTTGTGCCAGGGGAGGTTCAGATTGGATATTAGGAAACATTTCTTGACTGAAAGGGTTCTCAGGCACTGACAGAGGCTGCCCAGGGCAGTGATGGAGTCTCCATCCCTGGAGAGATTCAGAAAACATGTGGCCATGGCACTTTGGGCCATGGTTTAGTCAGCACGGTGTTATTGGGCTGACGGTTGGACTCGATGATCTTAGAGGTCTTTTCTGACCTTAATGATCCCATGAGATCCAGAGATGTCTGTCATTGGGTGCGGATTTCCTGCCTCCATGTGACATTTCATATCACCCACCAGGTTTATATCCATCCTTCATGTCCGACCTTGGCTTGGGACACCCAAACCAAATGAAACAAGAGAGAAGAGAAAGTGGTGAAGAGTGTGAAGCTGAGAGTTCATCCCTGGAGGTGAACTCCATGGTCCAGATCACCTTGGACAAGGGAAATGAGGTGTCAGGAATCATCCGCTGGTTGGGCTTCCTGCCCCAAATTAAGCACAAAATGGCAGGAGTTGAACTGGTAAGGAGCAAAATGGGATGGGAGATGGTCTATCAGAATGGGGACGTCTTTGTTGCTATTCTTTTCTCCTTCCACTTCTGGCTGTGTATCTCAGAGCTTGACGTGGGCCTCTGACTTGTCAGAGTGAGACCTGTGAGGACAAGCGCACACTTAGAGGCATCTTGGCCTGTATCAGAAATGATATGGCCAGCAGGACCAGGGAAGGGATTGTCCCACTGGTGAGGCCACACCTCGAATCCCATGTTCAGTTTTGGGCCCCTCACTCCAAGAAGGACATTGAGGAGCTGGCGCACTTCCAAAGAAGGGGAACGGAGCTGGGGAAGGGGCTGGAGGACGGGTTATGAGGAGCAGCTGAGGGACCTGGGGCTGTTTAGTCTGGAGAAAAGGAGGCTGAGGGGAGACCTCATCACTCTCTACAACTCCCTGAAAGAAGGTTGGAGCGAGGTGGGTGTTGGCCTCTCTCCCAAGTGACAGGTGATGAGACAAAAGGAAATGTCCTCAAGCTGCACCAGGGCAGGTTCAGATTGGTCATCAGGAAAAATTTCTTCACTGAAGGAGTGGTGAAGCACTGGCAGAGGCTGCCCAGGGAGGTGGTGCAGTCACCATCCCTGGAGGTGTTTAGAAGACAAGTAGAAGAGGTGCTCAGGGATATGGTTTAGGTATGGTTGGACTCGGTGATCTCAAAGCTCTTTTCCAACCCAAGTGATTCACTGATAATTGTGGCCTCCCTTAAGCTGGGGAGGGAAACCTGCAGCGCTATTATGGGGTTGGTTCTCTCTCTTCTAGGGCAACTTTATTGGAATGTGGGATGGAACAACCCTGGATCCATCAATAGATTCAAAGCATAAACAGAATAAATGGAAAAAGTCAACAAAATGGGACCAAACTTCACAGCTCTGAAGATATTAAATGGTCATTTGAGGGCCACCTCATTGATGGAAAGAATCATAGAATGATGGAATAGTTTGGGTTGGAAGGGACCTTAAAGATCATCCAGTTCCAAGCTTTCTGCCATGGGCAGGGACACCTCCCACTGGATCAGGTTGCTCAAGACCCCATTCAGCCTGGCCTTGGACAGTTCCAGGGATGGGGACAAAGCCTGCTCTCATGTTGTTCTTCAATGTTCTTCCCAGGATGAGGATAAGGGGGTCAGTGACGGCGAATGGCTGGGCAAATACTACTTCCACTGCGCTCCCAAGCGTGGCCTTTTCGTGAAGCTGCAGTCCTGCCAGCCCGACGTTCGCTTCCAGAATTCACCCAACCCTGAGCTGAGCCTGGTGGATTACAGTAAGTTCTCTGAAAAGCTGGAAGACAGCACTGTGGTGGGACAGGGCACACTATGGAGTTCCTCATGCACTGTGTCTTAATTAATGATTTAGTATTCATCATTTTTATTGAGTGTTTCAAAAGTTGTTGGTGTTCATCAAGAGAGGTTCTCCTCCCCCTCTGCTCTGCCCTAATGAGGCCCCGTGTGGAGTCATGTGTCCAGTTCTAGGCTCTCCAGGAAGATAAGGATCTACTGGAGAAGGTCCAGTGGGGGCCATGGAGATGATGAGGGAACTGGAACTTCTGTATTATGAGGAAAGGCTGAGAGACCTGGGTCTGTTTAACCTGGAGAAGAGAAGGCTGAGAGGGCATCTTATCAATGCTGGTCAATATCTAAAGGGTGGTGGTCAAGAGTTTGGGACCAGATTCTTTTCAGTGTTCCCCAGCGACAGGGCAAGGTGCAACTGGCAGAAACTGGAGCCCAGGAAGTACCACCTGAACATGAGGAAGAAATTCTTTCCTGTGAGGGAGCACTGGAACGGGCTGCTCAGAGAGGTTTTAGAGTCTCCTTCTCTGGAGACATTCAAACCCATCTGAATGGGTTCCTGTGCAACCTGGTGGAGGTGATCCTGCTTGGGCACGAGGGTTGGACTGGGTGATCTCCAGAGGTCCCTTCCAACCCAAACTGTTCTGTGACTCTTAAGGACATGTTGAAGAGGGGAGATTGAATTACAAGGGCACAATGCTGAAGAAACCAGAAAAGACCAGACTGAGAGAGCCACCTCTGAAGCTTAAGGAGATGACAGACCAGCTGGATGAGGCTATTAAAGCATGGCTTCCTGATTGTCACCTTGCTCCTGGCACTGGAGGGCTTTCAACAGAGATCCCAAGCTTGCACCACCTCGTTTGTAGCTCCTCATCTTCGTTATACATGGTGTGACGATGGCAGAGGCGGTTTGGGTTGATAGGACATGGTGAAGAAGAGATGGCTTTGTGTCCATTTCCAGTAGATGAATTACTAAAGAGATAAATCTTCATCCCAATGTGGTTGAGAAGGTGGGAAGGAAGGTGCTGAACTCTGTGCAGAGCTCTTGTGCATCAGGGAAGAGCAGAGCTGACCCAGATGAGGTGGGAAAACAAAAGGAATTGCTTCTATTCATAGAATCACACAATGGTTTGGGTTGGAAGGGACCTCAAAGCCCATCCAGTTCCAGCCCCACCCCGCCACAGGCAGGGACACTTCCCACTGGATCAGGTTGCTCAAAGCTCCATCCAGCCTGGTCTTGAACACCTCCAGGGTTGGGACATCCATGACTTCTCTGGGCAACCTCTGCCAATGTCTCACCACCCTCATCATGAAGAAGTCCTTCCTAGTGTCCAATCTAAATGTTCTCCTCCTTTTGCAGGAGAGCAGGAAGTTCTTCCACAGGTTCCTGAGAGTTTTCCTCCTCTGAGGAACGAGGCAGCAGTACGCATCCTGCACGGGCGGATGAAGGGGATCCAAGGCCACTGTAATTCCTGCTATATGGATGCAGCTCTCTTCAGGTAAGGACATGCTTGGATGGGGCTCTTTCAGTGACCGAGTGCTCTTTTAATTGGGCAGAGCCCTAACCTGAAGGACATCTCTGGATTTGGATGAGAAGATCGAATCATAGAATCATGGAATGGTTTTGGTTGGAAGGAACCTCCAAGCCCATCCAGTTGCAACCCAGGCAGGGACACCTCCCACTGGATCAGAGTGCTCAAAGCCCCATCCAACCTGGCCTTCAACACCTCCAGGGAGGGGACATCCACAACATCCCTGGGCAACCTTACCACACTCATCATGAAGAATTTCTTCCTCATGTCCTATCCAAATCTTTCCCCTTTTGATTTAAAGCCATCGAGGGAACCCTTAGGAATTTTGCAGATGACACGAAGCTGGGCACAAGCATTGATCTGCTTCAGGGTAGGGAGACTCTGGCTGACTGTCACCAGGCACAATAGTTGGTTCCAACTCCTCCTCAACCCATCAGGCTTACACAACATTCTCTTTCCACAGCCTCTTCTCTTGTACATCCGTGCTGGACTCCATGCTCTTCAAGCCCTTCCTGCTGTGTAACAGGAACGTCCAGAGCATTCTGCGGGATGAGATCGTTAATCCCCTCCGAAAGTGAGTGGAGTAGGTGGGAATCGTGGAAGTCACCTCTGTACCTCCTCTGCTGCCCTTCCAGGTGGTTACTGAACCTGAGCCAGCAATGTGCTCTCAGCCCAAAAGGCCAACCATGTCCTGGGCTGCATCCAAAGCATTGGGACCAGCAGGAAGAAGGAGGGGATTCTCCCCCTCTGCTCTGGTGAGACCTCACCTGGAGTCCTGTATCCAGTTCTGGAGTCCTGAGCACAGGAAGGACAGGAATTGGTTGGAATGGGTCCATGGAAATGCAGGAGCCCTTCTGCTATGAGGACAGGCTGAGAGAGGTGGGGTTCTTCATCCTGGAGAGGAGAAGACTCTGGGGAGACCTTATTGGGGCTTAAAGAGGGTGTTAAGAAAGATGAGGATGGACTTTCCAGCAGGGCCTGGAGTGACATGACAAGGGAGATGGTTTTAGGCTGGAAGAGGGGAGATCAGACTGGACATTGGGAAGAAATTTGTTAAGGTGATGGTGGTGAGACACTGGCCCAGGTTGCCCAGAGGAGTTGTGGATGCCCCATCCTAGAAATGTTCAAGGTCAGGTTGGATGGGGCTTTGAGACACCTGATCTGGTTGAAGATGTCCCTGCCTGTGGTGGTGGGGGTGGGCTGGATGACCATTAAAGGTCCCTTCCAATGCAAGTTGTTTGATTCCATGATTTAAATACCTTGGGTGAGATCTTCCACAGCTCATTCTTGTATCTAGGACTGGCTTCGTCAAAGCTCGGAGTGTGATGCACCTTAGGGAGCAGCTGACAGAGAAAGGACAGTGTTCAAGCTTCACCACTGCTGAGAAAGGTAATGTGGGGCCTTCTTCGTGCTTCTTTGCTATGTGCCACCTATTACTTGGTTGGAAAAGACCTTTAAGATCATTGAGTCCAACTGTACCTGTCCACCACTAAACGAGATCCCTGAGCGCCTCATCTACCTATCTTTTAAACACCTCCAGGGATGATGACTCCACCACCTCCCTGGGCAGCCTCTGCCAGGGCCTGAGAACCCTCCCAGTGAAGACATTTTTCCTGATGTCCAATCTGAACCTCCCCTGGTGCAACTTGAGGCCATTTCCTCTCATCCCATCATCTGTCACTTGGGAGAAGAGACCAACACCAACCTCGCTCCAGCCTCCTTTCAGTAGACAGTGATGAGGTCTCCCCTCAACCTCCTCTTCTTCAGGCTAAAAACCTCAGTTACCTCAGCTGCTCCTCATAACACTTTTTCTCCAGCCCCTTCATCTGGTCAGCTGCCCTTCTCTGGACAAAAGGAGGAGAAAGAAACATCTGTGTGATCAGAATTTAAAGAAGGGAATCTTCCTCTTCCTAGCCCTTCATACTTTGAGCCCTACCCTGCCAAACCCATCCTTGATGTCCCTCCTAGAAGCCAGCCTGATTTATCATTTTGCCAAGACCAGATTGTCTTTGAGTTCTCATAAGTTATTTGAGGTTCCCTCAAAGATTGTTTTCTAGAGAAGAGAAGGCTCCGGGGAGTCCAGAGGAGGCCACGAAGATGATCTGAGGGCTGGAGCATCTCTGCTGTGAGGACAGGCTGAGAGAGTTGGGGTTGTTCAGCCTGGAGAAGAGAAGGCTCTGGGTGGACCTCATAGCAGCTTTCCAGTACATTATGGGGCTCCAAGAAAACTGGGGAGGGGCTTTTTACAAGGACATGGAGTGATAGGACAAGGGGGAATGGTTTTAAGGTGAAAGAGGGGAGATTGAGGTGAGTTCTTAGGAAGGAATTCTTCAGAATGAGGGTGTTGAGACACTGGCACCGGTTGCCCAGAGAAGTGGCTGCCCCATCCCTGGAGATGTTCAAGGCCAGGTTGGATGAGGTTTTGAGCAAACTGATCCAGTGGGAGGTGTCCCTGCCCATGGCAGGGGGATTGGAACTGGATGGGCTTTAAGGTCCCTTCCAACCCAAACTATTCTATGATTCCATGAACCAAGTGCTCTCAGCTTTCAGCTCAATTGTCCCCTTACCTGGAGCAAACCAGGACATTCCAGATTCACCAAATGCTGACTCATATTTACCTGGCAGTTTTTGCCTCCTCGATGCCATGGGGGCAAGGCAGAGATCCTGGTGGTGGGGTGACCTATGCGTTTCTCTTACCTTCCAGATCCTGAGGAGTTCCTCAATCTGATCATGCAGCAGATCCTGGGAATAGAGCCACTCCTGAAACTGCAGTAAGTTTCCATATCTAAGTGATACAGTTTACCCATGCCAGGCTCGTTAATTATCCACCTAATGATCACCAGGTGTTCCTTGCACACCTTCATCAAGTCTCTGAAGGAACAGTTGAGTGAGTTGTTCCTGTGGTCTCGCTTATGATCTTGTCCCAGATGACACATCCAGGAAAGGACAGTTCTAAACTCTTCCTGAAGGCACTGCCTTCATAAAAGGATGGAAAAAAAGCTTCTGTCATCTGTGCAGATGACACTAAGGTGGGTGGGAGTGTTGATCTGCTTGAGGGTAGGGAGGCTCTACAGAGGAATCTGGCCAGGCTGATCCATGGGCTGAGGCCAACAGGGTGGGGTTCAACCAGGCCAAGTGCCAGGTCCTGCATTTGTGTCACAACAACCCCATGCAGTGCTCCAGGCTTGGGGAAGAGTGGCTGGAAAGCTGCCTGGAGGAGAAGGACCTGGGAGTGTTTGTCAACAGCTGCTGATCATGAGCCAGCAGTGGCCCAGGTGGCCAAGAAGGCCAGTGGCATCTTGGCTTGGATCAGCCATGGTGTGGCCAGCAGGACCAGGGAAGTGATCATCCCCCTGCACTCGGTACAGGTGAGGCCACATCTGGAATCCTGGGTTCAGTTTTGGGCCCCTCACTCCAAGAAGGACATTGAGGGGCTGAATCACATCTAGAGAAGGGGAACTGAGCTGGGAAAGGGTCTTGAGAACCAGGGTTATGAGGAGCAGCTGAGGGACCTGGGGTTGTTTAGCCTGGAGAAAAGGAGGCTGATGGGAGGCTTCATCCCTGTCTACAACTCCCTGAAAGGAGGTTGTATTGAGGTGGGTGTTGGTTTCTTCTCCCAAGTGACAGGTGATAAGATGAGGGGAAACAGCTTTAAATTGGAAGGGGGAGGATTTAGATTAGACATTAGGAAGAAATTCTTCATGATGAGGGTGGCGAGACCCTGGCTCAGGTTGTCCAGGGAAGTTGTGGATGCCCCCTCCTTGGAGGTGCCTAAGGCCAGGTTGGATGAGGCTTTGAGCAACCTGATGCAGTGAGATGTGTTCCTGCCCATGGCAGGGGGGTTGGAACTGGATGGGCTTTAAAGTCCCTTCCAACTCAACACATTCCATGAGTCTATGAGATGTATTTTAATATTAACGGTGACAAGCGAAAGCCGAGTTTTACTCGTAGAATGCTTTGGAGGGATAAAGAGACTGAAGGTGGTCTTCATGTCATCCTCTCATTTCATGTATTTAATGTTTCTGGGTGAACAAAGTCATGGTTTCTCTGTTGCCCTTGGGTGCCTGAGGCCCAGGAGCTCATGCAGGACAAGACCATTACATAGTCTGGGAGCTCAGGTGATTGTGGCACCACCTAAACAAGCCCCGTGACAACTCCTTGCAGGTCAGGAGGACGAAAGGAGCAAGACTGTTACTGCTACCAGATATTTATGGACAAACAGGAGGACCTGGTGGTTCCTGATGTGCAGCAGTTAGTGGAACATTCCTTCCTGTCCTCCAGTCTGAAGCTGGTGGAGGTGAGCCTGGCTACCTTCCTCCTACACTGCGATCTGCTGCCTCTTTCTTCCTTCCTCCACCATTTCTGTGCCTATCAGTCAATAGTCTTCTAGATCTTCTATCCCACGCTGCAAAGAAGCCACCAGAGATCTTGGTTCTGGGAAGAGGGCTTTGCTTTCCCTGTTTCCATATTGCCTTGTGAATAACAAGAGCGGAAGGTCTTTCCTCCTAGCAAGAAGAAGGGTTGTCTCTTCTGGCCTGGTGACTCCTTTCCCTTTCTTTTCCCAGATCCCATCTTGCTTCATCATCCAAATGCCACGTTTTGGGAAGGACTATAAAATGTTCAGCAAAATCATCCCTTCTTTGGAGCTGGATATAACAGATCTCCTGCTTGACAGTAAGTTCTTGGACAATAGAGAAGTTGAGGATGTCCCATCCCTGGAGGTGTTCAAGGCCAGGTCGGATGGAGCCTTGAGCAGCCTGGTCCAGTGGGAGGTGGGCTTTAAGGTCTCTTCCAACCAAAACCATTCTATGATTCTACAGTGGTAACACTGCCAGCTGGGACTGAGAGCAGCCAGGGGACAGGTCTCACCTCTTTGGGTTGTCAATGGATTTGAGATGGGATCACAGAATCATGGAATGGTTTGGGTTGAAAGGGACTTCAAAGCCCATCCAGTTCCAACCCCCTGCCATGGGCAGGGATGCCTCCCACTGGATCAGATTGCTCAAGACCTCGTCCAACCTGGTCTTGAACACCTCCAGGGATGGGGCAGTCACGACTTCTCTGAGCAACTTATGCCATTGTCTCACCACCCTCATCGTGATAGATTTTCTTCCTAATGTTTCATCTAAATCTTCCCCCTTCCAATATAAAGCCACCCCCTCATCCTGTCACTCCAAGCCCTTGTAAAAAGTCTCTCCCCAGCTTTCCTGGAGCCCCTTTCAGTACTGGAAGCTGCTCTAAGATCTCTCCAGAGCCTTCTCTTCTCCAGGCTGAACAACCCCAACACTTTCAGCCTGGCCTCATAGCAGAAGTGCTCCTGCCCTCATGGCCTCCTCTGGACCTGTTCCAACAGTTCCATGTCGTCCTTATGTTGGGGATTCTAGAACTGGACACAGGGTTCCAGGAGAGGTCTCAGGAGAGTGGAGAGAAGGTGCAGAATCCCCTCCCTCACCCTGCTGGCCACGCTGCTGTGGATGCAGGCCAGGAGACAGATGGCCTTCTGAGCTGCGAGTGCACATTTCTGGCTCAGAGAATCCCAGAGTGACCTGAGTTTTAAGGGACCAACAAGGATCATCGAGTCCAGCTCTTTTCCCTGCATAGGACAACCCCAGCTTTCACACCATTGTAGAATCATGGAATGTTTTGGATTGGAAGGGACCTTAAACATCATCCAGTTCCAAGCCCCCTGCCATGGGCAGGGACATCTCTCACTGAACCAGCTCATGGTGAGCTTCTCACCTACCAACACACCCAAGTCCTTCTTGGCAGGGCTGCTCTCAATCATGGTGTGATTCTCCTTCCCTAAACACCAGTTTTGGCAGAACAAGGTGGATTTCAGGTGAGGCCTGGAAAAGACACCTCCTCTCTCCACTGTAGGTCCCAGAGAGTGCTGCCTGTGCGGTGACGTTGCCACCCTGGAGTGTTCGGAGTGTTTCAAGGACAAGGTGTTTGCACCTACAGGCCTGAAGCAGTTCTGCAGCTCCTGCTCCAGACAGGTATTCCATTTCTTTGGATGCCTTTGAAGTGCACCTTGGTGGTTGAACAGCAGAAGAAACCCACCTGAAATTCCCACGTTACCCCCGCTGTCCTTGCAGCTTTTGAGGTTGGGAACAGAAGGATTCTGAGCATCCGTCCCATCACCATCATTACCCATCAGCTGCTTGAGTTTCATTTGCTGCCACACATTATGGAACCCTCTGCTTCCAGAGAGCTTAAATAGTTGTAGAATTGCTTGGTTGGAAAAGACCTTTGAGATCACCGAGTCCAGCCATACCTGTCCACTACTAAACCAGATCCCATAGCACCAACTCTACCCATCTTTTAAATCCCTCTGGAGATGGTGACTCCACCAGTCCCCTGGGCAAATAAGGACCAGTCCTGCACAGACTGAGCCCTGGGTGGTGAATGAAGTTAAATCCAGTTGGTGGCTGGTCACAAGTGGTGTCCCCAGGGCTCAGTGGTGGGGCCAGTTCTGTTCAAAACCTTTATCCATTATCTGGATAAAGGGATCGAGTGCTTCCTCAGTCAGTTTGCAGATGACACTAAGCTGGGTGGAAGTGTTGATCTGCTTGAGGGTAGGGAGGCTTTACAGAGGGATCTGGACAGGCTGGATCCATGGACTGAGACCAAAAGGATGAGGTTCAACAGGGCCAAGTGCTGGGTCCTGCACTTGGGTCACAACAACCCCATGCAGTGCTCCAGGCTGGGAGAGGAGTGGCTGGAAAGCTGCCTGGAGGAGAAGGACCCGGGGGTGTTGGTCAACAGCGGCTCAACATGAGCCAGCAGTGGCCCAGGTGGCCAAGAAGGCCGGTGGCGTCCTGGCTTGGATCAGCCATGGTGTGGCCAGCAGGACCAGGGAAGTGATCATCCCCCTGCACTCAGTACAGGTGAGGCCACACCTGGAATCCTGGGTTCAGTTTTGGGTCCCTCACTCCAAGATGGACCTTGAGGGCCTGGAGTGCATCCAGAGAAGGGGAACAGAGCTGGAGAAGGGGTTGGAGAACAAGGGTTGTGAGGAGCAGCTGAAGAACCTGGGGAAAAGGAGGCTGAGGGGAGACCTCATCCCTGTCTACAACTCCCTAAAAGGAGGTTGTAGTGAGGTGGGTGTTGGTCTCTTCTCCCAAGTGACAGGTGGCGGGACGAGAGGAGATGGCCTCAGGTTGCACCAGGCGAGGTTCAGATTGGACATCAGGAAAAATTTCTTCACCAGAAGGGTTGTCAGGCCCTGGCAGAGGCTGCCCAGGGACGTGGTGGAGTCACCATCCGTGGAGGTGTTTAAAGCCAGGTAGATGCAGTGCTCAGGGATCTGTTTTAGTAGTGGAGAGGGATAGTTGGACCTGATGATTTCAAAGGTCTTTACAACCAAGTGATTCCATGGTCTCTCCTCAGGTTCACTCCCACTACCGACGCAAAGCTCACAATCCAACTAGGCTGCACATCCCAGAAGAATTCCACAGCAGGAGCTCCCAGGGCAACCAGCAGGTTCCTCGTGAGAAGATGGAGCTCTTCGCAGTGCTCTGCATCGAGACCAGCCATTATGTCTCCTTCGTGAAATACGGCCCTGAGAACGAACACTGGATGTTCTTCGACAGCATGGCTGACAGGCATGGTGAGGACGTGGTGGTGGGCTTGGAGCTTGGATCACAAGCTTGTGTGGTGGGTGGCTGTGAGGGTCTGCCACGATCGTTGCTTAGGCACTGGTCAGTCAGCATTGTCCTCTGAAGTCCCTAAGCCATTTAGGCACTCTCTGGTCCTTGCTTTCAAAAGTGGCCACCTAAGAAGACCCCAGAGCACAGTATGACAAGACCAAGCACATGCGAGTTCCTCTTAGTGCTTTCATCCCTGCTCTGATGAGACCTCACCTGAAGTCCTGTGTTCAATTCTGGAATCCTCAGCACAGGAAGGTTGTGGAACTGTTGCAACAGGTCCAGAGCAGGCCATGGAGATGATTCAAGGGCTGGAGCACCTCTGCTATGAAAACAGGCTGAGAGAGTTGGGGTTGTTCAGCCTGGAGAAGAGAAGGCTCCAGGAAGACCTTAGAGCAGCCTTTCAGTACCTGAAGGGGCTCCAGGAAAGCTGGGGAGGGGCTCTTTATCAGAGAGTGCAGGGATCGGACGAGGTGGAATGGTTTTAAGCTGAAAGAGGGGAGATTGAGTTGAATTCTTCACAATGAGGGTGGTGAGGCCCTGGCACAGATTGCCCAGAGAAGTGGTGGATGCCCCATCCCTGGAGATGTTCAAAACTAAGTTGGGTGAGGCTTTGAGCAACCAGATCCAGTGGGAAGTGTCCCTGCCCATAGCAGGGGAGTTAGAACTGGATGGGCTTTAAGGCGCTTCCCAACCTAAACCATTCCATGATTCTCAAGCCAGCTGGGATTGGCTGCCACATGGGTGAGGCTCATTCTCCTGTCCTTCCCTACTTTGTTGTTGGCCTCCAACAACATGCTGAGGCGTGTCCAGAGACAGGTAACAAAGTTGGTGAAGGGTCTGGAGCACAAGTCTTTTGAGGAACCACTGAGGAGTTGTTTAGTCTGGAGAAAAGGAAGCTTAGGGGAGACCTCATCAGTGTCTGCAACTCCCTGAAAGAAGGTTGTGGTGAGGTGGGTGTTGGTCTCTTCTCCCAAGTGACAGGTGATAGGAGGAGAGGAAACGGACTCAAGTTGCACTGGGGCAGGTTCAGATTGGACATCAGGAAAGATGTCTTCACTGAGAGGTTTCTCAGGCACTGGCAGAGGCTGCCCAAGGAGATGGTGGAGTCACCATTCCTGGAGGGTTTTAAAGAATGTGTAGATGTGACACTTCGGGTCATGATTTAGTCGGCACGGTGGGGTTGGGCTGGTGGTTGGACTGGATGATCTTAGAGGTCTTTTCCAACCTTAATGGTTTGATGATTCCAGACCTCTCTGCTAAGGTCCTGTTGAGGGTGATGGTATCTGCTTGAGCTTTAGGTCCTTCATCCCTTAGGACCTGGTTTGGACTTTTCCCCTTCTTTCTGGCTTAGGTGATGAAAACGGCTTCAACATTCCCACGGTGACGCTGTGCCCTGAAGTGGCCAAGTACCTGGACTTGCCTCTGGCTGTGCTGGCCCTGGAGCAGCCTCGGGACATGGATGGGGTGGCCAAGCGCCTCTTCTGCGACGCCTACATGTACATGTACCAGAGCAAGAAGATGGCCCTTTACAAGTGACATAGCCTTGGGCTGGGACCACAGAACAATTAGACATCGGGAATGTGAGCTTGGATCAACCTTGGAGCAGTGAGACGTCAGGAATGTGAGCTTAGGTCAACCTTGGAGCTTGAAAGTGGTGAAAGCGGCCAAATTTGGGTGCAAGGAGCTTGCGCTTCTGCTTCTTCTTACCTCTTCCAGCTTCTGGTGTCAAGGTGTCCACGTCAGCCTGGCTGGGTTGGTTAAATCCTGGCCGTATCTGGTGATAGTCTGAGCTTCCACCAGACCTGGACTCTGAACTGTTTACACTCCAATTCATTCTCATGTCCTACATTCCCTTTCCAACCTCCTCCTTTCTCCCCAGGCTCTCTCTTCTACCTCCAAGTCCTCCTCAATGTCCTTTTCTCCTTGCTGACCCTTCCCTCCAAATCTGAGGACCAGAAACTAGAATCATGGAACAGTTTGCGTTGGAAGGGACCTCAAAGCCCATCCAGTTCCAACCCCTTGCCATGCAGGGGTTGGATCTTCCACTGGATCAGGTTGCTCAAGGCCCTGTCCAACCTCGCCTTGAAGCTCCTTCCAGGGATGGGGCAGCCACAACTTCCCTGGGAAACTTTCACCCTCATTGTGAAGAATTTCTTCCTAATGTCCAATCTAAATCTTCCCTCTTCCAATTTAAAGCCGTTCCCCCTCATCCTATCTCCCCATGACCTTGTAAGAAGTCCCTCCCCAACCTTCTTGTAGGCCCTTTGAGTACTGGGAGGCTGATCTAAGGTCTCCCCGGAGCCTTCTCTTCTTCAGGCTGAACAACCCCAACTCTCTCAGCCTGTCCTCATAGCAGAGGTGCTCCAGCCCTCGGATCATCTTCATGGTGTCCTTAGTAAGGGCACAACACGAAACACAAGAGGTTCCCTCTGGATATGGGGAAACACCTCGTCACCCTCATGGTGACAAGGCCTGGCAGAGGCTGCCTGGAGAGGTGATGGAGTCTCCATCTTTAGAGATGTTCAAAATGCTCCTGGGCAAAGCCAAAGGACCAGTGGCTGAGAGGTTGGAGAGTGGCAGATCCACCAACCCATCTTGAGGATGGGTTTACCCTGTTCCCACTTGTGAACTGATGTCCTCTGGTCACAGAGGGGACTGAGGGCTTGGAAGGTGCTGCCATCTCATTGTCTTTCCTCATGTACTTCAAGTTGCTCTTCATTCCACTTCTCCTAAGAACTCAGGACAATGTCCGTTCAGGTACTGGTGGGGTTGGGCTTTTGTGTCTCTGGTGCTTCTGCTCTACAAAATGTAACTTCTAATAGCAAACTCCTCATTGTCCTAGAGTTTTGTTTCTCTCCTAAAATGCCAAGAGAGATGCAGTGCCCATAACTGGAACTCTGGGACATGGAGCTCCAACCTCGTGGACTTTGTAGAATCATAGGATCATGGAATTGCTTGACTGGAAAAGACCTTTGAGATCATTGACTCCAACCATCCCTGTCCACTGCTAAACCAGATCCCTGAGCACCTCATCTACCCGGCTTTTAAACACCTTTTAAACAGTTGGTGACTCCATCACCTCCCTGGGCAACCTTTGTCAGGGCCTGACAACCCTCTGAGTGAAGATGGTTTTCCTGATGCCCAACCTGAACCTCATCTGGTGCAACTTGAGGCCATTTCCTCTTGTCCCATCACCTGTCACTTGGGAGAAAGAGACCAGCAACCACCTCACCACAACTTCCTTTCAGGGAGTTGTAGACAGTGATGAGGTCTCCCCTCAGGCTTCTCTTCTCCATGCTAAACAGCCCCAGGTCTCTCAGCTGCTCCTCGTAATAGTTGTTCTCCAGCCCCCTCACCAGCTCCATTCCCTTCTCTGGATGCACTCCAGCCCCTCAATGTCCATCTTGGAGTGAGGAGCCCAAAACTGAACCCAGGGTTCAAGGTGTGGCCTTCCCCATGCTGAGTCCAGGGGCACAATCACTTCCCTGGTCCTTCTGGCCACACCATAGCTGATCCAAGCCAAGATGCCATTGGCCTTCTTGGCCACCTGGGCCACTTCTGGCTCACGTTCAGCCTCTGTTGACCAAGACCCCCAGGTCCTTCTTCTCCAGATAGCTCTGCAGCCACTCTTCCCCAAACCTGTAACAAGAGACCATCAGGCCTTGTTCGTTGAGCTCTTCTAATTGTTTCCCCACCATCAACATGGGTTATTAAGACCTAAACCATGGCTGTTCCTGGGAAGGGCGCAGTGCAGGAGAAGGGTTGGAGCTTGGGACATGCAGAGGCATCTCATTGATGTCCCCTTCCACCACTGCACCTTTCCAATACATGGCTCAGCTTCTGGTCTCAATGTTTGACCTCAGGAGACGGGATGTACTCTGGCCCCTCCTAAAGATCCAGACAGGGTTAGAGAACATGAGGTTCAAGAAGGCCAAAACAAGGACCTGCACGTGGGTTGGGGCAATCACAAGCACAAACATAGGGTAGGTGGAGAATGGATGGAGAGCAGCTCTGAGGAGAAGGACTTGGGGTGCTGGGGGGTGGGAAGTGCATCATGAGTCCCCAGTGTGTGCTTCCAGCCCAAAAAGGCAATCCTGTCCCGAGCTGCATCCAAAGCAGTGGGACCAGCCAGGGTGAGGGAGGTTCTGCCCCTCAATTCTGCTCTGATGAGACCCCACCTGGAGTCCTGTGTCCAGTTCTGGAGTCCTCAGCACAAGAAGGAGACAGATCTGTTGGAGCAAGGCCATGGAGATGATCTGAAGGCTGGAGCACCTCCTATATGAGGACAGGCTGGGAGAGTTGGGGTTGTTCAACCATGAAGGGAAGTGAAGGATGTGGAATCAAACGTTCAACTGAAGGCAATGAGTGTTTTGAAGGACCAGGGCAGCCACATGGTGTGGCTGGAGGAAGTGAAGACCTTTATTTTGTTTGTTGCCTAGGATGAAGTTAATGGTGAGGATTAGGACCATGTTTCCTCTATGGATATGGGGTTAGAAAGTCTGGGTGTCAACCTGAAGCTGATGTCAGCCTAGAGCTGGTGTCACCCTGGAGCTGCCGTCAACCTGGAACTGGTGTCCACCTGAAGCTGGTGTCCACCTGGACCAGCCTCCATTGCCCAAGGAATGCATGGAAAGAGATGAAACCTGGCCACAGAGCCAAAGCTGAGGGTGAGAAGGACAAAGTGCATCTGCCATGGATGTCCCATAGGACATGGGCTGGGGCACGGGTTGGTCCTTCCCATGGTAGGAACTTCTTGTGCATTCCAGACTTGATTTCTGGTGCCACTGAGGAGCTTCAGCATGGGCTGCCACCAGTGATGGTCCAAGGCTGGCAGGGCCACCAAGGCAGACAGGACTGCCACCAGAGAAGGCACAGGGCTGGCAGAGCCATCAAGGTGGACAGTGCTGCCACAGAATAAGGATTAGGGCTTCCAGGGCCACCGAGGTGGCCAGTGCTGCCATAGCAGAAGACATAGGGCTGGCAGGGCCACCAAAGCAGGCAGCGCTGCCACAGGAGAAGGCAGAGGGCCACCAAGGTGGACAGTGCTGCCGCCAGAGAAGGCACAGGACTGTCAGGGCCACCAAGGAAGGCATGGAAGGACCATCAATTCCAGGATGCAGTTGCCTCCCAGCTCTGCCCACCTCAACCCTCCATGTCCAGCTTTGCTGCTGGGACCCCAGTGAGAACTTCTGGTTCCTGCAGGGTCCTCAGCTCAGCTCCATGCAGCAGCAACCTCATTAGAACCATTAATTCCCAGTTAGCCACCTGGTCTTCAGAAGAACATGGAGGAGAAGACAGCCTCACTGGTTGGTCTCCCGCAGCTCGGTGAGCAGACAGTGGAGCTTCTCTGTCATGGCCACCTGCAACAGGAGCGAGAGGAGAAGGTGAGCATGGAGACTGCAGCTCAGTGGCCAACATCCACCCACAACTGCAGCTTCATGGTGGGCTTTGTCCAGGCCACCAGCACCATGCCTGGTCAAGTGGTAGACATACCGGGTAGGACTGTGGCTCATGGAGCCGGCGGTGAGCAGGGTGGAGCTGGCTGAGGGACACTTGCGCGTGGTTCCTCACCTCCACCAGGCTGGGCAGAGGTTCACACACCTGCCAGATGGAGATCTATGACCATGGATGGTCATTCATGGTGGAATGATGGCCCAATCTCCAATGGGCCAGCTCCACGCTGGACTCTGCTGCCACCCTTGGAGCAGGGGACATTGTGGATGCAAAGAAACATGGGTTTAAGCCTGTGGTCCTGACAAGATACCACCACCACCACCACCACCCTGGCTTTGTCCTTCACCCAACGTGAAAGGAGGACACCCCAACACCAGAAGGAAAAGCTGCTCCAACCTGGCCATCTCTGAAGTACGTGCGATGGAGGGGCTCCACGGAGGTGGGCACAACCTTGGTGGCCTCACCAAGCCTCCCCAGGACATGGACCACCAGCTCCTGCCCCACGCTGGGTGAGGGCTCCTCCTCCGAGGCCATGAGGTCCATGAAAGGGTGACCTGCAGGGGTGCCAGGTTAGGGACTAGGGGACAGGGTTATGGAGCAGGAATGGGGGATGGAGGTCAACTGGAGGGCACCATGGCAAGGTGTCCACACTCACCATCAGCATCATAGAGCCGATAGATCTTCTTAGTCCCTGGGATCGTCATCTTCTCCTCCTCTTCTGTGAGCTTCAGGCATGGGGAGCCATTGACCTCCACCAGCTGGAGGAGAAGGAGGTTATGGAGATGGATACCTGGAAGATGTTTCCCAGAGAAGTTGTCTCTGCCGCATCCCTGGAGGTGTTCAAGGCCAGGTTGGATGGAGCCTTGAGCAGCCTGGTCCAGCGGGAGGTGTCCGTGCCCATGGCAGGGGTGTCGGAACTGGATGGGCTTTAAGGTCTCTTCCAAACCAACCCATTCCATGATTTAATGGTGGCCTCTCCACAGCGTCCCTTAGGGCTGGATCCCCCTTGGAACTTGGCTCCATCACCACGTGAAGCCTGGGAGAAGCTAAGGAACTGCCCACCACAGAAGCCAAGCGGGGCACCTTGTAAACACAGCCCAGCGATGGTTGGAGAGGACACGTCACCAGGTTGGTCCCAACGCCGACCATGTCGATCTCACTCCCCTGGTGAGCAGAGAAGACAGTGATCATCAACCGCCTGGTCCATGCCAAAACCAAACCCACAAAGCTGGTCAGATGGTGCTCCACCTGAAGGTGCCTGGTGTCCATCTGTCCCACTAAGAAGCTGTTTCTTCTCCAGCCTCAAAATCCTTTCTGATCTCACCAATGGAGGAAGCCTCAGGTGACTCCCACCCACCCCAAACCTCAGCGTCACTTAAGGTGACATCTCAGCCACCTCACCTCCCGCCTGAAGTCCTCCAGACTCTTCTCACTGATGTCATTGCTGACAGCAATGGGGATGGTCTCAAACCATGGCACCTGGAAGCTGGAACAGGGTAGAAGAACAAGGAAGGAGATGGTTGAGGACACCCACGCCTCCATTTGTGGCACCTCCTTGACCAAGGAGGTCTCCCACTCTGGTGGGGAAGCTGGAGATGGGCACCAATCAACCCATGCTTGGTGAAAGACTCACTGAGCTCCACAGGCTCTGAGCACTTGACGGATCTCCTTAGACTGCTGAGAGAGGTCCCCGCTGTCCAGGCGCACCCCGATGGCCTGGTAGCCCAGTTGGTGAAGAGCCAGGGCCACCGCGCAGAAGTTGGGCAACCCACTCCTGGCATGGGTGAGATGAGGGTTAGTGGCCATCACCTGGTGGAACAGGAACCCAGGGCAGAACCAGCAGCAGGTCCAAGCCCTGCGCTGGGCAACAGGAACCCTGCCTGGTGGAGAAGGACCTGTTTGGGATGGTTGACAGCGGCTGAACATAGGCCACCAGGGTGCTCAGGTGGCCAAGAAGGATCAGCCATGGTGCGGCCACCAGGAGCAGGAAAGGGATTGTCCTCCTGGTCTCAGCACTGGTGAGGCCACACCTTGAACCCTGGGTTCAGTTTTGGGCCCCTCACTGCAAGAAGGACATTGAGGGGCTGGAAAGTGTCCAGAGAAGGGAACAGAGCTGGGGAAGGGTCTGGAGAACAACTGTTACGAGGAGCAGCTGAGGGAGCTGGGGTTGTTTAGCCTGGAGAAGAGGAGGCTGAGGGGAGACCTCATCACTGTCTACAGCTACCTGAAAGGAGGTTGTGGTGAGATGGGTGTTGGTCTCCGAGATGTCCAGTGATAGGACAAGGGGAAATGGCCTCAAGTTGTACCAAGGGAGGTTCAGGTTGGACATCGGGAACGATGTCTTCACTGGGAGAGTTCTCAGGCCCTGGCAGAGGCTGCCGAGGGAGATGGTGGAGTCCCCATGCCTGGAGGTGCTCAAAGAGCGTGTAGACATAAACTTCAGGACATGGTTTAGAAGGTATGGTGGGGTTGGGCTGACGGTTGGTCTGGATGACCTTAGAGGTCTCTCCCAACCTCAGTGATTCCATGATTCAAAGTGGTGGCTGCCCCATCCCTTGGAGGTCTTCAGAGCCAGGTTGGATGGGGCTTTGAGCACCCTGATCCAGTTCGAGGTGGGACGTCTCTGTTCCCTCTGCTCTGGTGGCAAAGCCACCCTGGGAAGACCCAGCGTCCTCACCTCCTGACGCAGTAGGTGTCCAGCAGCCCCTGGAAGTTCTTTGGGAAGGTGATGGCGTAGGACACGAAGGCGGCCAACTCGCCCCGCTTGGCCTTCTCAAGGGGGGTCTGGAGAAGCTCACACACCCTCCCCAACCACGACTCAGCCAACGCTGGGAGGTCCACGGGTTCTCCTCCAGCCAGCGGTGGCAGCTCCTGCATGGGAGGAGCAGGAGGTTCCATGGAGCTTCAAGGCCAAGTCGGACAGAGCTTTGAGCAACCTGGTCCAGTGGGAGGTGTCCCTGCCCGTGGCAGCGGGGTTGCACCTGGATGGGCTTTGAGGTTCCTTCCAACCCAACCCATTCCATGATTCCATGAACATGGACCTCGCTTATCCCATGGGAACCTCTGTGGAGAAACGTGGCCATAGGAAGAACATCCCAGGCCCTTCTCATGGTGATGCTCACCCGGGGCTGAACCTCCTCCAGTGAGGTGAAAGCCATGATGAAGGAATGGGCGATGGTGCCACCCACCGGGATGCCATAGAGCTTCCCCGCCAGGATGTTGCTGGTGCAGTCAAAGCCTGTAAGAAAGACAAGGGGATGAAGGGATGGGTCCCCCTTGGTAGGTGTCCAGGTCCCTCTGAAGATGTCCCAGGATGCCGTGGGGCACCACTCACCACCGATGTAGGAATACTTGGAGGCCGAAAGGGCACCATCAGGTCCTTGAGCGCGACGGAGCCCGATCTCCATCAGCTTCATGTCTGGGCCAGCGAGGAGGCGGAAGCGAGAGGCGTTGGTGGCCACCAGGCTGGAGGGTGAAGGAATAGGTCTCACCGAGGCAGAGGATGAAGGGAAGGGTCCCACCAAGCCAGGTGAGCATGGGGCCACCACACAACCAAGGGTGAGGAGACTCCAGCTCCACTCCAATGAATGGGGATGCAGCAGAGACCACATCGAGGGTCATCACAGTGGAGACAGATGGGGTCTCCAGCAGCTGGAGGACCTGAGCAGGATGAGACCCTACCTGGCATAGCTGACCAAGCACAGCAATGTGGTCTCCAGCAGCTGCACCACCAGCAAGGGCCCCTTCACATGCAGGAATGGGACCTGTGGGGAAATCCGGAAAGTGACCTCCCCACCCTCCTTGGGGACATGGAAGCCACCAGCCCCAAAGATCCTTCTGAAGGAGATAAGGGCACCGAGCGTGTCCCACCTTGGGGAAGATGATGGAGCCCTCGGGTGCGGCAGACACCGTCACCTCTGAGGTGTCCAGGGTGGCCAGGAAGTCAAAGAAGGCATCTTCAGTGTTCGTGGGCAGGACTGAACGCAGGTAGGCGATGTCTGCAGGGATGGAGCTCAGCAGGGTCAGGTGGGAGCCCAGCCCACTTCGGGCTCAGGGGGCTGAACCTGGATCAGCCCTTGAACAGGACCATGGCCACCCATACGTCCTCCTCAAAGGTGTCCCAGTGACCCTCAGGGTTCCCTGAGGGATGTGCCTGACCCACCAGGTCCATCTGGCCCTCTTCAGATCCTCCTGGTGGATCTCCAGATTCCCCTGAAAGATGCCCTGTCCCTCTAGATCCCCCCAGTGGGTCTCCAGGTCCCTCTGAAAGATGTCCCTGTCCCACCAGGTCCCTCTTCAGCCTTCACAGTCCCTCCAGGTTCCACTGAAAGTTTTACCTGTCCCACCAGGTTCCTCTAAGTCCTTGTCCCCATTGAGGTTGCCCATGACAGATGCCCCTGTCCCAAGTGATGTCCTTGTCCCCCTCCCCCCAGGTCACCCTGAGAGATGTCCCTGTCACCCTTAAGGATGTCCTTGTCCCCCCCAATGTCCCCTTGAGGGCTGTCCCTTTCCACCAGGTCCCCAAAAGGGCTGGCCCTGTCCCCCCTTGAGATCCACCTGAAGGATGTCCTTGTCCCCCCCAGTGTCCCCCCGAGGGCTGTCCCTTTCTACCAGGTCCCCAAGAGGGCTGTCCCTGTCCCCCCTGAGATCCACCTGAAAGATGTCCCTGTCACCCTTAAGGATGTCCCTGTTCCCCCTGAGGTCCCTGTGAGGGCTGTCCCTGTCCCCCTGTGGGATGTCCTTTTGACCCCCCCATCCCTGCCAGTGTCCCCCCAGGGTCTGTCCCTGTCACCCTGTTCCCCAGGTGCTCCCAAAGGATATCCCTGTCCCCCTGAGAGATGTCCCTGTCCCCCTGAGGTCCCTGATCACTGTGAGATGTCCTTGTGTTGTGTTTCCACCCCCCACCCTGGTGCCCCCCTGGGGGCTGTCTCCGTCACCCTGAGGTCCCTATGAGCTGTCCCTATCTCCCAGCCCACCTGAGAGGTGTCCCTGTCCTCAAGGACTGTCCCCGTCTCCTAGATCCCCCCATGGGAGATGTCCCCAATCTCCATGAGCAATGTCCCTGTGCCCCCTGAGATCCTCCTTAATGGTGTCCCTGTCCCCAGGGCTGTCCCTGTCCCCCAGCTCCCCCCATGAGGATTGTCCCTGTCCTCCCACACCCTGTGGGATGTCCCTGTCTCCATGACAGACATCCCCTGAAGGATGTCCCTGTCCCCTCATTTCCCCATGAGGGCTGTCCCTGCCCCCCCCCAGGTCCCCTTGAGCTGGTCACCCTTAAGGATGTCCCCTCTGAGGTCCCCCTGAAGGGCTGCCCCTGTCCCCTTGAGAAGTGTCCTTCACCCTTAAGAATGTCTTTGTGTCCCGTCCCGTCCCGTCGTCCCCCCCCCCCCCCCCGTGACCCTCTGAGCGATGTCCCTGTCCCCACAGGAGACATCCCCCCTGATGTCCCCCTTGAGAGACATCCCTGTCTCCTAGGTCACCCCATGGGAGATGTCCCCATCTCCATAAGCAATGTCCCTGTACCCTCTGGTGTCCCCCGCGTGGGATGTCCCTGTCCCCCCTGGTGTCCCCCCATCCCCACGCACCAGCATTGGAGAAGCGGAAGGCTCTGAGGCCTCGAAGCCCCTCAGCCAACCCGGCCACCAGGGCAAAGCCACCACCAAAGGGACCTCGGCGGAAGAAGAGCTCGGCCACAGCAGGGACGCGGTGGCGGCCGCTGCGCCAGTGACCATAGGCCATGGTCAACTGGTAGAGGTCGGCCAACGGCGCCATGGCCGGCGCAGGGCAGGCTGGGACAGGGGTGGGACCAGGGACGAGCATACTGGGACGTGGGGACACCAGGAACTGGGGTGGTGGGACATGGGGGGGCACCAGGAACTGTGGGACACCAGGAACTGGGATGGTGGGACATGGGTGGGACACAAGGAACTGGGGTGGTAGGACATGGGGGGGCACCAGGAACTGTGGGACACCAGGAACTGGGATGGTGGGACATGAGGGGGCCAAAGGAACTGGGTGGTGGGACATGGGGGAGGGCACCAGGAACTGGGGGACACCAGGAACTGGGATGGTGGGACACGGGGGGGGACACCAGGAAATGGGATGGTGGGACATGGGGGGAGCACCAGGAACTGGGTGGTGGGACATGGGGGGGGGGGGGGGGGGGCATCAGGAACTGGGGGACACCAGGGACTGCGGTAGTGGGACATAGGGAGGGACCATGAAATGGGATGGTGGGACATGGGGGGGCACCAGAAACTGTGGGACACCAGGAACTGGGATGGTGGGACATGGGAGGACACCAGAAACTGGAGTGGTGGGATATTGCGCTACAGGCTGGGGACAGAGTGGCTGGAGAGCAGTCAGGTGGAAAGGGACCTGGGGGGTACTGATAGACAGGAGGCTAAACACGAGCCAGCAGCGTGCCCAGGTGGCCAAGAAGGCCAATGGCATCCTGGCCTGTATCAGGAATAGTGTGGCCAGCAGGACGAGGGAAGTGATCCTTCCCCTGTACTCGGCAGTGGTGAGGCCACACCTTGAGTATTGTGTTCAGTTCTGGACCCCTCAGTTCAAGAAAGATATTGAGGGGATGGAGAGGGTCCAGAGAAGAGCAACAAAACTGGTGAAGGGACTTGAGCACAAGCCCTATGAAGAGAGGCTGAGGGAGCTGGGGTTGTTGAGCCTGGAGAAGAGGAGGCTCAGGGGTGACCTCATCACTCTCCACAACTATCTGAAAGGAGGTTGTAGACAGGTCGGGGTCGGACTCTTCTCCCAGGCAACCAGCAACAGAACAAGAGGGCACGAGCTCAGACTCTGCCAGGGAAGGTTTAGGCTGGATGTCAGAAAAAAGTTCTTCACAGAGCGAGTAATCAGGCACTGGAATGGCCTGACCAGAGAGGGGGTGGATTCACCATCCCTCGAGGACTTTAAAATAAGACTGGATGTGGCACTTAGTGCCATGATCTAGTAATCATGATAGTGTTCGATTAAGGGTTGGACTTGATGATCTTGGAGGTCTCTTCCAACCCAGATAATTCTATGATTCTATGATATGGGGGAGCACCAGGAACTGGGGGACTCCAGGAACTGGGGTAGTGGGACATGGAGGACAACAGGAACCAGGGATGGTGGGACGTGGGGGATACCGGGAGCTGGAATGGGGGACATCGTGGGGATAGGGGGGACAGGGGCCACCAGTAAGTAGGGAATGAAAGACACGAATGCACCAAGAACTGGGGTTGGTGGGACGTGGGGGGACACCAGAACCAGTGATAGCAGGACACAGGGATGGCAGGACATAGGACACCAGGAATGGTGGGACATGGGGGGGGCGGGCATCAGGAACTGGGGTGGTGGGACACAGGGGGCACCAGGCACCCAGGACATCAGGGACTGGGCAGCGCACAGGGGACACAGGGCACTGGGATGGTGGCACCTTGTGGCATCCAGGTGACACAGGGGACACATGGCAGCAGCACAGAGGGGATGCAGGGCACCAGGGGTGGTGGGACACAAAGTAGACACGTGGCAGCAGTGACAGCAGCAAACAGGGATGGTGGCAGCCAGGGGACATGGGGCACCAGGGATCATGGCACACGGGGAACACAGGGACACCCTGCATTGCAGCACAGAGGGGACACAGGGATGGTGGCACACGGGGCACATAGGACACTGGGATGGTGGCACAGAGGGCACATAGGACACTGGGATGGTGGCACACAGGCAACACAGGGCACCAGGGATGGTGGCACATGGGGACACTGGTACACAGGGGACAGGGATGGTGGCACACAACAGTGGGCACAGCCAGGGAAGGTGGCACCCGGTTGCCGTGTGCCACAGCAGCTTCACAGCACAAGCTCACGGTGTTTCCATCTGCTCAGTGGTGGCACCATGGGACGTGTGCCCAGACCTGGGACACTGGCACTGCGATGGACAGGGTTGGAAATGCCCCCTCCCCTGTCCACGGGCCAAAGGATCAGCTGAAGTGGCCACCAAGAGCAAAGCTGGAACGAGACAGGAAGTTCAGGCCCAAACCCACAACTCCTGAACACGCAGGAGAATCATTGGGTTGGAGAAGACCTTTGAGATCAAGTCCAACCGTACCTGTCCAGGTCCCTGAGCACCTCATCTACCCATCTTTTAAACACATCCAGGGGTGGTGACTCCACCACCTTCCTGGGCAGCCTCTGCCAATGCCTGAGAACCCTTTTACTGAAGACATCTTTCCTGATGTCCAATCTGAACCTCCCCTGGTGCAACTTTAGACCATTTCCTCTCATCCCACCACCCATCACCTGGGAGAAGAAACCAACACCCACCTCACCACAACCTCCTTTCAGGGAGTTGCGGAGAGCTATGAGATCTCCCCATAGCCTCCTCTCTTCTCCAGGCTAAACAACCCCTGGTCCTGTTGGCCACACCATGGCTAATCCAAGCCAAGATGTTATTGGCCTTCTTGGCCAACTGGGCCACTGCTGGCTCATATTCAGCCTCTGTCAACCAACACTCCCAGGTCCTCCCCAGGTAGCTTTCCAGCCACTCTTCCCCAAGCCTGGAGCACTGCATGGGGTTGTCTCAAGTGCAGGACCTGGCACATGGCCTTGCTGAACCTCATCCTGTTGGTTGCAGCCCATGGACCTGGTGGTTCCTCCTGGTTTGGTTTCTTTTTTTAGGATCCTACCTTGGGAAAAGTGATCACGAATAGGTTAGGTTAGAAGGGACCTCAAAGCCCATCCACTTCCAATCCCCCTACCATGTACAGAGAGACTTCCCACTTGATCAGGGTGCTCAAAGTCCCATCCAACCTGGCCTTGAACAATTCCGGGGATGGGATGGGGCAGACACAGCTTCCGTGGGAAACCTGTACCATGGCCTCACCTCCCTCATTGTGAAGAATTTCTTCCTGATGTCCAATCTATATCTTCCCCCTTCCAATTTAAAGTAATTCCCCCTCGTCCTATCACTCCACGGCCCTGGAAAAAGTCCCCCGTCAGCTTTCTTGGAGGAAGCTATGGAAGATAACTATGAGGTCTCCACAGAGCCTTCTCCAGGCTGAACAACCCCAGCCCTCCCAGCCTGTCCTCACAGCAGAGGTGCTCCAGCCCTCACATCATCTCCATGGCCTCCTCTGGACTTGTTCCAACATTTCCACATCCTTCTTATGGTGGGAATTCCAGTCTGGACACAGGACTCCAGGTGGGGTCTCACCAACACCCTTGGTGAGCGCAAACGCCGTCATTTCAGCCTGTAAATAGAGGTCACCCCTGTTTCTCAAGGGAATAAGGAAGGGAAACATCTCCAGGTATCAAGAAGAAACCATTCTGGAGAACACATGCTCAGCAGAGGAACCCATCACCCTATCTGCTATCCCAATTTGCTCTTTATTATTTCCAGTTTCTGAAGTTGGACATAGTTTGGCTCCTAAATCTTGTTGAAAGCGGCGATGTCAACACTCTGCACCTGCAAGAGAACAAAAGCAGGAACCAGAGGTCACCAAGGTGGTTTCAGACACTCAAAACAACACAAGTGCTCACATGGGGACGTCTTCATAGATCAAATGGTCCAGTTTGCTCCCCAGTTGTGTTTAGAGGAGCTTTAAGGAAGATCTCAACTGGACATTGTCCTGTGCCAGTTACTGCACAAGTCTTCCAGCCTACGAAGACCTCTTATTATGGATTTCTACCATCACAAAGCTTAAAATTCCCAACTGACTCAAAAAAGATCAATAAGAACAGGTTTTGGGCCTAGTCCTCTCCTAAACATAAGGTGAGAACACCACTGAGCCTTGCACACCATCTGGTGGAGGGCTGGAGCTCCGGAGAAAGAGGATGGGATGGAGATGTCTCCTCCACCAAGACTGAACATGGGTGTCTACCAGAGTAGGTGTAAAAGCTGGGGTTCCCCACAGGAACAGTTGGTGGGGGATGGATCATAGAATTGTTTTGGTTGGAAAAGACCTTTAAGATCATCGAGTCCAACCACTGATGATCAGCAAAAGCCTGATAAATGGCTCTGGAAAGGATCTGCAAGGTGTCTCCATCACTCAGCCTTAAAAAAACACATTTAGATACACCACACAGGTATCTCTGTGGGCTGACCCCATCAATTCCATGAGGTGGTCTTCTACAAATCCTACAGTTTGGGTTAGAAGGGAGCTTAAAAGATCATTCGGTTCCAACCCCTGCCACAGGCAAGGACACCTTCCACTGAAATCTGCCCTTGAACCTTCTAAAGTGACCCAGGTCAGGTGTCACCCAGCTCACTGAAGGACTTACATAGTCTTCAAACTTGGTGATCTCCTCCTCCAGGATGTCTGTCCCGACTTTGTCATCCTCCACCACGCACTGGATTTGGAGTTTCTTAATGCCGTAACCTACTGGGACCAGTTTGGAGGCTCCCCACACCAGTCCATCCATGTGGATGGAGCGGACGCACTCCTCCATCTTGGCCATGTCAGTCTCGTCATCCCACTGCCAAGACACAAGGTAGGAACGCTGGTGTCTTCCTAGAGTTCACCGTTAGCCCCGAGAGGCACCCAGTGACTTCAGATTCAACGCTGCTCCTGCCAGAACCCTTCAGATGATCCAAGCTGAACTTTCTTGGCTACCAGAATTGTCTCATGGGTTCAGCCAAGCTAAACCTGACTTTGCAGCAAAGCTGCACGGGACATTGTTTTGATTCTACCTACAGATGATGGAATCATGGGATGGTTTGGGTTGGAAGGAATCTTAAAGCCAGAATGGTTTCGGTTGGAACCTCAAAGCCAGTTCTAACCCCCCTGCATTGAGCAGGGCCAGCTCCCACTGGATCAGGTTGCTCAAAGCCCCATCCAACCTGGCCTTCAGCACCTCCAGAGATGGGACAGCCACCATCTACCTGGGCAACCTGTGCCAGGGCCTCCCCACCCTCACAGTGAAGAATTTCTTCCTAATGCCTCATCTCAATCTCCCCTCCCTTAGTTGAAACCTATCACTCCTTGTCCTGCCACAACAGGCCTTGCTAAGAAATTCCTCTCCAGCTTTTTTGGAGGCCCTCTTCAGGCCATGACTTCTCTGGGCAACCTGTGCCAGTGTCTCACCACCCTCATCTTGAAGAATTCCTCACTGATGTCCAATCTAAATCCTCCCCCTTCCATTTAAAGCCATTCCCCCTCATTCTGTCACTACAGGTCCTTGTAAAAAGTCCCTCCCCAGCTTTTCTGGAGCCTCTTCAGGTACTGGAAGACCACTGTAAGTTCTCCCTGGAGCCTTTTCTTCTCCAGGCTGAACAAGCCCAACTCTCAGCCTGTTCTCATAAAAAAAAAAGTGCTCCAGCATTAAGATCACCTTCATGGCCTCCTCTGGACATGCTCCAACAGCTCCATGTCCTCCCCAGGACAGAAGGGCCGGTCCTGGTGAGAGGAACCATGCCACGGTGCAAGGGATCAGGGCAGCAGATCCCAGCTGCAATATCCTACCTCACTCTGAACCCTTGTTTGGAAATCTGGAGGTCCTGTCACCACCAGCCTGCTCAGATACGCAAGCAAGGTGATTTACAGGCCCCATCACCACAAGCCACAACCTCCCAGTTCCCACCACGTCGGTTACTCACTGGTTTCACATCGAGCAGGATAGAAGACTTGGCAATAAGACCTGGTTTCTTGGCCTTCTTCTCTGCGTACTGACGCAGCCTCTCCTCCCGGACTTTGGCCGCCTCTTGGTCTTCCTCTTCATCGTCACTACCAAAGAGGTCAATGTCATCATCGTCATCTTCCTCCACTGGAGCTGGCTCAGTTTTCTTTGCCGGTGAAGCAGAAGGTAGCTCCACCTTCTTGGAGGGAACACTGAATGGTTCCACTTTCTTCATCGGGTGACATGCATTAAGGAAAAAGGGGAGAATCATCGTGGTTGGAAAAGATCTCCAAGCTCATCCAGTCCAACCATCAGCTCAACCCCACCATGTTGACTAAATCATGTCCCAAAGTGCCAAATCTACACTTTTTTTGAACACCTCCAGGGATGGCGACTCCACCACAGCCCTGGGCAACCTCTGCCAGTGCTTCAACATTCTTTCAGTGAAGAAACTGTTCCTGATGTCCAATCTGAACCTGCCCTGGTGCAACTTGAGGCCATTTCCTCTTATTCCATCACTTGTCACCTGGGAGAAAGACCAGCACCGACCTCACCACAATCTCCTTTCGGGCAGTTGTAGAACGTGATGAGGTCTCCCCTCCTGTTCTCCAGGCTAAAGAGCCACACGCCCCTCTGCCGCTCCCAGAACCCCTGTGCCAGACCCTTCCTCAGCTCCACTGTCCTTCTCTGGATGTTCTCCAGCTCCTCAATGTCCTCCTTGGAGTGAGAAGCTCAAAACTGAACCCAGGATTTGAGGTGTGGCCTCACCAGTGCTGAGTCCAGGGGGACAATCACTGCCCTGGTGCTGCTGGCCACACCATGGCTGACCCAAGCCAGGATGCTGTTGGCCTTCTTAGCCACCTGGGCCACTGCTGGCTCACATTCAACCCCTGTCAACCAAAACCCCCAGGTCCTTCTCCTCCAGGCAGCTTTGCAGTCACTCTTCCCCAAGCCTGGAGCGCTGCATGGGGTTGTTATGACCCAAGTGCAGGAACCGGCACTTGGCCTGGTTGAACCTCATCGCATCGGCCTCAGCCCGTGGATCACCCTGTCCAGATGGAGCTTTGAAATTACCCAGAATAGTCGTATTATAGACCAAAAGGCACCAACCTGGCCTTGAACACCTCCAAAACGCGTTTTATCTTAACGTGACAGCTGAAACTATTTTCACAGTGCAGAAATGCCACTGTTGGCCAAGTGGTCACCTTTTACTTTGCTGTTGGAGGCTCATTTTAAGGCAAAAAGGTGCAGTCTGGTCAAAGAATTCATATTTTGAGAAACATGGTGACCTTCAATGTCACCAGTTAAATGGGACGGATCCATAAAATTCCAGAATGGTTTGGGTTCAAAGTGACCTCAAAACCCATTCAGTTCCACCCCCCTGTCATAGGCAAGGACACCTCCCACTGGATCAGGGTGCTCAAAGCCTCATCCAACATGGCCTTGAACACCTCCAGGGATGGGGCAGCCACAGTTTCTCTGGGCAATCTGTTCCAATGTCTCACCACTCTCACCATGAAGAATTTCTTCCTAACATCCAATCTACACCTTCCCCTTTCCAGTTTCAAGCCATCCCCCCTCGTCCTATCACTCATAAGTCCCTCCTCAGCTTTCCTGGAGGCCTTTTCAGTACTGAAAGGCTGCTTTGAAGTCCCCCCTGAGCCTTTTCCAGGCTCCCAGTTTGTTCTCATATGGGAGGTGCTCCAGCCCTCAGATCATCTCTGTGGCCTCCTCTGGACTCCTTCCAACAGCTCCATATCCTTACAGAGAACATTTGTACCATGAGGCAGTTACCAAAACTGTTGGAAAACCATCAACAAACTCATCTTAACTATGAACATCTCTCCATTGTTGGAGACCTTGGAAGTGCCCTGGTCCTTTATGACAGCAAAGTATTCAAGTCTCTTTGCTAAGACTCACCTGGGTTGGAGGAACCAGTGAGGGTTGGTGGGAGGTAGATGACTTTTCCAAAGCATTCAGGCGGCTTTCCAGCTTGTAGATGGCCATCTGGAGGTCTGCCACAACTGCGAAAAGAAGGGTGGGGAGGGGGAAGAACCTTATTTTTAGGTTCTGCAAGACAACTTTGTTTCTGCTCAAAGTGAGCTTTAAAAAGCCCATCAGAGGGCCGCAAAGCTCTGATGGAGACACTGCCACCTCACCTGATGACATACAAACTCCAGAAAGGGCACATCCCACAGGAGCGGGACCCCATCCAGGTTTGCTTTCAGGTCAGAAGATTGTCCTACTTACCACTGCGAAGGTTTTGATTTTCTACCTCCAGGTGAGAAATTCTGGAAAGAAGATCATTTTGGTCACCAGCAGGTCCAGAAGAAGTTGTGCTTGCGCTCTGCAACAAGGAAAACAGAACTGAAACAGAACTGCTCGCCTGCTCCTGAGCTCAGTGAAGCAAAGTAAGGTCATGCCTTCTTGGAAGATGAAGATATGGGAGCTAAACTAAGGACATGGACATGTTCTCTAAGGGCTTCATGGAAAGGATCTACTGGATGAAGCATGGAACATATCTCCAGACATTTCCGCTGGCACCCATGTGCAAAGGTCCCAGATCACAGACTAACACTACACACACAAAGGTTTGGGAAGTGTCCTGCTAAGCCCTTTTGATGGGGCAGTTGGTCTCCTCTTACAGCCCAACAGAGACATGGACTACAGACAGACCCACCCAACGTCACCATGGGAGTTGGGAAGAGATACGGCTTTTAGAATCATGGAATGGTTTGAGTTGGAAGGAACCTCAAAGCCCATCCAGTTCCAGCCCCCTGCCACAGGCAGCGACACCTTCCACTGGATCATGTTGCTCAATGGCCTTGAACATCTCCAGGCATTGGGCATCCATGACTTCCCTGGGCAACCTGTGCCAGTCTCTCACCACCCTCATCATGAAGAACTTCTTCCTAGGATCTGATCTCAATCTCCCCTCTTCCAGCTTAAAACCATTCCCCCTTTGCCCTATCCCTGCACTCCCTGATCAAGAGCCCCTCCTCAGCTTTCCTTTCAGTACTGGAAGCTGCTCTAAGGTCTCCACAGAATCTTCTCTTCTCCAGGCTGATCAATCTCAATTCTCCCAGCCTGTTCTCATATGGGAAGTGCTCCAGCCCTTGGATCATCTCCACAGCATTTTCTGGACTTTTTAGATGCGGAATCGAATCATAGAACAGATCACATTCCCCTGTCCAGCCTTTAACTCCTTTCAAAACAACTTAAACCTGGTTTAACAAGTCTTGAGGGAGCAATTGTACCTATTCAGCTCCAAAAGTCTTGGCTTTAACCTCAGAAAGATCTTTCATTATTTTTAAGAAGTTGTTTATTCATAAATTCATCAAAGGGAAAGACAACAAAGGGCCTTCACATTTGGCGTGTCATTTCATAGAATGGGGATCTTAAAGATCATCCAGTTTCAATCCCCGTGCCATGGGCAGGGACATCTCCCACTGGATCAGGGTGCTCAAAGCTCCATCCAACCTGGCCTTGAACACCTCCAGGGACGGGGCAGCCACAAGGTCCCAGGGCAACCAGTGCCAGTGTCTGACCACCCTCATCATGAAGAATTTGAGTACAACGATAGTGAAAGTGGTTTATAGTCTATCAAGTGCACCTTGAGCATAATCACAGTGAAGTTCTTGGTTGCAGCTGAAAAAATTCCAAGATCTCCACAGTCACTTAAGATGGAGAGAGAAACTCAGGGGATGAGGTGAGGAACATGTGGCACACGAAAGCAGGTCTGGGAGATGTCTAGCCCTGGCAGACACATGGAGAAGAAAGGTCAGAGACCCTTCTCCACTACCCTAAAAAGGGATGGGGCCAGACACAAAAAAGCCACCATGAAAGCAATCTCCAACACAGCCTTTGTGGGCTCTGGAACACAAGTGGACACCAAGCTGGGAGATCCAAATGCAGGAAGATCCTATTGTACTCGGTGAGCTACAACCACGTGGTGACGGACAAGTGCTTCTCATCCTAAGGAAGGAGAACGTGGTCCGTGCTCCGAGGTAGGACCATCCCCGCCCTACACCGATCCCGTCACGTCACACCACCAGCTCCATCTGTGCACAGGTGACTTACAGTTGAGCGACCCGCCTGCTTCTTCTGACGGGCAGAAGGAGCTTCTTTACTACGAGGAACTGTCTTCTGCTGCAAAGGGCAAAAGTTTTGGGGGATGCTTGGTTCAACAGAGAAGATCGGAAAAGATTTCACTCATGCTGGAAGAGTTCAAGCAGATCCACATGCGAGACAAATCATCAAGCAACGAGATGCAGCCTCACACCAACCACACACCAAACAAAGCCTGTGCAGAAACATCTCTGCATGAACTTTGCTACCTTGTTGGACAGAACACATAATCCAATACCAACGGCTGCTGAAAACCATGCAAGACTCTTACTGAGTCCCCAATTAACGCTAATGAACCTCTCTTGGAGAGGAGTAAAGTAAAACAACATTCATCTTGAGCAAGAACTTGATGAGACTTTCCATCCTCACATGCACCTGGAGAACAGAGGCATGGTGGACTCATCACACCTGAGTGGTCCTAACCTTGCACACCAAGGACAATTCAGATGGACTTGCTACCTGACCTCTTCCTGCTCTGCCTACACCATCAGGTCCAAGGTCTAAGTTAACTTGGTGAAAAGTGAATTCTAGCAATGGTCACATTTGCCCCCACCCCTTGAAGAAGGACTTTTGACACCTGGTCAAACACAAGAGCTGGGTCAACTGCAAAGAGACACAGCTGGGTTTTCTTCCCCCAGAATCAGCCTCTGGATTCAAGGGAGCAGCAAGTGCCACAGATATTTGGCAGTTTGAATCATAGAATGGTTTGGGTTGGAAGAGACCTCAAGGATCATCCAGTTCCACCTCCCCTGCCATGGGCACGGACAGCCCCCACTGGATCAGGTTGCTCAAAGCTTCGTTCAACCTGGCCTCCAACACCTCCATGGATGGGGCATCCACAACTTTGAATCACAGAATCATTAAGGTTGGAAAAGACCTCCAAGATCATCAAGTCCAACTGTCAGCCCAAAACCACTGTGCTGACTAAACCACATCCTGAAGTGCCACATCTACAGTTTTTCAAACCCCTCCAGAGATGGAGACTCCACCACTGCCCTGGGCAGTCTCTTCCAATGCTTGACCACTCTTCCAGTAAAGAATTTTTCCCTAATATCCAATCTGAACCTCCCCTGGTGCAACTTCAGGACATTTCCTCTCGTCCTATTACTTGTTACTTGTGAGAAGAGACCAACACCCACCTCACTACAACCTCCTTTCAGGGAGTTGTAGAAAGCAACGAGATCTCCCCTCAGCCTCTTCTCCAAACTAAACAAACCCAGGTCCCTCAGCCACTCTGATAACCTCTGTGCTCCAGACCCTGGAGAACTTTATTAAGCTTAAGCCACAGTTTTTGTGCTGAACCCACATTACTGATACACTGATGAGTGTTGCAACCTGTGTTTTGCAGAGCAGAAGCACTCAGCGCACCTGGAACCACGTCAAGGACTTTATATAATTAAATCACATAATCATAGAACGGGTTGGGTTGGAAGGGACCTCAAAGCCCATCCAGATCCAATCTCCTTGCCATGCGGGCTGCTCAAGGCCCCGTCCAACCTGGCATTTAACACCTCCAGGCATGGTGCATCCACAGCTTCCCTGGGCAACCTGTTCTAGTGTCTCACATCTAAATCTCCCCCTCTTCCCATTTAAAGCCATTCCCCCTCATCCCATCGCTCCATGCCCTTGTAAAAAGTCCCTTCCCAGATATCCCAGAGCACCTTCTGGTACTGAAAGGTTGCTATGAGATTTCCCTGAACCTTTCTCTTCTCCAGGCTGAACAAGCCAAATTCTGTCAGCCTGTCCTCATAGCAGAGGTGCTCCAGCCCTCGGATCATCTCCATGGCCTCCTCTGGACACATTTCAACAGTTCCATATCCTTCTTCTGTTTGGGATTCCAAGACTCCAGGTGTGGCCTCATGAGAGCAGAGCAGAAGGGGAGGATATCCCCCCCCTCCCCCCCCCCGCTGGCTGTGCTTCTTTGGATGCAGCCCAGGACACGATTGGCTTTCTGGGCTGCAAGTGCACATCTGGAGGAGCTTTTTGAGGAGCTTTTCTTTGAAGCCCACACAGCAGAAACGCACAACTAGAAGAGTAAGCTTGGGCAGGGAGGGAAATAACAGAGCTTGACTCCCACACAGCAACAACATGGTTGTTACAGCACCCAGGGAGGGTGGAGGAAGCCAGAATTGAGTCTCCCACTCTGCTGGACTTGAGATATCAAGGAAGCCAATACTTTCCATGCCTCAGCTGTAGAATTTGTCCCCACCTATGGTCCAAACACCACTGGTGCACATTAACGACTTCATATCCATGAAAGCATCAGCAATGGAGTAGACAGCAACCACAGAGATTGGTTCTAAAGCAGAGATGACCATGCAGAGCAGGATGGAAGGTACGTGCAAGCAAATGTTTCCAGCATCAGAGATTCGTGTCCTCCTTCAGGAAATAAAAACCCACCGTCTCAGCCCCACATTTCAGACAACCATCATCCAGGTGAAGGAGACCCAAATCCACTCCCCCTCACTCCAGGCACTTCTAAAAAGTCCCTCCCCAGCTTTCCTGAAGCCCCTTCAGGTACTGAAAATCTGCTATGAGGTCCTCCCTGAGCCTTCTCTTCTTCAGGCTGAACAACACTCTCAGCCTGTCCTCATAGCAGAGGTGCTTCAGTCCTCAGATCATCTTCGTGGTCTCCTCCGGACCTGTTCCAACAGTTCCATATCTTTATTATGGTGGGAATTCCAGAACTGGACACAAGACTCCAGGTGGGGTCTCATGAGAGCAGAGCAGAGGGGGAGAATCCCCTCCCTCAACCTCGATCTTCCATTCTCCCATCTGTAAGAGCCAGCTTTTGGCTTGCTATGTCTTCAGACTCATGACAATAACTTTGGTGGAAGGAAAGACTAAATCCTGACTTTAAAACCATGCTCCACTATTGTTCTAGACATCAGAGACCATAAACTGGGCTTCTGAAACATAAAAAACCAAGTTTAGGCATATTTCAAAGTCAAGCCTGCTTTCTGTCCAAGATTCACGATGATCTTTCATAAATACAAGCTAGAAAATCTGATGTTTCAACAACCTCAAGTCCATCTGCCACCTCTCATAACCTATGGTCTCCAGACCCTGTTCCCCTTCTCTGGACACGCTCCAGCTCCTCAATGTCCTTCTTGGAGTGAGGGGCCCAAAACTGAACACAAAATTCAAGGTGTGGCCTCACCAGCGTCAAGGCCAGGGGCAAAGTCACTTCCCTGGTCCTGTTGGCCACACTGTTTCTGATCCAAGCCAAGATGCCACTGGCCTTCTTGGCCACCTGGGCCACTGCTGGCTCACGTTCAGCCAGTCAACCAACAACCCCAGGTCCTTCTCATCCGGGCAGCTTCCCAGCCACTCTTCCCCAAGCCTGAAGCACTTGCATGGGACTGTTATGTCCCAAATGCAGGACCCAGCGCCTTGCCTTGTTGAACCTCATCGCATCGGTCTCAGCCCATGGATCCAGCCTGGTCAGATGTCTCTTTGGAAAACCAAATCCAAGCATCTTCCTCTTCAAGACATTTTGATTTGGTTTTACGATCACTAAGACTTCCCAACTTGTCATTGATACCTATGTTGTTGTATTCAGGGCCACTTGGACCTCACCAAAGCGTTTAACCATAGAATTACAGAATGTTTTGAGTTGGAAGGGTCCCACAAAGACCAAGTCCAGCTCCTGTTCCTGGATAGGACAACCCCAACATTCACACCATGAGGGTATTGGCCAAATGCTTCTGGAATATTGTCAGGTTTTGCACCATGACTGCTTCCCTGGGGAGCTGTTCCAGTGCTCCACTACCCTCTGGGTGAAGAACCTCATCCTAATGTCCAACCTAGCCCTCCCCTTGCCATTCCCTCAGGTCATGTCATTGGTCACCAGAGAGAAGAGCTCAGCACCTGCTCCTCCACCTTCCCTTGAGGAAACATTAGATGGCTATGAGGTCTCCCCTCAGTCTTTTCTCCAGGATGAACAGACCAAGCCTCTCCTCATATGATTTCTCCTCTAGACCCTTCACCAACTTTATGGCCTCCTCTGGATCATTTACTGCCATCCTTTTGCCCTGATCTTCCTGCATCCCCTTCCCAGTTCCCAGAGCAGCACTAAGGATCCTGGATCACTCACAGGAGTGGGTGCAGAAGGCGCCTTTGAAGTGGTGAGACCATCACGAGGAAGCAGTTAGCTTAACTCCTTTGTGGTCACTCCAAATGTATGGTTCCTTTTTCCTTAAAGAGGAAATCAAAATATTCCCATTGAGAAAGGCTCGGTTCCTGTTCTTGTACTGATCCACACAGAAACTGAGGGTGTTAAATAGAACCACGGAATGGTTTAGGTTGGAAGGGACCTTAAACGTCACCCAGTTCCAACCCTCCTGCCGTGGGCAGGGACACCTCCCACTAAACCAGGCTGCTCAAGGCCCCATCCAACCTGGCCTTGAACACTTCCAGGGAGTGGGCATGAATGACTTTCCTGGGCAACCCGTGCCAGTGTCTCACCACCCTAATCATGAAGAACTTCCTCCTTATGTCTCATCTCAAACTTCCCCCTTCCAGGCCTTTCCCCCTCATCTTATCATTCGAGGCCCTTCTAAAAAGTCCCTCTCCAGCTTTTCTGGAGCCCCTTCAATGCAACTCTCAGCCTGTCCTCATAGCAGAGATGCTTCAGCCCTCGGATCATCTCCACGGCCTCCTCTGTACCTGTTCCAACAGTTCCATGTCCTTCTTACGGTGGGGATTCCAGAACTGCACACAGCACTCCAAGTGGGTTCTCATGAGAGTGGAATAGAGGGGGGAGAATCCCCTCCCTCGCCCTGCTGGCCACGCTGCTTTGGATGCAGCCCAGGACATGGGTGGCCTTCTGGGCTGCGAGCACACATTGCCAGCTCATGTAGAGCTTCTCATCAATTAGCACCCCAAGTCCAGGGAGTTATGAGGCCAAATCAATCCAGATAAAGAATGGACACCCTCAGATGGAAGATCTGCGCAGGCACGGAGGTACGAAATCAAAACACACGGGCTGTATTCCATGAATTTTCTTCACCCAGTCCACTCAATTTAAGATCTTGCCTTCCTCTTGGAAAAAATCAAGAGTTTTAACAGTGCTGGCTGTACATACTGGCATAAAACCACCTCTGGAAGAGATAATACTGAACTATGTGACAACCTAAGCCTCTCCACCACGGGATGGTCCAGGTTTTTGACTTACAGGACGGTCCAGCCTCCAAGCTGGCAGCCAAGCTGAATTCCCTTGATACAGTCAATGGAAGATACCATTTTTTTTGCACATATCCTAAGCTGAAAGTGCAACACGAAAGTGAAGGTGGCAGCTCAGGGTACTCCAAGACGGACACAAACTCTTCTGCTGGCAGCTCAGCACTTTGCTACCCAGCAAGCTTATTTCAACAGCAACTCAGAACATGTTAGATAAGACTTATGGTATCATTTCAGCAGGAGAAAAAGCAAAGAAAGGTACAGTTGGAGAGTTTTTAAGCCAAATCCAGTTAGTTTCATAAAGCAGCACAGGCTAGCAGGCAGGTAAGCAGCATGCACTCAATGATCTTGATGGGATGGAGCTACGGTGGTGGTACCCAGCGCTGCACACCTTAAGCCTTCTCCTCTAACTTAAAAATAGGAAGCCACACAAATCTACTAAGTGGTGACAGCGGAGTTCTGTGAGATGCACCACAGCTAAAAATGGTTGCGGGTAGCCAGCTGGTGAGAGAGCTCAGGTACTCACTCCGGCCAGCGATTTCTGGATATTCTCCCTGGCTCTGGCAATGTCGCGTAGGATCGTGCTGGCTCCGTTCTCCTGCAAACAGTGCAGAAAGAACCAAGATTTGTGTTTTAAAGAAAAAAAAAAGGGGGGGGGGGGAAGGGAAAGATAGGGGGAGGGTTCCTTCCCATGATTCAGCAAAATTAGCTGAGAGAAGGACTGGTTCTAAATCAAGCAGCACCAGCTGCAAATCCCTCGGCACATCAGGCCACATGTCCAGATCATCCACTCAAAGAGCTGTTGAAGGCTGCGTGATTACCTGGAATGGTTGGACAGTTGCCAGCATTGGAACCACTGCTGTAATCCCAAGAGATCTGTTGTCAGGGAGCTCTTTTTCGCAGCATTACCCATCATCGTATTCAGGCAAGAAGTGTCAGCCCTAACTGAAGGTTTCTACCCAGAGAGCTACGACCCAGGGTAGAGCAGCAGAATTTTTTGTCCTCATCCTGCTGCCTGGATTTGAACAAATTCCCTTCCTAGGTTAAAAATTCAGTTTCCATGATGCATTTGCTCCTTGACTTCCCAAAAACTGCAACCCCACAAGCAAGATGTGGGACACAAAACTGCCCTCAAGCCCAAAAACTTGTGTCAAAGAGACCACAGAAGAGCAACAGGCTGGAAATATCAAGTTAGAATCACAGAATCATGGGTTGGAAGGGACCTTAAAATCATGCAATTCCAAACCCCTGCCATGGGCAGGGACACCTCCCACTACACCAGGCTGCTCAAGACCCGATTCAACCTAGCCTTGAACACTTCCAGGGAGGAAGCAGCCACAATCTCCCTGGGAAACCTGTGCCAGTGTCTCACCACCCTCATCGTGAAGAATTTCTTCCTAATGTCCAACCTAAATCTTCCCCCTTCCAAGCTGTTCTCCCTCACTCCATCACTACAAGCCCTTGTAAAAAGTCCCTCCCCAGCTTTCTTGTAGGCCCTTTCAGGTACTGGTAGGCCCCTATGAGGGCCCCCTGGAGTCTTCTCCAGGCTGTTCTCCAAGTTGTAGAACACTTCCAGGTTGCAGGAAGGGTTTAAGAAGCATGGATTTTTTTATTGTTAGCAAAGAAGTGGCTGATAAACTGCTGCAGATTCTCCCCCAGAGTCTTCTCAAAGGCAGATCACCTTCACTTGAAGCTCCTCATGCGGCCTGAAATGTCTCTTCTCCTAAAAGCACTGCAGAACCTTGCTCTTTAACATCTATTTCAAGCGCTTACCTACAGCTTCTGACTTTTAGACAAGTGTTCTAAGTGCTGTGCAGAAGGAATAGCCAGAGCGTGCCTTAAGCAAAAAGCTTCCCCTTAACTACTTTGCAAGGCATTTAAAACTCTAAGCAGCTTTCTACACGACCAACCCAAATGCAGAAGCAGTTAACAGCTCTTAACACAGCAGTAAGAGGTTATGGTAGCTCTGTACCTTTAAAGAGTAGTGATTTTGAGCTAATATTTAAGCTTGAAGGACTCCAGGTGCGCTGCAGTAGTGAGGTTCCCTCCACCTCACCAGCACTGCAGTTTTCCTCAGGAGCACACTTGAATATTGCAGGGGGGTATAGAGAAAAGAACATCATTCCCAGCCTCTTTGGAGCCAATGTGCCTCTCCAGACATCAAATATGTCATAAATACCTGGTATAATCCTCGTCAAGGGAAGCTGAGATACTCCAAATCAGCCAATTCCTTCGCTCAATGAGGACAGGACAATTCTTTGCCCAGCTCAAACTGGGTCCCCATTAGATCATAGAATGGTTTGGGTTGGAAGTGCCCTTAAACACCATCCTGTTCCAAGCCCCACTACACCAGACTGCTCAAGAGCCCATACAACCTGCCCTTCAGCACCTCCATGGAGGGGGCACCCACAACTTCCCTGGGCAACCTGTGCCTGTGCCACCCTCATCATGAAGAATTTCTTCCTAATGTCCAAACAGATCTATCCCCTTCCAGTTTAAAGCTGTTCCCCCTTGTCCTATCACTCCCTGCCCTTGGAAAAAGTCCCTCCCCAGCTTTCCTGAAGCCCCTTCAAGTACTGAAAGGCCACCATAAGGTCCCCCCAGAGCCTTCTCTTCTCCAGGCTGAACAACCCCAACTCTCTCAGCCTGTCCTCATAGTAGAGGTGCTTCAGCCCTTTGATCATCTCCGTAGCCTCCTTTGGACCCATTACACTAGTTCCATATCCTTATGTTGGGGATTCCAGAACTGGACACAGGACTCCAGCTGGGGTCTCATAAGAGAGGAGTAGAGTAGAATCCCCTCCCTCACCCTGCTGGTCGCACCTCTTTGGATGCAGCCCAGGACACGGTTGGCCTTCTGGGCTGTGAGCACACGTTGCTGGCTCATGTAGAGCTTCTCATCAACCAGCACCCCCAAGTCCATCACAGCGTTTGTGCTCTGTTAGAGCAGCGTTGAGAGATTAAGAGTAACCACTGTGAGATATAACCGGTTCATTAGTTGTTACAAGGTCATCTGATCTTCCAGAACACTGGTGGTGGTACTGGGAAAACTGCTCAGAGCCCACAAAACAGTCTTTCAAAATGGGTCATAAGTAGGGGAAGGTTTAGAGAGCCCCAAAGAAGAGGGAAAAGCAGTGCCTAGAGGGGAAATAATACAGAAGTGGACCTCTCCTGCTCGTAAAGGTCCACCACTCCACTAAAGCCCAGGTGAGAATAAGCGTTACCTGCTGGCGTGAAGGGCTCCCAACCGGCCCGTTCATCTGCTCGTAGTATCTTCTCTCAGCATCGTCATACTTGTATTTGTCAAACCAGATCTTCTCGTGCTTAAAGTAGTCGACTGCCATGGTTCTGCAGAAAGGAAAACAAAAAGCACCCCAAAATGAGTTTCTAAAAGGACTTAATGGCTTGGAATGAGCTCCTCAGAGTGTTTTCTGTCCTACAGAGCTGTCCTTGCAGCTCTCTCCTTGGCTTTAAGTTAAGAGGATCCTATTAAGAAAGCAGGGCAGGGGAATCACCTGCCCGTCTGCCCAGCCTGACCTGCCTTTAATGACGGGGTGACCAGAATAAATCAGCTGATCTGATCTTCTTTTCCTGAAAAAAGCTTTCAAAGCAGGGTTTTCTCCATCATCACAGACACACGAGAAGCTGCTCGTGTAGGAGAACCAAAAAGAGAACAATACCTGGCCACAGTGACACCAGAACATGCAGCTCCAAGCAACTCCTGACGTATCAGCTCACAAACTGAAACGCGTTTCAGTCTCCCTTGAACACGACTCAACCACACAAACGCTGGTGCTCTCAGGTTGCTACGTGTGTCTACCTGCTCAGGCCATGCTTCACCAAATTCCTCCTGTAAGGAACAACGCATCACAGCACCAACCACCCTCCAGGAATCTAAAGTCACACATAATTCACAACAGCACTGCACAAGCCCTTTTGGAAGCTGCTGGAACTGTTTAGAAATCAAAACAGTCAGCAATGCAGC
The DNA here is from genome assembly GCA_033558185.1 of Dromococcyx pavoninus. NCBI lineage: Eukaryota > Metazoa > Chordata > Aves > Cuculiformes > Neomorphidae > Dromococcyx > Dromococcyx pavoninus. Next base: position 76,555 of record JAUMJL010001693.1, read on the forward strand.
ACTTACGGAGGAACAGTAGAACATCCTCACGCTGCTCTGAAGCAGCAGACTTCATTTTTATCCAGAGCACCAGCTTCCAAAGGTTCATTTCATAGCTTGAAGTCCAATGATGGAGCCCTTCCAACAGCACGAGAAGAGGATGCACCCTGATTTCAAGCAACAGGACAACTACAGAGCCAACATCAGGTTGAGGAGGAGGTGAAAGAAGGGAAAGAGCATCACAACGCAACCACACCAGGTTCTTCCACACAAAGAGGAATTAACTGCAAAAACTTCCCTCGTCGGCTCAAACCCTGCAGCCCTCCAGTAAAACATTACAATAGAAGCCAACAGATGACTTCAGTAAACCAAACACACCTTTGCATTTCCCATGTGGAAGAGACCAGAGGTCACAACACCATGCAGGTCCTCTCCACGGAAGCCAATCCCAGCACTCAACCACCCAAAAGATCTTAAAGCTTTCCAACAAATCCCAAGGAACTCAAGAATCATCAGAAATAAGGACTGATGCCTCAACCAGGACTTAAAGAGAAGCCTTTAAAGTCAGTAAAATTATTTGTAACAGCAAATTAAATCCCTGAAGGTCACCGACAAATTGAGAACGTGCTCCTCCTGCCCAGATACACACACTCACATTGAATAGGCTCTAATCCACCCCAAAATAAATAGCTGTTATCAGACCAAAAGGTTTAATGAACTCCAACGTTCTCCCTCAAGAAGGTAAATACAGCACTAAAACACGTGCTTACTCCATCCAAAATCATACTTTATAGAATCATAGAAGGGTTTAGTTGGAAGGGACCTTAAAGATCATCCAGTTCAACCCTCATGCCACGGGAAGAAACACTTCCCACTGGATCAAGGTGCTCAAAGCACCATCCAACCTGGCCTTGAACACCTCCAGGGATGAGGCAGCCACAACTTCTCTGGGCAACCTGTGCCACTGTCTCACCGCCATCACTGTGAAGAATTTCTTCCTAATGTCTAATCTAAATTGTTCAATTTAAAGCCATTCCCCCTCGTCCTATCACTCCAGGTCCTTGTAAAAAGTCCCTTTCTTGGCATCCCTTTCAGGTACTGAAAGGTTGCTCTAAGGTCTCCGCAGACCCTTCTCTTCTCCAGGCTGAACAACCCAAATTCTCTCAGAACTGTCCTCATAGCAGAGGTGCTCCAGCCCTTGTGGCCTCCTCTGGACTCATTCTAATAGTTCCATATCCTTCTTATGGCGAGGAGTCCAGAACCGGACACAGGACTCCAGGTGGGGTATTACAACCACTCTTCATTAGTGTTATGGTGGGGATGTCCTCTATGAGGGGGGGTCAAAGCTCAGCTTACTTACCAGCCCTGACTTCAAACTCTCAACCTCTGGCACTACACTAATGCAATCTTTGGCCTTTCATCAGGAGGTTCTTCCAAGGAGTTTTCCCCAATTACCCTGCCCACAAACAGGCTCCTGACCTCAGGAGCTTGGTTCTGCAGGCTCAAAGGACGCCTGTCTTCTACACATGCAAACTCTGCTCAATCCTGACCCATTCCACATGTGTTACCCCAGAATAAACCACTCCTACTTTGTTTCTGGCGCAGGTAAGGTTGGAGCAAAAGCAGCTGGTTGGGAGGGTTTTACTACTGCCAATTCCTGCATCTCTGTACTCTCTCGCACTCTTGACATTTTCAGAGCCTCGGCTGCATGGTATCGTGACTCAGCTTTGTCATACGTTGGCTTATGAAGCCACACGGTTTCGCTGTCCTCATGCAGAAAGAAGCAAGTAGGTGGAGGTTGCTCAGCATCACCAGGAAGCAGAGAGCTGGTGGTGATCTCCTCATGGTTGATGCCTATTTCTTTCCCAATGCTGTCGTTCTCCAACACTCCAGGGCAACCACGTTGCTGCTGTGTGACGTTGCTGGATGGATGCCCATCAAACATGCTCTCATAGAAGCTCTTCTCGGCATCATCATAGAGAGGTTTCTCCAACCACACCTCTGACATGAGAGCCTGCAAGCTCGAAATCTGGGGCTTCCCATTCACTGTCTGCTGTCCCAAGCCAGGCAAACCAGTAACGAAGGAAGAAGAAGAATTAGCAATGACGTCTGGAGTCAAGCTTGGCGTAGCAGGAGTAGGCAGGGCTGTGACATAGCCCTCATCTGGTGTTCCTGGCCCAACGTTGCCGGCGTTTGCCCACACGGACGGGATGGTCAGGACGTTTGGAGGAAGCAAGGCCATTGATCTTTCGATAAATGCCTCCTCTGCTTTATCAAAGTCGAGCTTGTTCACCCAGACACCCTGAACAACATGGTGACACGCAGACAGGCTCCCATGGGAGCAGGACAGGGTTGCTGAAAGCATCCTTGGCTTAGGGACATCTTGGACAGTTTTTGCCCTGGCTTCTAACAGGGACTGCTCAGCAGTTGGTGCCACCTCAGGTGCTTCCTGGTTCTGACAATCCGCTAGTTTCTTCCTGTAGGCACTCTCAGCGTGATCGTAGAAGGGCTTGTCAAACCACACGTGGTCAGCTGACAGCCCGGTCAGAACAGAGTCTAACTTGGAGGGGACACTTTTGGGTTTTGGAGAACGCTTCCGTTTCCTTTGTTTCTTCCCATTCTTTGCTTTCTTCAGGTCTCCCTTGAGTTCACTTTCAGTTGAGTCATCGTTGCAGACTCCGTTGACAGCCTCCACCTCCTGGCACTCCTCAGAGGCTGCGGCCGCAAGCGTCGCTTCTCTTTCGTAATGCAGCCTCTCTGCTTCGTCATATTTGTGCTTGTCTACCCAAACTTTTTCTACCGGGCAGGGAGGCTTCCTTGTCCTCATCTTCCAAAGAATGGCAGCATTAAAAGATAAGCACAACAATGTAGTGGCAGCAAAACCAAATGAAGCAAGGGCATGCATCAGATTTTAGCAATTTCTTAAGCAATACAAGAGCGTCAAACGCTATCGAACCATTTTTACAGTAAAGAGTCGAACCATTTACTTCCATTTTTCCTTCATTATCTATTTTAATTCAAAGAAATTAAACCTCCAAAGAGTTTACAAAGTCAAAATAAGCCACCTCCAAAAATATTTCTGCTGTCTGACAAGTATTGTGCATGGAAACGTTTAAAAACAAAAGCATCGGTTGGGTGCCCCAAATTTTGCTTTTGAAGACAACTGACAGTAAAAAACAAACCCACTCAATGAGGTTTTCTTCCAATAGTAGAATGGGTTGGGTTGGAAGGAATCTTAAAATCCACCCAGTTCCAACCCCCCTGCCATGGGCAGGGACACCTCGCACTGGATCAGGTTGCTCAAACCGTCATCCAGCCTGGCCTTGAGGGATGGGGCAGCCACAACTTCTCTGGGCAACCTGTGCCAGTGCCTCACCACTCAGGTGTCCATCTCCATAACTTCCTTCTCCTACAGCTGGACAGCATTTCCTCCTAATACCTCATCTACATCTCTTCTCTTTCAGTTTAAAACCCTTCCCACTCATGCTATCCCTGCACTTCCCGATCAAGAGCCTCTCCTTAAGCACTAGAAGGCTTCTCTAAGGTCTCCCTGGAGCCTTCTCTTCTCCAGGCTGAACAACCACACTCTCTCAGCCTGTCCTCACATGGGAGATGCTCCAGCCCTCGGATCATCTTTGTGGCCTCCTCTGGACTTGCTCCAACAGATCCATGTCCTTCCTGTGTTGAGGACTCCAGAACTGAACACAGGGCTCCAGATGAATGAAGCAGATGGGCAGAATCACCATTTCTCCAAGTTAGTAAGTTGGCCCTTAACTACTTGTCAGGTTTCTCAACTAGGCAGTGATTTTAGAAGATGGGCTGAAAAAAACAAAGATTCCCCAAAGACCTTAAGAGGTTGCTGCTCAACCCTAAGCAACCAGCAGAGGGAGCTGGCTGAGAAACTATGACTCTCGGTTTAAAATCCCTGTTAAGGGAAAATTAAAACTCACCAAGAGCTGAAGATCTCATTAATAATTCCACTTATCGAAAAGATCTTCTAGTGAAATGGAAAATGTTGCATCTGCTTTGTGTTTATGGTTGGACACGATGGTCTTAAAGGTCTTTTCCAACCTAAATGATTCCGTGGCTTCCTGCCTTAGTCAGAAAAAACCCAATCAAGCAGCTCCTAGATGTGTAAATTATTGGAAATGCTCCAGGAAATACTTTTCCCAGAACAGAATTTAATGTGCTGCTCAAATATCCAACGACAAACACTGCATGGAGTTAAAAAAAGGTTGGAAACAAGGTACCTTTAAGCCAGCTCTAACGTTTCCTACCAACAGCTGTGAGTTTATAGCTACAAATCTCTTTGCGACGGGTTGCCAGTCACGTACAGCCCAAATATCCTCTGGAAATCAGGTTGTGGCTCACAGCTCCAGATGTTTCTGGGGGAGTTTAGAAGCCTCAAGTGCGGAGCTTGACCAATCAGTGAAAAAAGTGAACTGTTATTACATATAAACATTTTTGCCTCATTAAGTTTTCAATTTAAATGTATATATGTAAATATATATAACTTTAAATGTATATAGTTTAAAATATTGCAGAATAAGAATAATTTTGGTTGGACAAGACATTTTAGAATATTAAAGCAATATAATACTCTATTCCCATAATAAAAATTACTTGGAAGGGCAAACGTAGATCTTTCTTTTTCTTACTGGACTTGTGGAACTGCTCCTCCACCTGAAAAAAACTGCAACAGCTGAAAGCATGTAAAAATATCAAAACTGAAACTTTGCAGGTCTTTATTTTACTTGCCCTCTTCTCTTGCACTTTGGGGGTGACTAGATTGAGAGCAGCCCTACGGAGAAGGACTTGGGGTGCTGGTGGGATAAGAAGCTCTACATGAGCCGGCAACGTGTGCTCACAGCCCAGAAAGCTAACTGTGTCCAGGGCTGTACCCAGAGTAGCATGGCCAGCAGGGAGAGGGTGGGGATTCTGCCCCTCTGCTCCACTCTTGTCAGTCCCCAGCTGGAGTCCTGTGGCCAATTCTGGAATTCCCACCAGAAGGATATGGAACTGGTGAAATGGGACCAGAAGAGGCCACAGAGATGATCTGAGGGCTGAAGCACCTCTGCTATGAGGACAGGCTGAGAGAGTTGGGGTTGTTCAGCCTGGAGAAGAGAAGGCTTCAAGGAGGTCTTAGAGCATCCTTTCAGTACCAGAAGTGGCTCCAGGAAATTTTGGGAGGGACCCTTTCCAAGGGCATGTACTAACAGGATGAGGGGGAATGGCTTTAGATTGGAAGGGAGAAGATCTAGATTAGATATTAGGAAGAAATTCTTCATGATGAGGGCGGTGAGACACTGACACAGGTTGCCTAGGGAAGATGTGGATGCCCCCTCCCTGGAAGTGTTCAGGGCCAGGTTGCATGAAGCTTTGAGCAACCTGATCCAGTGGGAGGTGTCCCTGCCTATGATGGAACTGGATGATCTTTAAGGTACGTTCCAACCCAACCCATTATATGATTGTAGACACGTGGAAAGCTGAAAACGGGATAAATAAAGGAAATTAAACATGTTGTGCACAAAGGTCCCTGTTCTGCAGTGCCAGCATTTTAAAATCCATGCCAACTGGATCCAGCGCCAGCACAAAAGCCACAGGAACAGCAAAACGCAGAACAGAATCTGCACAGGTAGGGGAATATGTCTGAATTTTTAGGTTGCTTAGGTCAATAAGGACAACCAAACAGAAGGTCAAGGTTCTGCATTTTCTCTGCTTGGCTCCACATTCTCGTTCATTTGGGTTATCCCAAGGGAAAATCAGAGTCCACAGCTTTTGGGGAGGTCTTTATTAACAATAACTCACTAACCTGGTGCGGCTGTGGTTACACTGAAGCTATAACTTGAACCATTGTAACAAGAAACCTGGAGGTGACAGTGCAGCTGCAGCTGTCACACCTCTAAATATTTAATTTACAGCAGAGCCATTAACATTTCATACATGATTACTTGACAAAAAAACAAACTAATATCTAATGACTACTATTTTGGGTTTTTTAGAGGTGATTTTCACTGAAACACAGAATTGTTAGGGCTGGAGGGGACCAACCAATTCCAATCCCACTGCCACAGATAGGGACACCTCCTACTAGACCAGGTTGCTGAAGGCCGTGTCCAACCTGGCCTTGAACACCTCCAGGGAGGGGGAATCCACAACTTCCCTGGGCAACCTGGGTCAGTGTCTCACCGCTTTCATGGAGAAGAATTTCTTCCTGATGTCCAACCTAAATCTTTCCCCTTTCAATTTAAAGCTGTTCCCCCATGTCCTATCACTCCATGTCCTTGTAGAAAGTCCCTCCCCAGTTTTCCTGGAGACCCTTTCAGTACTGGAGCCTGCTCTAAGGTCTCCCCGGAGACTTCTCTTCTCCAGGCTGAACAACCCCACCTCTCTCAGCCTGTCCTCATAGCAGAGGTGCTCCAGGACTTGATTTTGTTCAAGTCCTTAACAGCTTCATGCCCTGGAGCTGCAGCCCCAAAATCACTCAGCTCAAGGGCAAGGGGCGATATTGAGGACCCTGATTATCCACAGGGTCTCTCAAATTAAAGAATTGTCTTGAATAAGTGAAATGCAGCTGAATATAATAAACCAACTCGTAAAAATCACACTTATTTCTAGTAATCTGTCAAGTAAGAAGCATCAAATCAACGCCCGTATCTCCCCGACTTTCACGAAAACATCATCACACATCTAAAAATATCTAAAAACACCTAAATTGAAATTTATTTTCAGATCTTTATTTTAGTTTGCCCTCCTCTTGCATTTTACACCGATAACAGAGCAATAAAACACTCACAACAGCTGGTGAGTACTTACTTTTTCAGCTCCTATGACAGCATTAAGGAAAAAGAGATGAGATTAGAAGTAGTTTTCAGTTCTGGAGATGCAGCAGCATCAGTAAGGACACAGAATGACAACAGCCAAAGGTCTGATAACACAATTAATTCCCCACCATACATAATATATTTAATTAAACTTACAGAACGATATCATCTTCATCAACCAACGTCACAGATAGTCAGTTCCTTCTAATTTAAAATAACAAGTAACAAAGATATAAGTATCCAAAAGGATGTCCTCATCAGGACCAAGAAGCAGCCAGATAAGCTCCCAACCTGCCACTACAACGCTGTCATTTGGGCAAGTGACACTCAGTTCCCCCCCTTTCAGGGAAATAAGCACCTGAAAGAATTAATTATCGTGTCCACTAATGAATTCACAAGATTGCAGTCAGTTCCACCAGAATTTATGACGCGTACAACATTCTACGGATGAGACAGAAACAGAACACTGGTGCCTACTGATTCTTCAGCAAAAGCACCAATGCCACATGTGAACGCAGAAGAATTTAAGACTTGAAGAGCCTCAGTCACAAGGGTACAGAGAATCACCGAGCAGTTTTGGTTGCAAAATACCTTTAAGATCAAGTTCAACCACTGATCCAGGCCTGCTAAGTTCACCACTAGATCATGTCACCAAGACAACATCTACTCATCTTCTAAACACCTTCAGGGATGGTGACTCCACCACCTCCCTGGGCAGCCTCTGCCATTGCCTGAGAACCCTTTCAGTGAAGAAATTCCTCCCAATATCCAACCTAAATGTCCCCTGGCACATCTTGAGATCACCTGTCCTGTCACTGGCTACCAGGGAGAAGAGACCAACTTCAATCTTACTACAACCTCCTTTCAGAGAGCTGTAGAGCAATAAGGTCTCCCCTCAGCTTCCTTTTCTAGGCTAAATGGCCCCAGTTCCCTCCACTGTTCCACATAACCCTTGTTCTCCAGACCCTGTTTCTCAGTTCTGTTCCCCTTGTCTGGACATGCTCCAGCATCTTCATGTCCTTCTTGCAGTGAGGGGCCCAAAACTGAACCCACGATTCCAGGTGTGACCTCACCAGCAGCAAGGCCAAGGGCACAGTCACTTCCCTGGTCCTGCTGGCCACGCTGTTTCTGATACAAGCCAGGATGACATTGGCATTCTTGGCCACCTGGGCCACTGCTGGCTCACATTCAGCCGCTGTCAACCAACATCCCCAGGTCCTTCTCCTCTAGGCAGCTTTCCAGCCACTCCTCTCCCAGCCTGGAGCACTGCATGGGGTTGTTGTGACCCAACTGCAGGACCCAGCACTTGGCCCTATTGAACCTCACCCTGTTTGTCTCATCCCATGGATCCAGCCTGTCCAGGTCCCATTGTAAAGCCTCCCTACTCTCTGGCAGATCGACACTCCTACCCAATTTAGTTTCATCTGCAAACTGAGGGTGCACTCAATCCCCTTGTCCACTCCATTACTTCACCCATATCATGGATAAAGACCTGGCCTACACCTACACAGCCGGACAAGATGCAGCTTCCCACTCAATGTCACGTATAAAAGGGGGATTTCTGCAAGGAATTAACACAAACCTCCACGCCAAAGTGACCACAGATGATTCCCATCCAATCTGGTTCACAGGAATTCAAGTGTTTCTTACATATTACCAGGAAAAATCATCATAAAGAGAATTTACCACACCCAAGCAGTGATACTATTTTCCCAAAACAAGCCCAAGATGCTTACAGCAGTTATGTGTTTCCAAGAGGGATCAAAGCTTAGGTTTAGTTGGGATAAATACCAATCAATAAAGTTTACAAACACAAACAAAAACGGGAAAAAAATGTCATTTCTACTCTGCATTTGTCGGATTTCCCAGAAGAACTTGAGATCCAAAAGGAAAGTAATTACAGAAACCATCACCTGAGCTAATGAGAGACAGGAGATGCAGACCATTAATTCCAGAGAAGAGCACTACAGGTTCTCCCAGCACACACATCTCCAGACAGGACGTGAGGTTGCAACCCTTCATGAGCTGACTTGAGTCAGAATCATAGAATGGTTTGGGTTGGAAGGGACCTCAGAGCCCATCCAGTTCCAACCCCCCTGCCATGGGCAGGGACACCTTCCACACAACCACGTTCCTCAAGGCACCATCCAACCTGGCCTTGAACACTTCCAGGGAGGGAGCATCCACAACTTCCCTGGGCAACCTGGGCCAGGGCCTTACCACCCCCACAAGGAAGAATTTCTTCCCAATGTCTAATCTAAATCTTCCCCTTTCCAACTAGGAGCCTTCCCCTTTCATCTGCTCGCTCCATGCCCTTGTAAAAAGTCCCTCCCCAGATTTCCTGGAGCCCCTTCTGGTACTGGAATGCCATTATGAGGTCCCCCAAAGCTGAACAACCCCAACTCTCTCAGCCTGTCTTCTATAGCAGAGGATGCTCCAGCCCTCGGATCATCTCCTTAGCTTCCTCTGGAAACATTCTAGCAGTTTCACACCCTTCTTCTGTTGGGGATTACAGAACTGGACACAGGACTCCAGGTCTCACAAGAGTGGAGCAAAGGGGGAGAATACCCTCCCTCGCCCTTTGGATGCAGCTCAGGACAAGGTTGGCCTTCTGGGCTGCGAGAGCACATTGCTGGTTCATGTAGAGCTTCTCATCAACCAGCTCCCCCAAGTTCCTTCTCTGCAGGGCTGCTCTCAATCACGTTGTCTCCCAATACCACAGTAGTGCCTGGTTGGAAAACACCTTTGAGACTGAGTGCAACCGTACCTGCCCACTACTAAACCAGACCCCTGAGAAACTCATCTACCTATCTTTCAAACACCTCCAGGAATGGTAACTCAACCACTTCCCCGCGCAGCCTCTGCCAGTGCCTGACCACTATTTCCATGAAGACATTTTTCCTAATATCTATTCTGAACCTCCCTAGGCACAACTTGTGGCCACTACCAGCCTGCACTGAAAAGTCTGGAGAGACAAATGCACCTCTTCAGAGCTCCTGGATGAAATATAAACTGAGGTGGACTTCTTAAGAGCCCATTCTCCACCTCATGCTGCTCACGTGAAGATCTACCTCCACATCAAAGCACAGCCCGCATCAACTTTCCACTATTTTCTGCCTGCTACACTCAACTACTCCCACATCTCCTCAAATTGAAGGTTTCACAATTAAAAGAACACATTTGTTTCTGAATGCTCTCCACTGGCAAAAATCAGAGCACAGACACCAGAGCTGAGTTAGAGACCCATCAGCTTCCATTTAAAAGGGAGTCAGGTGATGTAGACACTGCTACACTCAGGTCTCTCCCTCAAATCATATCCACAGAATCATTAAGGTTGAAAAAGACCTCTCAGCTCATCCAGTTCAACCATCAGCCCAACCCCACCGTACCTGCTAAACCACATCATGAAGTGCCACATCTACACAGTTTTTGAACCCCTCCAGGGAAGGAGACTCCATTACCAGATCCCTTGGCAGTCCTTTCCAATGCTTCACTACTCTTTCAGTAAAGAAGTATTTCCCAATATCCAATCTGAACCTCCCTGGCACAACTTGAGGCCATTTTCTCTTGTTCTATCACTTGTTCCTTGGGAGAAGAGACGACCACCCACCTCAACGCAACCTCCTTTCATGTAGCTGTAGAGAGCGACGAGGTCTACCCTCAGCCTCCCTCCACGCTAAACAACCTCAGTTCCCTCAGTCGCCACCACCTTTTTTCAGCAAAGCAGCTTTTCATTTAACCAGCATTTCTTTAGCACAAAGATAATTTGATACTTTGAGCCAGAGGCAGAAAAGCTTAAAAAATGGTTTAGAAAACACAAATCTGTGACTGAAGCAAAAAAACGTATGGAGGGCTCTTACTGCACACACCAGAGACTGGCTCCCACGTAGCCAGGACAATTCTGCTTTCCCAGCAACAATTAATCCAGTGTTTTACAATGCATGAAGACACTGGGAAAGGCAAATATTAATTTTTAGTTTATTGATGCTAAATAATAAAATACTCCCAAGTAACACACAAAAAAAATCGCAGATCAAAACCTGACAGAAGAACTTTTAACCACAGCTCCTGCTTCAGAACTTTGGGCTTGGTGCTGTCGCCACATCCTGGGTATTTCAAGCCAGATCAAATCTGTGCTGGGGCTTCCAGCGCTGCAGGGAGACGCAGAGAGTTAAAAATAGGCAATGAAAAGGTCTCTGTTGTTGTGCAAATCCAAAATAAGCTTTGGAGTTCAGCTGCTTGGCTGCATTATTTCCCCCTAAGCCTCACTGTTTGTTTGAAAAGTCAGTAAAACAAAAACTGTAACCAAAAAAAGAAAGTTAAATCAACTGTATTTATTGGTTTAACAAAAGCCACTTCTCTTCTGTCCATGAGAAAGCTGCATTTCTCCTGAATTAAGCGGCCAATAAAATAAATGTGGGGCTTTTCAGGGAGAGTCAGGTTATAAATCAGTTTGTCACAGCCTCCCTGCGCAATTCCCTGTGCTGGAACCAAACTGTGATTTTCATTCCAGGCTGAACTGTCGGCTCAGCGAGTCAGGCAGCACCACAATCTGAAAGCAGCTCTCCCAGAAATCATTTAACACTTGGATGTGGCTTAAAACATTTCCAATAGCACTGAAAAAGGATCTTTAGATGAGAAAGAGCAAATCTCATCCATCACTGATGCATGGAGGGATGAGATTTGCTTTCTGGAAGCCAAAACCAAAATTAAAGTCAGGATTCAACTCCTTTCTTCAGGAAAGGCAACGAAACTGGGCATCAGGGTGACAGAGAAACAGGGCAGCGTGCTGTGGTTCTACCCCAAAATCCACGGACGCGGCCTTAAGGCAGAAAAGCTCTCATTTCTGCACGTCCCAGCAAGAGTCAAGGCAACACCGGTTGCTTTTCCCACAGCTGGTTTCCACCACAGGAGATTCTATCCTAGCCCTCCCTCTGTGTAATTGCTTACACACCTTGGCACAGATGATTTGCACCAGGCCAGCATGGTTATACATTTAGTGCTCCTGCCCTATCGTGTGTCACACCAGAAGCTCCTGAATACTCAATCACAGCAGCAGTGAGAGAAAAATAAATGTCAGAAAACCCAAAGAGGCCCTGTTTGATGTTCAGACAAAGCAGAGGAAGAAGAAGATCCACAGGCACCAATCTAAACTTCCTATAGCCACACTCAAGACTTCTCCACAGGCCACACCTTCCTAGAGAAATGCTTCTCTTCCCAAAATTGCAACTCACACAAAAGCAAGAGGAATTTCATACCTGCCTGCTCTACAGCACAGGAAAGGCATCAACCCCGCCCCATTTCCTGCTCTTTTGGTGATTCAGAGCTAAAAGAAGCGAGACTGGTTTCACACAAGAGGGTCTGACAGCCTCTTGCAGCTGAAGGGAGCAAATCCAACCCCTCCTCAAGACCAGCACCAAGTCGATACAGGCAGATAAAGCAAAAGAAAACGCTAACACTTATGTAGAATCACTCTTCTGCTATTTTGCTCCCTAAATTCACTCTCTTTCAACTCACAAGTGGATCAAAGCAGCAGGAGAGTCAGGAGAGTAATCACCTTCATTACCTCTACATAGGAAGCTCCACACTTAACCTTCAGCCAGGAAAATGACATCAACTCCCAGCTTCGATCGCCTAAGAACGCAACTCTTCCCTGCTGGCTGCTAACGAAGAGATTAATTAGCAGTGGTGAAAGACAGGAAAAGAAGTCACCTTCACAACAGAAAGGCAAAGTAGCTGAAAACAAACAGCTCAGGTGAAGAGGGGGGGGAAAAAAAGGCGTACCTGCTAGGTCAGGGAGAGAGGGCACAACCTGGAAAAAGAGAGAAAAGAAATACAGCTGTACAGCCAAGCAAAGTTATTTTCTCCTCCGTACCCAGCACAACAGGGTTGGCCACATTACATTACAATCAATTCCAAACCACCAAAGATCTGGAAGTGAAAGAACAAATCCATACTGATTTTGGTGAACACCAGGAGGGGAGGAATGAGGGGCTGCAGCAGCCTCGGAAGCTTCAGTTATTGCTGCAATCCTTCAAAACCCTGCAGAGAGCAGAGCAGCAGCATCTGCACAACCCCTCCTCCCCAGCTCTGCCCATTCCCAAATATAGTTTTGGAATTGAAACCTCCTGAGTGAGCTGTTGGGAAAACAAAAAGGACAAGGAGAGAGCAGGACAAGCAACTGGAGGCGCCAGCAAGGTAGCAGCAACTGGGAACACTGGGACATGGAGAGGGAAAGGCAAAATGAGCAGAGCCAGGGGATGTCTATGACAGCGGGAGCCTGAATCTACAAAGCTCTGGGCTCCAAAGAGAATTTGGAGAGGCAACCAAGGGTTCCTGGATCATGCATGGAGAAAAGAACAGATCCAGAAGACACCCAGAGCTGCTGGGGACACAAGGAGTCATCCTTAAACTCCCCTCACTATCAGGGTAGGAACTGCAGATCCCCAATATTGGAAAGGATGAGGCTCCATGTAGCAGGAATACAACAACCAGCATACCAAAGGAGAAGGAATCTGCTCCCACTTCCCCAACCCTTACACCTGTAATGGGGTGTTTTTGCAACCACCCACAAGCCCTGCAAAGGGGAGAACTGCGCAAACCCCCTTCCCTTGGCCTGAGAGGGGAAAAGGGACCTCACAGATAATAAATGACACCCCTCAAGCTACTTTACTGGCGTCTGAGGAGGAGAAGAGATCCCACCCGGAATGGTGGAGGCTCCCACAAACCTCTTCCCAGACCTTTTAAAACTGTGGGAAGCAGTGGGGGGGGGGGGCATAAAACCTCATTATTATAACGAGAGCACCTCCAAAACCCCCTTAACCTCCCTCTATGAGGGGGAAAGGACCCTGTGGTGTGCTGCTAACCCCCTTTCTGGGGGCTGTGAAAGGAGAAAGGGATCCCAGGGAGAGAGGAAGAGGCTCTCAGACAATGAGAGTCCCCCACAACCCCCTCTGTATGGGAAGGGACCCTAAAAACCCCCTAAAAAGCAGGATGGGGATCTCACAGAGAATACTGGGGTGCTCATAACTCCCTTCCTGAGAGCTCTGAGAGATGAAATGGACCTGGGTACTACAGGGAACCCTCAAAACCTGAGCCTGCAATAGGGGAAGGGGTCCCACTTATAACGAGGGACACTAAAACCCCCTCCTCTTGTCCTATGAGCAGGAAGGGACCCCACAGATAACACTGGGGTGCTCATAACCCCCTTCCTGAGGGCTTCAAATGAAGCAAAGGACCCCAGGGACCATGAGGAGGCCTCAAAACTTGAGCCTGTAATAGGAGATGAGGCTCCACTTATAGTCAGGGACCCCAGAACCCCCTTCCCTTCCCCTATGCAGAGGAAGGGACCCCAAAGACAACACTGTGGTGCTCATAACCCCCTTCCAGGTGGTTGTGGGAGAAGAAAGAGACCCCCACAGACAACAAAGTTCCCCCACAACCCCCTCTGTAAGAAAATGGACTCCAATTATAACGAGGAGACCCCCAAAACCCCCTTCTCCTCCCTTACGAGCAGAAAGGCACCCACGGAGAACACCGAGGTGCTTCCAACGGGCTGTGAGAACAGAAATGACCCCCATGGACCGTGAGGAGCCCCCACCCCCTTCTCAAGGCCCCTCAACCCCAGGATCACGAAGGCCTCGTCCCACACACACCACCCACCACCACCACCCAAGGCCCTGAATGCCTCAGGGGCTCCCGGGGACCCCTCCAGCCGCCGTTACCGAGACGCAAGGTGGGGGGACGGAGCCGAGGGTGAGGTTATGGAGTCCAAAGGGAGAGGTGGAACGAGGTCTCACCGGCCGCGCGGAGGCCCCGGCAGGGGATCGGGCGCGAAAAGGGGGGCGGCGCGCGCCGCGCGGGGCATTGTGGGGGCGGCGCGTACCAAGCGCGGCGAGAGCCGGGGGGGTACAAACACCAACACGGGGTGCGGAGACTACAAGAAGCTTCACTCGCAACATGAACCTGTCCCGCAACTCGTCCTCATCACGTCTGGTATAGTTGGGGCGGGGGGGAAATCAGGGAGGGGGAGAAAGGAGGTGTCCCCCCCTTTTTGACAGAGTGGCACAACCCAAGCGCACCGGCGGCGTTGAGGGGAAGAGTCCAACTGGGCAGAAAAGGGGGGAAAACGAAAACGAGTGCGAGGTCCACAGGGCGCTGCAATCAAAACACGAACCTGTCCCTCCACGCCTCTTCATCACGTCTGGTTGGGTTAGAGATGTGGGGGAAAGCAGCGAAAGGGGGGTAACAGGGAAAATTCTT
>JAUMJL010001695.1:0-128046 GCA_033558185.1 Dromococcyx pavoninus
CCCGCCCCGCCATGTCCGCCCCCGGGCAGGGCGGCTCCGCGGCCCCGCTCGCCGTGCAGCGCGGCATCGTCAAGATGGTGAGGGGCTCCGCTCCCCCGGGACCCCCAACACCCCTGTGGTGCTAGGGACACCCCCATCTCCCCGTGCCCGGGACCCCCAGCACCTCTCTGGTATCAGGGCCAACCCCTCTTCCATATCCCACCGGTGACCGGAACCCCGAGCATCCCCCCTAGCCCCGGGGCCCAGGACCCTCCTTATTTCCGTCTCCTCCGGTGCTAGAGACACCCCCCCCCCCCCCCCCGGAAACTTGGATGCCCCTCTCCGCCCCCCCCCCGGAACCCCCAGTATACCCCCCTCGCCCGGTGCCTGGGATCCCCGAGCTGTTCTTTCCATCCCCCCTCCAGTACCCGGATCCTCTCCCCTTCTCTGCTCGGCTCGGGGCCTCAGAGGCCCCTGCCTGGAGTTCGGGACTCTCCAGAGACCCCCGGCGGTGCCCGGACCCTCAGAATCCTCCCCCGCTCCTCTGGTGTCCGGGACCCCCCAGTATCCCCCGATGGATCCTCGATGGACCCAGCTCTCAGCCCCTCCGGGTCCCTCAGCATCCTCCCTTCCACAGCGCCTGGGACCCCCAGCATCCCCCCCCCCCCCCCCCCGGTGTCTGGGACCCACATCATCCCTCCTGGTGCTAGGGACACCCCTCAACACCCTCGTCCGGAAGTTCCAGGACCCCCAGCATTCCCCGCCCCCCCCCCAGTGCCCAGGACCTTCAGCATCTGCCGGTGGTCCCGTGAATGTTGTCCCAGAGCTGTTGGTCCCTCTCTGCTGGCGGCCCTGCAGCCTGGAGGAAGCTTGGGATTCCCAGTGCTGGGAATGGGACCGTCCCACTGGGGACCCATTCCTCCGGGTGCCCCCCTGCTCCTCTCCCTCCTCTTCCCTATGGGAAAGAGTGGTGGGATGGGATCCCAGGCCCCTCTGCTCCCTGTGTGAAGGTTAGGATGTGGCACTGTGTCCAGGTCGTGATATTCCCTCCTGGAGCCTTTTCCGCTCCTCACCACTCCACAACTGCTCTGGGATGGATTGGTGGGATCTGGCCCCCCTCTCCCAATCTCTGCCTTAAGCTGGGCTCATGTCCCAGCTGAGGGTTTGGGAACTGTGCTGGCATCGTGGGGAGCCTGTCCTACCATCTCCTTCCCAACCAGCAGATATTTGGGATGCTCAGGAAAATCCTTACCTGGCCACTCGTGCCAGCCTGGCTCCATCTGAGGGGTTGTGGGTCCATGGTTTGGGATGTGGATCCATGGTTTGGGACACAGATCTGGGATCTGGAGCCGGATGGTTGGTGTCCACTGGCTGAGTGGCAACCATTTGCGGCTCCCAGCAGCCACCATGTGCCTGGAGCTGGGAGCTGCAGAATTCCTGGCACCCCAGCTGCTGCCAGGGGTGTCCCCATGGTCCCTGAGCCCCAAATCCCTGCCCAGGGGCACCCAGAGAGGCTGGGATCCTGGCTCTCCACGGTGGTGCCGGCCGCATGCTCTGCTGCAGCTCCCATCCCAACTTCGGGGACTTGGGAGGTTTTGGGGGGGATTTGTACATTCCTGATGCTCATTTTGCATGGGATCACAGTGGCAACGCCAGATTTGGGACTCATGTTGGAGCAGGGAGGCAATGGGGTCTGTGTCCCAGTTGGAAGAGATGCTGGGAGCTGGGATGGGGCTCTGCCCCACGGGGTGGGATGGGGCAGCAGCTGCTGCTACCTTTTAGGGGGCCTGAGGGGCTGTGGGATTGGAGCAGGGTCAGAGCGGAGAGGGCACAGCCTGGCATGGGTGACACTGGGGCTGTGGCTTCTGGCTGAGCTGGGGCTGGGGGTCCAGGACTCCAGGTCAACGGGGAGTGGGGTTCCCTGGAATGTGGGGTTCCTTGGAGAAGAGGATTCCAGTGAAGATTGGGGTTCCATGGAGCGTTGGTTTCCGTGGATAACAGTATGCCATGGCGAGTGGGGTTCCTTGGAGAAGAGGATTCCCGTGGAAACTGGGGTTCCAGTGGAGAGTGGGATCCCATGGAGAACAGGATTCAATGGAGAGTGGGGTACCTTGGAGAACAGAAATCCATGGAGAGTGGGGTTCCATAGAGAATGGGATTCCAATGGAGAGCAAGATTCCTTGTTTCCTTCCCATTCCCCCCATTCCTGCCCCACAGCTGCAGCCCTGGACACGATGGTCCGACTGATGGCACTGCCACATGGACCCCGGTGCCGTCCCCTGGCACCCCCACAACTGGAGCATGGTCCGTCCCGTATCCGTTGCCCTCGGCTCTGAGGTTTTCCAGCCTGGTTTAATCCGGGGTCTGCCTTGGTCCTTAGGAGAACGGTTTCAGCATCCAACTGGTTTCCCCACGCCCTGTAAGTTAAAGATTGAGGTTAATTACAGCAGTGAAACCCCTAAGTCCTTAAGTAGGGAGTGCTCTGAGTACGGCTCAGGCTTAATTTGAAGCTTGATTCCCAGTGGATCACATGGTGTTCTGGTCTCTGCCGCGGGCGGTGGTGCTGTGGTGTGGCCGGACCCTCGGGCTCAGCGCGGAGGGGCTGTTTTTGGTGCTGAGCTGGTGTCCCTAGCACCAGGCAGCATACGAGTCCTCCGGCTTTGGGATGTGCTGGGAGCATCCGTGGGGATTCCAGGTGGGCAGCAAGCCAGGGCGAGAGCTGAAATCCAAGCCGTAGGTTTCCCAGGAGCGCTTCAGCAGCATCGATCCTGCGTGCAGCGGAAAACAGGGGGGATCCCTGACACCCTCGCCCTGCCGGTGCCATGGGGTCCTCGGTGGGCACAGAGCCGTTGGGAGATCCTGGGATTTTTGCAGGGTGGGAGGATGCTGGGTGTTGGAAACAAGGAGGAGGGGTCCAGGTGGGGAATTCTGCCATTTTGGGGATGAGACTCCTGGCTCGGAGCAGTCAGCATTTGCCCTGCTGGGCTCCTCTCCTCACCGGGAATGGAATCCCGACCCTGCCAACATGTGCTGGGGTCTCCCAGCGTTCTGTCATGCTATGCTCAGGAGGAGGTGGGATGTTGGGACAGGTGCCGCTGGGAGGGTGCAGGGTGTGGAGTTTGGCTCCATCCTGCATCTCCAAGCAGGAATCCTGGGGTGATACCTGGCTCTGATTCCCAGTTCCAGACCCGTGAGAAGTTGTGCCCCATGGTGCCGAGTTCCCCCTGCTCTGCCTGGGGCTGGATCCATCCCTGGAAGTCTGCCTGTCTGTGCTCAGCTCCCTCGTCTCTCTCCTTTCTGGGGGGTTCCCGTTAACCCCCGTTTCTCCCCGTAGGTGCTGTCGGGCTGCGCCATCATCGTCCGCGGGCAGCCCCGGGGTGGGCCCCCCCCCGAGCGCCAGATCAACCTCAGCAACATCCGTGCCGGAAACCTGGCGCGCCGAGCGGCCGCTGGCCAGCCAGATGCCAAGGACACCCCGGATGAGGTGGGTGCTGACCGCGAGGGATGTCAGCGCAGCCCCTCCTGCCCTGAGGGCCGCAGGCTGGGCCGGGCAGGGTGTCCCTAGGCTGCTTGCCTGGCCCTGGCGACCGCAGCACCCTCGGCTCAGCTGTTGCCCGTTCCCAGACCGGCTGCTGCCACCCCGTGGGACACAGGCAGCTCCCTCCCAGGAGCAGCCAGTGCTGCTCCTCTGCCCGGCTCGGAGGTGCTGCGGCAGGAAACAGCCTCTTCAGTCCTCGTCTAGGAGACCCTTTCCCCGTTCCAGCCCCTCAGTGCGGATTTTGGAGTGGAATTCCTCACCCTGCTGCCGTCACACGCGTGCCCAGTATGGGGCAGGCAAGGAACAGGCATGGCTGTATGGGATCTGCTGGAGCAGGGAAAGCCAGTGGTGCCTCTAAGCTTTCCCTGCCCTGGGAATGCGGGCACAGGAGGCCGACTGGGAGCTCTGGAGATCAAGTGCTGGCAGTGGGTCTGTGCCAGAGGGAGCCCAGTGCCGGTCCCCATCCTCCCAGCACCGGGGGTGGTGCGGAGCGCTGGCGGTTTAATTGCTCTCTCAGGGGAATTTGCCTCCGAAAAGCTCCTTCAGCTTTTAAATGTCACTCTTCTTAACAAATTACGCCTGTCAGGTTTGCTAATTGTTTATGAGCACGTCATGTTCTCTCCTCCGGACCGCGTTCCCCACCCACCCACTGCGGTGCAGCGGGGCTCAGCTCTCCGTGGCTCTGGGGCGTTCGTGCTGTGGTGCAGGGAGGTGCCGGGATGACGCTAGAGCCCGCTGCTCCTGGCCCACACGGCCACTGGTCCCGCTCAGCTCCATCGCCGGAGGAGCCTGTGCTTCATTCCTGGAGTCCAGCTCCCTGCACTGCTCCAGCTCTGCTCCCCCTGCCTACGGAGCTTCTCGGGCTCGGTCAGGTGGATCTGGATGCTTGAGGAGCAAGAGCCCAGCTGGAAAACCAACTGTGACCGCTTTGCTGGGAACAGAGAGGGAAAGTGAAGGTGTTTCTCCTGTGGAGTGACAGGGTTGGTTCCTCTGCAAACCTGTGGGATGCAAACAGGCTCCAACACGGTCCTGGAGAGCAGGAGATCCCGGCACTGGGAGGCTCTGGGCTTCCCCGGCTGCATTTGACCCTTCAGCTCATGTCGACTTCTTTCCCTCCAGCCCTGGGGTTTCCCAGCCCGTGAGTTCCTGCGGAAGAAGCTGATCGGGAAGGAGGTTTGCTTTACCGTGGAGTACAAGACCCCGCAGGGCCGGGAGTACGGGATGGTGTACCTGGGCAAAGGTGAGCACAGCGGGGAGTGTGCAGGGAGGTTTGCAGTGCATGCGGTGGGAACACACAATGAGAGTGTCTGGTGCGCGCAGTGGGAGCCCACAGCTGGAGCGTGCCGAGCCCATGGCTGGAGCCCACAGCTGGAGCCCATGGTGCCCGTGACTGGAGCACGTGGCAGGAGCACAGGTGTCCACAGCTGGATCGCGATGGGAGCTCGCGGTGCTCGTGGCGGGAGCTGCTGTCCAAGAGGGTGCGTTGGGCTGTGGTGCCTGTGGCAGAAGGCCACCTGCCCAGTTCCCAGTGGAGCTCCAGCTGCAGGAGGGTGGCACTGCTGGTGGTGGTCCCGATTGCCCGGGGGCTGCGTGGAGCTGCAGCATGGTCGTGCTCTCTGGAGCTGCAGCCGCTGGCTGAAGCACCGCAGCCCATAGACACAAACCCTGTCGTTAGGTGAATTCCCACAGGTTTCCCCTTGCCGTCCTTGTCGTTAGTACAACTCTCTTGCCCATCTCTGGGTGAGGGAAGGAGAGAAGGCACCGGGTTCCCTGTGGCCTCTGAGGGTGTGTTGGAGCACCGGAGCAAAGCCTGGCCCAGAGCTCAGCCTGTGCTCGGAGCAGCTTGGGACAGGGCAGCCCCTTTGGTGCTGCCGCATGTGGACTTTGGCCCCGGTTAAGTCCCGTCTCGCGGTGAGCGAGACACTGGGATGGCTCTGCTGGGTGCTGCGTCCCCTCTGCCGACAGCCCTGGTCGAGCGTGTTTGCAGCTGTGCTGCTGGAGGAGCATTTGGGCTCCTCATGGTGAACCCTCAGCCGTCACCTGATCTGGTGGGAGAAGGTGGCTTTGAGGTGACTGTGTCCTGCTGCTGGTGTCTGTACTGCATCGCTCTGCGGGGCTTCGCTCCTTGTTGGAATTCCCATGTCCTTGGGCTTTAGGAAGGGGGTGAAGTCTAATAGAGGTGGGTGGGCTCCTGGGAAGCTGGTGCTCACCAGGACCCAGCTTGTGCTGCAGCATGGCCCAGCTCAGAGTTACCAGAGCAGCTGGATGCACCGGGGAGGAGACGTACCTCAGCGCTCACCGGATGAGTGGGAGTGGTGGACAGCCCCACCACTGGGATATTTGACCCTGCTGGCTGTGGCTCGGCTGTGCAGGGCTGGGCTGGAGTGGGTGAGCGGTGCCATGAGGCATCCTTGTCTTCAGATGCATGTCCTGGAATCGCTGTGGTGCTTAGGGCCTTCCCTGCACTGGAAGCAGGAGGTCAGGGCAAGCTGCAAAAACCTGGGAATTGTAACCATCACAGGAGGGCAACGAGAGCTCCCAGCCCAGAACCACCCCCCTGTGTCCTAGGTCCCTGGGGAGACCCCACCTGGAGCCCTGGGTCCAGCTCTGGAGTCCTGATCCCAGCAAGGACCTGAAGCTGTTGGAGTGAGGCCAGAGGAGGCCACAGAGATGATGGGAGGGCTGGAGCACCTCCTGTGCGAGGAGAGGTTGGGAGAGTTGGGGGTATCCAGCCTGGAGAGGAGAAAGATCCAGGGAGGCCTTAGAGCAGCTTCCAGGAGGGAAAGGGGCTCCAGGAAAGTTGTGGAGGGGCTCTGGATCAGGGAGTGCAGGGACAGGACGAGGGGAAGGGTTTTGGGGTGAAAGAGGGGAGATAGAGATGAGATCTTGGGGAGAAATGTTTGGAGTGAGGGTGGGGAGCCCCTGGCCCAGGTTTCCCAGAGCAGTGGTGGCTGCCCCGTCCCTGGAGGTGTTGAAGTCCAGGTTGGCTGGGGCTTGGAGCCCCCTGATCCAGTGGGAGGTCTCCCTGCCCATGGCGGGGGGTGGCACTGGATGGGCTGTCAGGTCCCTTCCAACCCAAACCATTCCATGGTTCTGTGATTAGGAAAATTCTTCCATGGAATGGGTTCTCAGGCTCTGGCAGAGGCTCTTAGGGTGGTGGTGGAGTCCCCATCGCTGGAGGGGTGCAAAAGCCGGGCAGGTGATGCTCAGGGCTGGTTCAGTAGTGGGCGGTTGGACTCAATGATCTCAAAGGTGTTTTCCCACCAGGCAATTCCAAGATTCCTTGACCTACCTGCTCCCTTAGCCCTGGTCCTTGGACAACTGTGTCGCCAGGGGAGCCCCGGTGCTGCTCGGACTCCGAGCTGGTGATGGGAGCCTTTCTCTCCAGCTCATGTTGGAATTACCAAGGGAGCGTTTTTCCAGCTCCGGGCCGCCCCACGCGCTGTCTCTCATCTCACTCACTCCTCTCTCTGCACAGACACGAGTGGAGAGAACATTGCCGAGTCCCTGGTGGCCGAAGGGTTGGCTTCTCGCCGGGAAGGGATCCGAGCCAACAAGTAGGTACCCGGCTGCGTTCCGTGGAGCTGTTCCTCAGGGTCCCCTTGGGTCGTGTCCTCAACCCTAGACCTGCCCAGTCAGGGATGGAAGGTGTCTGCGCAGGGAACTGGAGACACAAACCTCCCAGGGTAAATGCCAACAGTGTTTATTCTGGGCGTGGTCAAAATACGGAATCAGTATTCATTTTGGACATGGCCAAAACAGCAAATCAGTATTTTGGGCACAGCCAAAATATGAAATCAAATATTGGGGTGCACTGAGTTGCAGCTTCCCAAAAGTTACAAAAAACAGATCCCAATCTGATTAGATCCCAATCTGTTCAGATCCCAGTCTGATCCCCTCAAGGCAGCTGCACAAAGACAACACAACTCGGATCCAATCCGATGCGCAGTGCGGCCCTGGGAAACAGGAGAAAGGAAAGGAGAGGGAGAGGAATAAGAGTAGGGGAGGATGGGGAGGGAAGAACAGTCACCACTTCATGGGCCTCTGGAAAACGTGGTCTTCAGGAGGTCCTGTGGTTCTTCTGCAGCCTCTCCAGGTGGGGATGGTGGGCTCAGCCCCTACTTTCTTGGTGGGCTTCTATTTATAGGGCAATTCCGTGCCTCCACCATGAGCACGAGGGGGGGGATCTTGCTGCAAAAGTTCTCTGCATGCGCAGAGGCTCCTTTGGGAAGGTTCTGGAATGGGGTCTGGGGGCTCCAGGGTCCCTGGCAGCTCAACAACCCCTGCCAGAATGACCTGTGCCTGAGCCCTCTGAGTTCCCGTGCCCAGTCAGGTGGGGGGGGGGAGCACCTCCTCCCCCTCTGCAGCAGCACCAGCCCCACAGGAGCCACAGCGGGGAGAGTGCTAAAGAAGGTGTTAAAGACAACAATACAAGCAGAGTCAGACAGTGTTTCAGGCAACAATAGAGGCAGGGTGGTCTCTAAACCATTTACCCCGCTGTGGAACCCTTGGGTTCCTGGGGCAACAGCCCTGCCCCTCGGCTCCGCGGTGCCCAGTGAGCCCTGTCCTGAGGGCTGAGGTGGTGGAAGTGGAGCCGGGTGTCTCCTTGCCCGAAGCACCGGGGCTGCTGAAGCTCTTGGTAGCTGGAAAATAATGCCTGGCGTGGAGCTGAGGTGCTGGAGAGGAGATGTCGGGAAGGTCCTGCTCGTTGTTCTGTGTCTGGGTGGTGCCTGTGCCAAAGCCACTGGAGCCAATGCTTCGCCCTGACCGCGTTGCGTCCCGGAGCCTTGGCTGCTGCTGCCCTGTGCACAGCCCCGGCAGTGAATGGTGTCTGAGGAGCTGCTATAGATCCTGCTCGGATGCTGTCTCCATCCCCAGCCCTCTTGGGCTGGAGCTCTGCCCGTGTCACTTCCTAAAACTGTTCCTGGCACTCTTGGATGCTTTTCCACGCAGTGCTTTCGTCAGCGCATCCCCCAGATGGGTTCGTGGAGCAAACTCGGTGCTTTGCCAAGGGTGAGGATGGGTTGTTTTGTGCCTGAGCTGGGCAGTGCTGCAGCATCCGGTGCTGGTGGGTTCTGCTTGCCTGCCTGGGGACACAGTCCCTGTCCCAAGCCCTTGGTGGCCTCCAGGTGCCACTGGCAGAGGTTGGTGGCTTTACCCTGGTTGGGATGCGCGGGCAAGGAGTGAACGCGGGTGCTGCTGGGGGCAAGGAGCTGCCAGGAGAGCAGATGGAGCTCTGGTGGTTGAGCCTGGTGAGGACCAGCACCACATGTAGGATAGAATAATAGAACCATGGAATGGGTTGGATTGGAAGGGGCCTCCAAGCCCACCCAGTTCCAGCCCCCTGCCATGGGCAGGGACACCTCCTCTGGATCAGGGGGCTCCAAGTCGCATCCAACCTGGCCTTGAACATCTTCAGGGATGGGGCAGCCACCACTGCTCTGGGCAACCTGGACCAGGGCCTCCCCACCCTCATCGTGAAGAATTTCTGGTTGATGGCAAATTGACCACGAGCCAACAGTGCCCTGGCAGCCAAGAGGGCAACTGTGTCCTGGGCGGCATCAGGCATGGCATCACCTGCCGGGCCAGGGAGGGGATTGTCCCACTCTGAGGGGGCCCCACCTTGAGCACCGGGGACAGTTTGGGCACCAGAGGATAAATGGGATCCAAAGCTCCCAGAGAACATCCAGAGGAGGGCACGGAGTGAAGGACTGGGAGGGGATGAGTGTGAGGAGTGGCTGAAGGCACTGGGACTGTTCAGCTGGAGAAGAGGAGACTGAGGGGGGACCTCAGAGCTGCTTCCTCACCTGGGGAGGAGGAGCAGGCGCTGAGCTCTTCCCTCTGACCCCAGGGAATGGCAGGAAGATGCCAGGGGAGGGTTGGATTGGACACCGGGAGAAGGTTCTTCCCCCAGAGCAGAGCAGAGGGTGGTGGAGCCCTGGAACAGCTCCCTAGGGAATCAGTCCCAGCCTGACAATATTCCAGCAGTGTTTGGCCAAGGCCCTCAGCCCCACGGGGTGACTGTTGGGGTTGTCCTATGCAGGGTCAGGAGTTGGACTCGGTGGTCCTTGTGGGTCCCTTCCAGCTCAGGGCATTCTGTGATTCTGTGACATTCAGGTGGCTTAAGGCTCACAGGGCTCTCCCCCTCTGCTCTGAACTTCTCCTGGAAGCACATCCAGACAGGCCCCCTGACCCTGGCATAGCCCAGAGTGGGATGTGCAGCCCCCTCAGGATGGGGCGGTGCTGGTGCAGTTAGCACGGAGCTCCCTGCAGCCCATCTCTGCACCACCCTGTTTCTCTTCCTAATTCAAATCACTCATTAATTAGCGGGTGCAGGTGGTGACACTCAGCTGAGCTGCTCGAGCCAGGCGCTTTTGTGGTGAGTTCAGGACTCACCAGGTTGCAACTTTGCCCTGGGCTAAGGTTGCTGAACCACAAACCGGGCTGGGTTTGGGTCGGGACAGCGCGATGGGGCCAGCATTCGCTGTCTCCTCTCCCAGAGTGAGCTCTGCCACGCTGGGGCTGCAGCCTCTGGAAGGGCTGCATGGGCCAAACCTCCCCGATCTATTGGAGATGGAGCATTCGGCAGGCGTTTGGGCACCAATGGCGCAGCCTCTGCTGCGGTTACAGAGAAACTGGGTATGATTTAGAATCATGGAATTGCTGAGTTGGGTAAGACCTTTGAGGCCACCGAGTCCTATGGTTCCTGTCCTCTACTGAACCATCCCTGAGCACCTTGTCTGCCCGGCACTGGAACCCCTCGAGGAGTGGGGACTCCACAAGCTCCCTGGGAGCCTCTGCCAGGGCTGAGAACCCTTTCCAGGAAGGAATCCTTCCCAATATCCAATCTGACCCTGCCCTAGGGCAACTTGTGGCCATTTCCTCTCATCCCATCTCCTGTCCCTTGGGAGAAGAGACCAACCCCCCCTCACCACAGCCTCCTCTCAGGCAGTTGTGGACAGGGATGAGGTTTCCCCTCAGCCTCCTCTTCTCCAGACCAAAACCCCACAGGGCCCTCAGCCCCTCCCACAGCCCCTGTTCTCCAGACCCTTCCCCAACTCCGTTCCCTTCTCTGGATGGGCTCCAGCCCCTCCAGGGCCTTCTTGGAGTGAGGGGCCCAACCCTGACCCCAGGATTCGAGGTGCTGAGTGCAGGGGGACAATCCCTGCCCTGCTCCTGCTGCCACCACGGGGCTGATCCAAGCCAGGGTGCTGGGGGCCTTCTTGGCCCCCTGGGCCACTGCTGTCTCAGGTTCAGCCCCTGTCAACCAACACCCCCAGGGCCTTCTCCTGCAGGGCCTTTCCAGCTGCTCTTCCCCAAGCCTGGAGCTGCAGGGGTTGTTGTGCCCCAAGGGCAGGACCCGGCACTTGGTCCTTCTTGGAGTGAGGGGCCCAGAACTGACCCCAGGCCTCTAGGTGTGTTTTACTGTTTGTTGCTGTCAGTGGCACAAAGCATCCCTCCCCCGTTCGCCCAGATGGTGGCTTTTCCAGATGGGGGAGATACAATCTCTAAAGCATCCAGAGAAGTGCCTGGGAAATGGATGTTCCCAGCACTGGCCTCACTCTGTCTTGTCCTGTCCTCGCAGCCCTGAGCAGAGCCGCCTGGCAGAGCTGGAGGAGCAAGCCAAGAGCGCCAAGAAGGGGATGTGGAGTGAGGGCACGGGTGCCCACACCATCCGGGACCTCAAGTACACGATCGAGAACCCCCGGTACTTCGTGGACTCCATGCACCAGAAGCCGGTCAACGGTGAGGTGACACCAACTCCATCTCTGGGTGCTGGGGTCAGCCCTGCCCTCTGTGCTTTGCTACCTGCACGCACGTGGCTGCGCAGCCGCTCCCGGTGCCCTCTCACCGTGGGGTCACGGAATTGTGGAACGGGTTGGGTTGGAAGGGACCTCAGCCCATCCAGTGCTACCCCCAGCCATGGGCAGGGAGACCTCCTACTGGATCAGGGGGCTCCAAGCCCCATCCAACCTGGCCTTCAACACCTTCAGGGATGGGGCAGCCACCACTGCTCCAGGCACGCTGGGCCAGGGCCTCCCCACCCTCACAGGAAAATATTTCTCCCTGAGATCTCATCTCAGTCTCCCCTCTCGCAGCTCCAGACCCTGCCTCTTGTCCTGTCCTTGCACTCCTTGATCCAGAGGCCCTCCTCAACTTTCCTGGAGCCCCTTTCCATACTGGGAGGCTGCTCTAACGTCTCCCCTGAGCCTTCTCATCTCCAGGCTGGACAACCCCAACTTTCCAGCCCTCCAGATCCCACCAGGAGTGCTCCGTGGCTTCTTCTGGACCCACTCCAACAGCTCCATGTCCCTATGTTGGAGGTCGCAGAGCTGTACGTGGTGCTCCAGGTGGTCCATCTCGGCAGAGCTGCTCCCCATCCCTTCATCCCCCACCCCATTCTGATACTGGGATCACCCCAATCCGTGTGCAGGACCTTGCACTTGGCCATTCCAGCCCCATGGTGCTCCCCAAGCCCCTCCTCAGTCGGACCAACTGCTCTGCTTTTGCTCCTCAGCCATCATCGAGCACGTTCGGGATGGCAGCGTGGTGAGAGCCCTCCTGCTCCCTGATTACTACCTGGTGACTGTGATGCTCTCGGGGATCAAGGTGAGTCTCAGCTGGTGGTCCCAGCTGATGGCTTCTCTCATGATCCCTCCGTGCAGTGAGTTCCCTTTGGAATTTGTGCTGTTACTCCTTGTGCATCCTCCTTGGTGCCTTCCGGTCCCGGTGCAAGCGCCAGCACCCGGAGAACCGCAGGACCAGGGCAGGGAAGGCTGGGGGCAGGGATCCAGCTGCCTCCTTGTCCGCTGGGTCATCCTGCACACACTTTCCCACACCTGCCTGGTTGCAGCCTGTGGCTGCGCTCGTGCCGGTGTCACCATGGGAATGGGAATTGGGTTGGGGTGACCAGCCCCACGTGGCCAGGCCTAGCAGGAGCCCAGCTTGGGGCTGTGGCGGTCCCAGAGTCACGGGGTGAGCATTGTCCCTGCTGGGCTGGTGTCGGGGTGGCTATTGGAGGGGCTGGAGAACTCGGCCATCCGGCACGACAGGAGGCTGAGGTGGAGGGCAGCCCCTGCCTCGACTCCCTCTCTCTTGCTGAGCACCAGGGCCTTTTCTCCTTGCCCTTCTGACCCAGTCTGGGTTCACCCGAGGCAGGATGATACTGGGAGCCTGGGTTTGCTCCTGGCAGTGTTTGCTGGGGTGGGGAAAGGGCTGCATTGGTGCAAAATGACACCGGGGGTGTTGGTTGACAGCAGCTGAACCTGAGCCAGCAGTGGCCCAGGGGGCCAAGAGGGTCAATGGCATCTTGGGCTGTGTCAGACACAGCGTGGGCAGCAGGAGCAGGGGGTGATAGTGCCCCTGGACTCAGCACCTTGAATCCTGGGGTCATGGGTGGGCCCCTCACTCCAAGAAGGCCCTGGAGGGGCTGGAGCGCATCCGGAGAAGGGAATGGAGCTGGGGAAGGGTCTGGAGAACAGGGGCTGTGGGAGGGGCTGAGGGCCCTGTGGGGTTTTGGTCTGGAGAAGAGGAGGCTGAGGGAAGACCTCTTCCCTGTCCACAACTGCCTGAAAGGAAGCTGTGGTGAGGGGGGTTGGTCTCTTCTCCCAAGGGACAGGAGATGGGATGAGAGGAAATGGCCTCAAGTTGCCCCAGGGCAGGGTCAGATTGGATATTGGGAAGGATTCCTTCCTGGAAAGGGTTCTCAGCTCTGGCAGAGGCTCCCAGGGAGGTGATGGAGTCCGCATCCCTGGAGAGGTTCCGAAGCTGGGCAGATGAGTTTCTGAGGGACAGGGTTTAGTAAGGGGACAGGGATGGTTGGACTCGATGATCTCAGAGATCTTTTCCAACCAGATCATTCAATAAAGCTTCAGTGAGCACAGCCCTCCCCGAAGCTCCAGCCCAGGGCATGTCATCCCCTGGGGGGGCTTCTTCCCCCCACCCTGGCCGAGGTTTTTGGGTGCAGCCTGTGGCCTGAGTGCCCCTCCTCTGCCCCAGTGCCCCACCTTCAAGCGGGAGGCAGACGCCACCGAAGTCCCTGAGCCCTTTGCGGCCGAAGCCAAGTTCTTCACGGAGTCGCGGCTGCTGCAGAGGGACGTCCAGATCATCCTGGAGAGCTGCCACAACCAGAACATCCTGGGCACCATCCTGCACCCGGCAAGTGGGGCTGGGGTGGGGCTGGCACAGGGGCCGCGTGTGAGGCATCGCATGCTGAAGGTGGCTCCAAAGTCCCGGTGCCTCTGGGGGGGCGGGTTGGGGCAGCTGGGAGTTGTGGGATCTCTACCAGCGGGTGTGGGAGCCCAGGGTCCCTCTGAACAGCATCTGTGGGTGTCACTGGGGTCTGTGATGGCCTTGGGCACCCCAGGCACAGGGTGGCTCAGTGTGTACCCCCTCCCCAACTCCGCAGAATGGGAACATCACAGAGCTCCTACTGAAGGAGGGCTTTGCCCGCTGCGTGGACTGGTCCATCGCTGTCTACACCCGCGGTGCCGAGAAGCTCCGCGCGGCTGAAAGGTGAGAACGCTCCGAGGGGTACCTGGGGTGACTCTGACCCCATGCGTGGGTGTGAACACTCCAAGGGATGCCCGGGGTGACTCCAGCCCCATCCGTGGGTGGGAACACTCCGAGGGGTGCCTGAGGTGACTCCAGCCCCATCTGTGGGTGGGAACACTCCAAGGAGTGCCCGGGGTGACTCCGGACCCATCTGTGGGTGGGTTTCCCCAGTGCTGCTCCTGGATGGGAGGGAGATGTCACCTCTCCTGGCAGATCCATGCCCGCCCCCCTGGGCAGTTTAAGGTGGGGCACATCCATCCCTGCTGGAGACACCAGCACGACCCTCGTGCCTCTCCCCCTCGCTAGGTTTGCCAAGGAGCGCAAGCTGAGGATCTGGAGGGACTACGTGGCCCCCACGGCAAACCTGGACCAGAAGGACAAGCAGTTCGTGGCCAAGGTGAGTGCCTGGCGGAGCAGGGAAAGGAGGGCAGTGCCCAGCTGCCGGTGCTGGCCTTGCCCTCTGCTCGGACAGAGCCCACAGGGATTTGGCTGTGAGATCAAGGGAATCCTCAGTGAGTTTGGTGGTGACACCGAGCTGCATGGTGTGGTTGCCACACTGGAGGGAAGTGTCAGCGTTCAGAGGGTAGCGTTGGCATCCAGAGGGATCTGGACAGGCTGGAGAGGTGGGGCTATGTGACCCTCCTGAGGTTGAACAAGGACAAGGTCCTGCATCTGGATCCGGACAATCCCAAGCACAAATCCAGGCTGAGTGGAGAATGGGTTGGGAGCAGCCCTGGGGAGAAGGACTTGGGGGGCTGCAGGAGGAGAAGATCCCCAGGAACCCCAACGGGTGCTCACAGCCCAGACCCCTCCCGTGTCCTGGGCTGCACCCAGAGCCGTGGGAGCAGAGGGGAGGGAGGGGGTTCTGCCCCTCTGCTCCGCTCTGGGGAGATCCCACCTGGAGCCCTGGGTCCAGCTCTGGAGTCCTGATCCCAGCAAGGACCTGGAGCTGCTGGAGTGAGGCCAGAGGAGGCCACAGAGATGATCCGAGGGCTGGAGAACCTCCTGTGTGAGGAGAGGCTGGGAGAGTTGGGGGTGTCCATCCTGGAGAGGAGAAGGTGTCCCTGTCTGGATGGGCTTCAAGTTCTCTTCCATCCCAGCCCATTCCATTATTCTGTGATTTGCCCAGCCTGAAGCTCAGGGTGCGTCCGGACAGGCCTGGGAGGGGAGAGGTGAAGTGCAGGAGAAGGATCCATGGGGAGGGGCTGGTGGGTGCCCTGGGCTCGCCCGGGCTCTCCTGGTGCTGCAGACATGCTCTCGCCCTGCTGCCCTCTCTCCTGCAGCCAGAGGGCTCTGTGGGCTCGGCAGAGTTTTCCTTCCTTTTCCTGCGTTTTCAGTGTAGAGTCAGGAGCAGCTCCTGCCTGGATCACAGGCACCGATGCAAATGGGAATCCCAGAATCCCACAGTGGTGGGGTGGGAAGGACCCTCTGGAGGTCACAGAATCCCGGGATCCCACAGTGGTGGGGTGGGAAGGTCCCTCTGGAGCCCACCCAGTGCCGCGGGGTCCCCTCCAGCTCTTGCTCAGGATCATCCAGGCGGGGTTGGGTCTCTCTGGAGAAGGAGACTCCACACCTCCCCGGGCACCCAGTTCCAGGGCACTGGCACCCACACAGGAAAGTTTCTCCTCCTGTCCAGGTGGAAATTCCCAGGCTCCAGTTTGTGTCTGATGCCCCTTGTGCTGTCACTGGGCACCACTGAGCAGAGTCCGACCCCTCCTTCTGTCCCCTGCCCGTTGGATATGGACCAGCAGGGATGGGATCCCCTCTCCAGGCTGGGCAGACCCAGGGCTCCCAGCTTCTCCTCCTGAGATGCTCCAGACTCTCCGCGTCTCTGAGCCATCCACTGGGCTCTCTCCATCATTCCTGGTCTTTCCAGAGCTGGGGAGCCCAGAACTGGACCCAGAACTCAGGATGGAGCCTCCCTGGGGCAGAGCAGAGGGGGAGGAGGAGCCCCCCTCGCCTGCTCCCTGCACTCCTCTCCATCACTCCAGCCCCTTGGCCACCAGGGCCCAGTCCTGGCTTGTGGTTGCCTTGGTGTCGTCCAACAGCTATTGGGGAGCCCCTCGCCCAGGTGGGGCCGGCTGGGAGCAGGAATGCAGGAGGAGCTGCCTGCCAGGTGGTGCTGCAGGCTCCCCCAGGGCTTCTGCTCCGCTGGGAACCCTGGGAAAAGGTGAGGCAGGATTCCTTGGAAAGCCAACCTTAACTCCCTGCATCACGCCATGTGCCTGGAACGCATCCTGCCCGCAGCCTCCTCGCGGTGTTAGGAGTCAGGGCTGTGCCTGAGCCGCGGGAGCAATCCCGGTGGTTCCTTCCCTGCCTGCCGTGGTGCTGCTGGAGAGTCTGGGACAGGAGGGCTTGTATGGAGCATCCCTTGCTGAGGAGCTCTGGAGCTGCTGGGTGCTGTCCCCGGGATCCCTGTGGTGCTGTCCCCGGGATCCGTGCAAGATTCCCAAAAACTTGGGAAGGGTTTGCTGGGCTTTTCCTCTTGGAGGGGCCTGAAATGCCAGACCTGGGGGGCCCTGGAGGAGGCACGAGTCCATCCCTGTGGAAAAGGAGCCTGTTTGGTCCCAGCTGCCGTCATTGTGAGAAATGACACCCAGGCAGGTGCTCCCGTGGGCACCAGGACAGCCGAGTCGAGGCCCCGGCATGTGTGGAGCTGCCACCCTGGTGCTGCCACCGGCGTGAGCACCAGGAGCTGGCTTGGGGCAGCTTGCAGTTGGCGGTGGGGGACGATCCTGGCCCTGGGAAAGCACCCAGGATTTTGTTGACTGGCTGGGGCTGGGAGGCTGACAGAGAAACTGGGAGGCTGACAGAGAAACTGGGAGGCTGACAGAGAAACTGGGAGGCTGACAGAGAAACTGGGAGGCTGACAGAGAAACTGGGATGCTAGTGGAGGAGCTGGGATGCTGACAGAGAAACTGGGATGCTAGTGGAGGAGCTGGGATGCTGACAGCGAAACTGGGATGCTGGTGAAGGAGCTGGGATGTTGGTGGAGAGGCTGGGAGGCTGAGATAGAAACTGGGATGCTGGTGGAGGAGCTGCAGTGGCCACATCTCATCCCCAGCCTGCCCAGCAAGGCAGCAGAGGGGTCTGGTCATATCCAACGGGCAGGGGGCTCAGCGGCACCTTCAGCCCTTGTGGGGGGCACTGCTGGGGGGCAGATGGGGGGAGTGCATCCTGAGGCAGAGCCTGCAGGATGGGCACTGGAATTGCCCAGTCTGGGAGCACTGGAATTGGTGCCTGAAGCCGCTCTGGCGTGGTTTGGCTGCCCTGGCTCTGCAGGGAGAGTCCTGGACCCCGTGAGTGCCACGATGCCCTCCTGCTGCTCTCCTGCTTCCCAGGGAGGAGATGCTGAATTTCTTTTCCTTGGGTTAAATCCTGCTCTTGATGGGCCGCAAAATTGGGATTAAGGGAGCCGCCAGCTGACCCCTCCTCCCCCAGCCCCCGGCGCCGGCACTTTTGCAGTGTCAGGTTTTAGTCTTTTTTTCCCTTCCCGGGAATTGTAAGTGACAGGGAAAATCAGGACAAATGCCCACACGTCTCAGAGCGCCACAGCTGAACCCAGAGCTGGGCACGTGCCCTGCCTGCCCGAGGGACCCCGTGAGCCCCCGTCCCTCCTCCCAGCACCGAGCAGAGGGCGCTGAGCACCCGCAGGCAGGATGGCTCCGGTGCTGAGGCCGCCTCCGTGCTCGGCACAACGCCGGGATGCTCGGATGCAGCGGCAGAGCTGACGTAGAAGCTGCCGGGGGGGTAGGAGGAGGAGGAGGAAGATCCCAACCTAGCTTTGCACCGCTGAGCAACTGCGGCGAATTGGCTCTGCCTAATTTTGGATCCGGCTGCCAGCGCAAAGGCAGAAGAAACCGGCGCTTGGAGCCGGAGGGGTTGGTTTGAGGAGAAATTAAGGCTTGGCCTCTACTGTGGGTTTGATGCCTGTGAATGGCAAGAAGAAAAAAGCAGTGGAATGAGAATGTGAAGAGGCTGGAGGCTTTCTCCCAAATTCCCTACGTCAGCTTGTCTTAGAGCGGCCGGAATTTGGGGCAGCGCTGCCTGGAGCTGAGTGCATCGCACTGAAAGCTCTGCTCTGCCAAAATCTGTTTGTAACAGCGCTCTCCCCCGGGGGCTGGCAGGGCCCAGCGGGGTTGAGGTGTCCCATCTCCTCGCTGTGGGGCAGGATCAGGGTCGGGGGGGCAGCAGTGGGGAGCAGCAGCCCCTCGGCAGCCCCTCGACCGCATCCAGGCTCCGCGGCTGTGCTGGGCACCGGCGTTGTGCTGGCTGCAAGAGGTCGCTGCGGAGGAGCTGTGCTTCTGGCTTGGAGCCTTCGTGGTGGCCAAATCCTCTTGGATCTCGGCGGGATGTGCCAGAGCCAGGCTGGGAGCTGTGCTGAGCGCCAGACCCTGCCAAACCCCTCTCTCAAAGCACTTTCCTGGTTCCCGTCTCAGTGCTGAGCTCCAGCTGTCGGAGCAGCCCATTCCCCATGTGCCACCATCCCTGTCCCTCCAGGACGGGATGCAGGAGGTCACTGCTGGCTTCAGGGATGCTCCTGGTGCAGCAACCTCCTGGCCCTGAGACC
Source organism: Dromococcyx pavoninus (assembly GCA_033558185.1). Lineage (NCBI taxonomy): Eukaryota > Metazoa > Chordata > Aves > Cuculiformes > Neomorphidae > Dromococcyx > Dromococcyx pavoninus. The sequence goes on from JAUMJL010001695.1 coordinate 18,642, forward strand.
CCTCCTGGCAGAGCTAACGAGCTGCCCTCGTTACCACCGGGCACAGAGCAGGAGCAGGGGGGCAGTGAGGGGAATTGGCCCAGTGGTCCCCAGATGTGGGGTCCTCAGCCCCCTGAGCACCCAGGGAGGTGGTGGTGGGCAGCTGGGGCACAGGACAAGCGGAGCCCTGGGCTGGAAAGTGGGAAAACTTGTTGGGGTGAGAGAAAAACTTGCATGAAAAATATGGACAAGGCACCACTCTGAGCTTCTTGTCCTGGGGAGGCAGTGATGGGGGCAAACCTGGCCCCCAACGCTCCTCTCCATGCGCCTGGCATGGAGTGGAGGCTGTGTCCCAGTGGGATTTTGGGGAAGGGGCTCCAGAGCGAGCAGGCTCCGCATGAAGTGGCTGCAGGGATTGAAAAGCCAGTCCTTCCAATGCGTTTCTCCAGAGCCGTTCCGAGGCAGGTGAAGGCACAATAAATATTGGATAAAGGCAGCCGGTCGCGGCAGCCCAGGAATTGTGCAAGGAGAATGGCACAGGCTCTGCGTCTCCGCCGGTGCCGGGGCTGCTGCTGCTGTCACCTCGGTCACCGCGGTCACTGTGACCCCGTCCTGGTCCCTGGGGAGGGGGCTGCAAAACACCTGCGGCTGCTTCTGTGCCCGGGGCGAGGCTGCTGAGGGTGGAATGGGGGTCCTGCCTAGAGGAGGGGAGTGGGGGGTCCCGAGAGGGGAATGGGGGTCCCGGGAGGGGAGTTGGGGTCTGAGGAAGGGAATGGGTGTCCCAGGAGGGGAGTTGGGGTCTAAGGAAGGGAATGGGGGGCTCAGGAGGGGAGCAGGGGGTCCAAGGAGGGGAGCAGGGTCTGAGGAAGGGAATAAGCTTCGAAGGAGGGGAATGGGGGTCCAAGGAGGCATGCATGTGCCCCAGGAGGGGAGTTGGGGTCTAAGGGAGGGAATAGAGTTTCTAGGAAGGGAGCTGGGGGTCCCAGGAAGGGAACGGGTGTCCAAGGAGGTGAGTGGGTACCTCAGGAGGGGAGTGGGTGCCCGAGGTAGGGACCGAGGTTCTGAGGAGGGGAGCAGGGGTCCAAGGAGGAGATCACTCTCGGTTCCTGCTGTCCCTGGGTACCACACCCCGCAGCATCCCACGCCCCGCCGCAGCCGTGTCGGCCTGGCAAGGGGCCCTGCAAGTGAATTCCTGCCAGGAGGGGGGTGCGCGGGGATGCAGGGACTTGGCAGATCCCCCGTTGTTCGCTCCTGCGCGTAACCCGGGCTGTGCCGGAGGCCTGGGGCGCCGGGAGCTCGCGGCGGCAGAGCCTGCCCTGCTGCCACCTCCTGACCGAGCCCGAATGAGATGTGAGCACAGCTCCTGCAGCGCCGGCAGGGAAGGGCAGGGAGCGCGGAGGATGTGGAATGGGATTCGCCCCCGGCCCTGACCTGCAGCTCCCCTAGCTGCAGCGTCTCTGCTTCACCTCCTGCTTTGCCCCGTCTGCGAGAGGGCAGGGAGGGTGCTTAGCATGGGCAGGATGGGTGCTCAGAGAGGGCAGGAGTGGGTTCTTAGAGAGGGCAGGGGTGGGTGCTCAGCGCTGCCAGGGTCCCATCCTGACCCCTCCAGCGTGGGGATGCCATCAAGCATGAGATGTCATTAATCCGTTGACCTCTCTGGGTTCGGTTCTGCATGTGAAAAACAAGGGAGCTGCATCCCGGGAGAGGCCGAGGCTGCGGGCAGGGGCGGCCCCCGGGGGGGTTGCTGTGCCCTGGCAATGCTCAGCGTCTGCTTTCCCTTTAATTCTTATAATCCTGTTATCCCTGAGCACGTCCTGAGGGAATGATGCGCTCCCTGCGAGCAGGGCGAGCCCGCGCCCTCCTCCCGCTGCTTCCCCCGCCCCGGGAACGTGTGGGGCTGCCTCCCCAGGCTGAGCCGTGCTGGGAGCCCTTTGCCCTCGGCAAACTGGGTTTGTGCTGGGAGCGAGCACGGAAAGGTCCCGTTCCTGCCAGCGGGAGCAGGCAGCTGCGGCTCCGTCCCGTCTGGAGCGCGGTGATTAATGGAAACTGAGAAGATTAAAGCAGCACGGCCGAGCCGCGCCCCTCCCCCCCCCCCCGCCCGGCCCCGCCCGCCCTCACCGCCAGTTTTTCTAATTAATTTGCTCCCTGCGTGCTTGGAGAAGCAGCAGCAGCGGAGATTGGGGGGTGGGAGAGTGCTTGTCTGGCTCTGCTCGCTCCTCTGCACGCACTCATCCTGCCTCCAGCATCAGCCTGCGGTCCAGCCCCTCTCTGGATGGGTTCTGGGGGGCTGAGCCCTGGTGCTGGGTCCAGTCACTCCCCAGTTTGGTACCTGGGGGCTGAGCCCTGGTGTTGGGTCCAGTCCCTCCCCAGTTTGGTTCTTGGGAGCTGAGCCCTGGTGTTGGGTCCAGTCCTTCCCCAGTTTGGTTCTTGGGAGCTGAGGCCTGATGCTGGGTCCAGTCCCTCCCCAGTTTGGTTCTTGGGAGCTGAGCCCTGGTGCCGAATGCCTGGTGATGTCCTCATGTGCTGAAGTATGATGGGACGGGGACCTTGCCGGGCTCTGATCCTAGTGGAGCTCCTTGGGCCTGGAGAGCAGGACCTCGAACCCCATTCCCTGTACCCACGGTGGGTTTGAAGCCCCTCGCTCTGTGCTGGAGCTGGGGGGGTGGAGATCGTGGTGGTGCCGGGCTCCGGGGCTCGCACTGCCTACGGTCACGACCTTCACCTCAACCTCTCTCCCTGTGCAGGTGATGCAGGTGCTGAATGCAGATGCCATCGTGGTGAAGCTCAGCTCCGGGGACCACAAAACTATTCACCTCTCCAGCATCCGCCCCCCCCGGCTGGAAGGGGACAGCGCGCAGGTGACCATGGGGACGCGGGGATGGGGGGCAGCGATTGCCAGCGGCCATGACTGTTCCTGGGTGGACCCCCCTCCTCTTCTCTCTGGCCTGATCCCTCCATCTCCTGTGGGGAGCCCCAGCTCTTGGGGTGTGGGAGGCCTTGGGGAGGATCTGGGCATGCGCTCTGGTGGCTGCAGGGAGACTGATGCCTCCGTCGTCCCCTGCCTCAGTATTCTCTCAGTGCCGTCGCAGCTCTCTGCTCTGGGGAGGTGGGAGGGCCCGGTTTCCAGACTGTGGAGGACTTGTGGTGAGATGGGTGATGCATCCATCCCTGTGGACCCCTGTTCCCTGCTGGATGGACGCGTGGGAGCAGGGTCTGGCTGCTCAGTGCCCTCAGCTCTGTTGCCGCTCGAAGGCATTGGGCTGGGCTTATCCTCTGCTGGCGCAGCAGCCGCTCTGCCCTCCCCTTCTCTGATGTTCGCCTGTCCCTGGGGGAGAAGCAGGAGGCTGGGGGCTGCTGGAGGTGATGCAGAACCTGCACAACCCTCCAGTTTCCCTTTTCCTCCTGGCAGTGCCGCTCAGTGAGGTGCTCGGCCTTGAGCATCCGTCTCCTCCAGTGCGGGGCTGGCTGGGGCCAGGCAGAGCTTCCCTCCCTCCTCCCCATCTCCAGGAGGAGCCAGGTCCTCTGTCCTCGCAGAGCTGCTCAGCTCTGCCTTGCAGGGACCAGCGGTGCCAAGATCTGATGGAGAAATCCCATTGATCGAAGCCGCATTGTTTGCGCACGCTTTGGTCTCCGCCCTACTTGGTTTGAGCGTCTTTGGAGCCGACACGCGCTGTCCTCGGGCCCCGTGCTCGGCAGGGACATCAAAGTGCCCCAGATCAGCTCTGCCGCGTGCCCGCTGTGTCCCCTTCACCTCCCCTCAAAGTACTGCTGCTGGGCTGGGGCCAGGATGCTGGATTGATCCCGGTGCCCCCTTTCTCCGTGCGGAGCCAGGCGCAGCCAGGACCTGCGGGCAGGTCTGTGACCTGTGGTGCGGGTGCGAGAGCCAGGCACTGCGGGGCTTTGCCAATCTGAAACCATCCAAAGGCTCCGTGGGGCAGGGATTTATGTGCTCGCTGCTTTTCCTTTCTCTGATTCCACCCCTGATGGTTGATGCACTCGAGCTGCCGAGCCCCCGCCGAGCACCTGCATTGTTCCCAGCGGAAGCCTCCTCAATCCTCTCAAGGGGGTGAGGAGCGAGAGGAGGGCTTTGCAGCCAGGAGCAGAACTCAGACTTCGCCAGGATTATGGGAAAGCAGCCTATTCCAGGGCTGTTTTATCCCTGAATGGCACCGACACACTGCGCCGGCCTCACCGCGCTGGCGAGCGCCAGCACCGCAGCTCCATGAGCTGTCAGTGTGTACAGGGACAGAGCCAGAGTGCTGTGGGAAGGGGAATTTGGGAAGCCCTCTCTTCTTGGATACTACCTTGATTTGAAGACACCAAATTAGGAGTAACTTCCCCCATCAGCCTCTTCTCCTGCTGTTCCTCTGCCATCAACGCCGGGGGGATGGAAGCCACTGGCTCACATGGCGGGGAGGGTGCGACATGGCCGCAAAGCGGCCACTGGTGCTGGCGGGGGGACTGGTGCCGGCATCACTCGGTCACCAGGAGGAGCTGGTTCTGTTGCGGAGCGGTCACGGTCTCCGGTGAGAGTGCAGAAAGGCAGCCGCCCCCCCAAGGCTCCCTTGGCCAAATCCTTCGCTTGCCTTGGTGCTGCGGCCCCGTCGTGCGGGCGGTTGCCCTCGTCCAGCCTGCTAGGAGCTTGCTGTGGCCCCAGCGCCGCACGCGGGTCTGCGGGGCCGGCCCTGCGTGGAGTCTGGGGTCTGCTGGGTAAAAAACTGGCTGGATGTCCGGGCCCAAGGGGTGGTGGTAAACGGAGCTAAATCCAGTTGGAAACCAGTCACGAGTGGTGTCCCCAGGGCTCAGTGCTCGGGCCAGTCCTGTTCAATATCTTTATCAATGATCTGGGTGAAGGCATCGAGTGCACCCTGAGCACGTTTGGGGATGACACCAAGCTGGGTGGAAGTGTAGATCTGCTTAAAGGAATGAAGGGTGTGCAGAGGGACCTGACCAAGCTGGATCCATGGGCTGAGACCAACGGGATGAGGTTCAACAAGGCCAAGGGCTGAGTCCTGCACCTGGGACACAACAACCCCAGCAGCTCCAGGCTTGGGAAGAGTGACTGGGGAACTGCCTGGCAGAGAAGGACCTGGGGGTATTAGTTGGCAGGGGCTGAACCTGAGCCAGCAGTGGTCCAGGGGGCCAAGAGGGCCAATAGTATCTTGGCCTGTGTCAGACACAGCGTGGGCAGCAGGAGCAGGGATTGTGCCCCTGCACTCAGCACTGGTGAGGCCACACCTTGAGTACTGGAGTCAGGGTTGGGCCCCTCACTCCAAGAAGGCCCTGGAGGGGCTGGAGTGCATCCAGAGAAGGCAACAGAGCTGGGGAAGGGTCTGGAGAACAGGGGCTGTGGGAGGGGCTGAGGGCCCTGTGGGGGTTCGGTCTGGAGAAGAGGAGGCTGAGGGAAGACCTCATCCCTGTCCACAACTGCTTGAGAGGAGGCTGTGGTGAGGTGGGTGCTGGGCTCTGCTCCCAAGTGACAGGAGATGGGACGAGAGGAATCGGTCTCAAGTTGCTCCAGGGGATGTTTAGACTGTATGTCAGGAAAAATTTTTTCCCTGGAAGGTTTCTCGGGCATTGGAACAGCTGTCGAGGGCAGTGGTGGAGTCACTCTCCCTGGAGGGGTTTAAAAAGCAGGTAGATGAGTTTCTTAGGGGTATGGTTTAGGAAGGGGACAGGGACGGTTGGACCAGGTGATGTCAGGGGTCTTTTCCAACCTTGTGATCCTATGGGGTGAAGGGCAAGGACACCCCTGTGCCCCAAAGCTGCCGGAACGCAGCTGTGCGCCCGGCTTTTGCTTCGGGGAGCTCATTGTTGGGAGGGGGCTCGACATTTGGGAGCACCCATTGCATCCCAGGTTTGCTGGAGCCAGGTCCTGCTTCCAGACCCTCAGGCAGTGGGGAATTGCCCTTCCTCAGTGCGGAATGGCCTGCGTGGCCCCAGCGTGGGCAGTACCACTGCGGGCCAAGAGCTGCATCCATCGCCCTCCTCTCGTTCCTTCTCCTACCGGAGCTGGAGCAGCCATTCCGAAGCCCATCCTGCCCAGCTCCTGGCTGTGGTGGGGAGAAGATCCAGGAAATCCCTGTCTGGGGGTCTGGGCAGCCCCACCCCAGGCTGGCTGGAAGCTCTCCGGCTGCCCTAGCTCGTGGGTGCCCCGGTTGAGCCTCATTTCTGTCTTTCTTTCTGGGTTTTATCCTGCTTGAGGTCCTTTGGCACTTTCATCTCTGCTTCTGCAGTTGCTTAATTACCTGTAAATGCAATTAATGAAATGTTTGCCCCCATCTGCTTCCAGATCATTAGTTTGAAAACAGAATAGCCATCAAAAAAAACCCAAACCACGGGAAAAGGGCCTGTCTGGCTCAGCTCCCCCATCGTGGACTCGGTGCTTTGCTGCTTCTGGGGTGATTCTTTCTGCCCCTGAGCCCTTGGGGACCCTTGGGTGCCGCTGCTCCCGTTTAATCCCCACTCCTTTTTAATCCCTACTCCCGTTTAATCCCGGCTCCCATTTAATCCCTGCTTCTGTGGTTTGGAGTTTTCTGCGCTGGTGGGAGAACGTTCTAGGAGACCCCAGTCCTTGCCACCCACGCGGAGGTGGAGCCTGAGCTTGAGGCACACACACGTGGATGTATTTTGGGGTGATTTGGAGCTGTTTTGGAGTGTGTTCTGCCCACCGTGGTAGGGAACGTGGCTCGCTGGGATCAGTCAGAGCCCCTCGGTGGGATTGGTCAAAGTCCCTCACTGGGATCCCTCGCTGGGATTGGAGACCCTCACTGGGATCCCTCGCTGGGATCAGTTGGAGCCCCTCTCGGGATCAGTCAGAGCCCCTCGCTGGGACTGGAGCCCCTCGCTGGGATCGGTCAGAGCCCCTCACCAACCTCACTGCTGTGGGATTCTGGGATTCTGTGACCTCCAGAGGGTCCTTCCCACCCCATCACTCTGGATTCAGGCTTAGGGACCGGGCCTTTCCTGCATCTTGGCATCTCCACTGTTCCTGGCACTTGGAAGGTTTCAGCATCTCCTTTTTCATCCCAAGTTCCCTCCGTGGGAGAGCGAAATCTCAGCGTCTCATTAGTGGCTCTGCTAGAGTTGCCCAACTGATGCACAAATCTGCTGCAATTCCCCCCTTTATCTAAATTGACATCTTAATTGGGAATTCTTTCGGAGTGGTGGAGTCGTCAACATGGACCAGGAGAGAAAAACAGGGATCAAACCTCCCTGCTGGGGCTGAGTTGGGTTTGGTGAAGCCTGGAAGCGGGCTGGGGGCTTGTGGGGCTGTGAGGAGGGATGTGTTTGCTGCTGGGGGGTTCGGGGCATTCAGCAGCGCCGGGGCCTCCTCCTGGGCTCTGGAAGTGGAGGGATGGGATGGAGAGGGAATGAGGAGCGGAGACATCCCAGTTCCTCTCCTGGTTCCTCTCCCGGTTCCTCTCCCAACTGTGTCCCTTCTCCAGGACAGGACGGTCCCTGCTCTGCCCTCAGCGGAGACGACGCTGGCGGTGCTGGTGGGGGATTTATTTCTCCAAGGATGGTCTGGCACTGGGGCTCCTTCCAGCCCTGTTTTCCCAGGACACAAAGACAAGGTTGTCCTGTTCTTGTTTATCCTGGGTGCTGGCTCACCTGCCCCACACCGACGCTGCCATTGGAGCGCTGGGAGGGCCCTTGGGCACTTTTGGGTGCCTCCAGCACCCTCTGGCCAGGTCTCCAGAGGAGCAGGTCCTGCTGTGGCTGCTCCGGCTGCTGGAGTTCAGCGCGGTGACAGCTCAAGGCAAAGCTGCCCTGAGTGTCGGTGCCATCACCGCACTGTGGGAAGTGAGAGGGGCAGAAAGCAGCGAGGAGCTGGGAACGCAGGGAAGCTGGAAATGGCTTCTGAAAAAGAAAAAAACAGATGGATTTGGGCTTGGATCCTTTTTTTCCCACTCTCAAGTGGGCTTGTGTGCGGGTTCCTTGGCTGCTGGCACAGATGAGGGATTCGCCAGCCCCCGCGCCCGCCAGCGGGGTTTGAGTCTCTGTTGGAGAGGGGGGAAAAGAGCTGGTCGGGAAGGAGCCCAAGACACTTGGGTTTAGCAATCACAGATTCTTTTTGCCTGGAAATGAGCTTTTTTCCTCTGGTGTTGTGGCACTTTGGGGAACCTGACGATGCTTTTTTCCCTGGAAATGAGCTTTTTTCCTCTATTGTTGTGGCATTTTGGGGTACCTGAAGATGCTTTTTTCCTGGAAATGAGCTGTTTTCCTGCAGTTTTGCTGCAGTTTGGGGTACCTGAAGTTGCACAGATCTTGCTGGCAGAGCCATGGAGGCCTCATCCTGCTGGGCCCCCCTCGGTGGGAGCCGCCTGCGGTCGGAGCTGCACTTGGCGAGGCGCGAGCTGCTCGACAGATGGTTCGCAGGTGCCCGCCTGGTGCTTTTCTGCAGCGAAGTGGGATCTGGAGAGAGGGCGGCTGTGCCGGGCTTGGCAGGAGCTGGAACGTTGGCTGTGAGCGCAGATCGGCTGCTCCTGTCCCTGCAGAGGCTCTTCTGGCATCCTGGGCTCGGCATCCTCAGAGATGTGGATGCAGGGGCGATGGTGCCACACGGCGCCGCTGGCTGCGTCCCTGTGGCGCTGCCGGGGCAGCTGGGAACTTGCCGGAGGCACCTTGGGCAGCGAGCAAAGCATTCGGTTTGCTCTGCAAATCCCCCTTGGTTGTGATCTCAGAGTCACAGAGTGACCTGAGCTGGAAGGGACCCACAAGGACCACTGAGTCCAATTCCTGGCCCTGCACAGGACAACCCCAACAGTCACCCCGTGGGGCTGAGGGCCTTGGCCAAACGCTGCTGGAATATTGTCCGGCTGGGACTGATTCCCTGGGGAGCTGTTCCACCACCCTCTGGGGGAAGAACCTTCTACTGATGTCCACCCAAACCCTCCCCTGGCATCTTCCTGCCCTTCCCTGGAGTCAGAGGGAAGAGCTCAGCGCCTGCTCCTCCTCCTCCCCAGGTGAGGACGCAGCTCTGAGGTCCCCCCTCAGTCTCCTCTTCTCCAGCTGAACAGTCCCAGGTTCTTAAGCCGCTCCTCATAGGATTTCCCCTCACAACCCTTTACTCCGTGTCCTCCTCTGGACGTTCTCCAGGAATTTGATGTCCTTTTTACCCTGAGGTGCTCGAGGTGGGGTCCCCAGAGTGGGACAATCCCCTCCCTTGCCCAGTGGGTGATTCTGATGCTGCGGCCACTTCAGTGCCAAAACACAGAACCGCTCGCTCCCTCCGCTCATTGCCTCCAGCTCCTCTCCAGTTTGGTACCTGCAGCAGCTCTGCCACCAATTCCAGCTTTCTGGAGCCGGGGTGGTTTTCCCCAGCCAGCAGCTTTAGGCAGCAGCGTTGCGTCGTACTGATGCTCTCGGATGTCCCATCTCTGCATGGAGCTTTGCTTTTCCAGCCTCTGTTACCAAACTCCATTGCCCATCCCAGCAAGGCATCCAGGCTGCCCTGGCCCCAGCAGGGGTTTCCATCCCTTCCCAAGGAGGATCCCTCATGTCCTTGGCTTAACGCCCATCTCCTGGCTTCTCCCACTGCTTTGGGCTCTTCTTAGTGCCTTCATCCTTCCAGTCACAGGGATGTCAAGGCACCCCAGCTTTGGAGGAAGCTGGGGGTTCCTGCCAGATCTCCACTTTGTCCTTGTCCCCTGTCAATGGCATGAGGACGGTCCCTGTCTGCAGCAGCTCCTGCCCTTCTGCCAGCAGAGACCCCAAGGCTCCCGTGGTGACGCGGCGCGACGAGCGATGCCGTGCGGCAGCAGACGCCTGGCCCACGGGGCCAGCAGGGTCCATGCGGAGCAAGGATCTCATTTCCCTATTTGTCGAGCAGGGTTTGTACTACAGAAAGCGCTCAGCACTCAACGAGCATGAAAGATTAACGAACCCACGAGCTCATCAGTGCCTCATCTCCTCTAAATTACGGTTACAAGGAGCGGCGCCGCTCAGCCGTGGGTTGTGTAACGGAGCCGATTGCCGGGGCACGGTGTGGCTGCTGCAGACACCGAGCGGACACCGAGCGCTCGCAGACGGGGCCTTAATGTATTCCAAATATTGGCAAAAGAGCGGAGCAGGCGAGGGGAGGTGGGAGCGGCGCGGGAGGGCACTGGAGTTCCCAGATCAATATTTAATAGGGGCTGCGAGCGCTTCCAGCGAGAAGACAGATGAAGTCAGCATCTTCCTGCAACCTGTTCTCTGCCCTGCGGGCAGTATGCTTTTTCTGGAGTAAAACTGATTAGCTTGCATCCCTCCCCACTGCTCTTCTCCCCCTTCCCCCTAAGCCTTCCCACAGTGGGAAAACAGTCATCTGGCATTTGATCCAGGATTCCAGATCACGGAGATGCAGCTCTTGGTAGTGCAGGGAGTTGAGTTCTGGGGAAGGGGCTTTTCACCAGGGAATTCTGGAATGGTTTGTGTTGGAAAGGACCTCACAGCCCAACTAGTCCCACTCCCTGCCAAGGGCAGGGACACCTCCCACTGGATCGGGAGGCTCCAAGCCCCATCCAACCTGGCCTGGAACACCTCCAGGGATGGGGCAGCCACACTTCCCTGGGCAACCTGGGCCAGGGCCTCCCTACCCTCACAGGAGAACATTTCTTCCATCACCATCCCACTTTGCACCAGCGGCTGCCCTAAGGATGCCAGAGGCGCAGGCAGGGTCTGGGGTGCAGACCCAGCATCAAGCCCTGCAGATCCGGGGCATCTCCTCCTTGGGAAGTTTTTTTCCAAGGGGCCCAGCACCTTTGCCTTTTGCTCCAAGGATTCCAGGAGATGCCAAGGGCTGGAGTTGTTCACACACAAAACATTGGGGTAGTGACAGCCACCTGAGAGCTCCTGGCACAGGCAGGCACTGGCAAACCCTGCCCACGTGCCGATGTCCAGAGGGGAGAGTAGGCTGGGAGCTGCACCCAAAGGCGCTTGGTGCAGGGGTGGAGCTTTGTCCTCTCTGCTCCAGGGGATGGGAACAGGAGCGCAGCATCCCTTGCAGTCCCCACAGATACGCAGTGACAGCCAAGGTCCAGGAACATGTGCTGGAGCATCTCCTCCCTGCGAATGAGCTGGGGGCACCAGCCGAGGTCCAGGAATGTGTGCTGGGAGCATCCTCTCCCTGCAGAGGAGCTGGGGGGGCTGCGGGCAGCAGCGAGGGTCGCCCACCATCCCTTGCCGCACGTCTTTAAATGTCTGGCGACTAAATCGAGATATGCGGCAGCCGGTGGCAGGGGGAATATTCATGATTAGCAGGGAAAGCGTCGCACGGCGCCAGGAGAGGAGCGTGCAGGGGGGTGTTCACACAGCAGAGGTGCCTGAGCGGCGCACGGGGGGCTGGGGGAGGTGGTGATCGCTCTGCTCCAGCAATGCCCACCCCTGCGACAAGCGGTGCCTTTGTCTGCTCCCGGCGGGAGGTACAAAAGCTGAGCCCTGACCCACGGGCAGAAAGCAGTGCTGTCACTGGCTCCAGCCCAAGCCGAGCGCGGGCAAGGACAGGAGCCTGGGTGGGCACAGGGGCAGTTGCCCTCCTGACTCCAACCCTGCGTTGGGGCCATGCGGGGATGGGGCAGCTGGTGTGGAGTGAGAGGGTTCTGCCCCTCTGCTCCGCTCTGGGGAGACCCTGCCTGGAGCCCTGGCTGGGAGAGTTGGGGGTGTCCATCCTGGAGAGGAGAAGGCTGTGGGGAGACCTTAGAGCAGCTTACAGTAGGGAAAGAGGCTCCAGGAAACCTTTTTCCAAGGTCCTGGAGTGACAGGACGAGGGGAACAACTTAAAACTGGAATAGTAAAATTTAGATTGGACATTGGGAAGAAATTCCTCACGATGAGGGTGGGGAGACCCTGGCCCAGGTTGCCCAGAGCAGTGGTGGCTGCCCCATCCCTGGAGGTGTTGAAGGCCAGGTTGGATGGGGCTTGGAGCCCCCTGATCCAATGGGAGGTGTCCCTGCCCATGGCAGGGGGTGGCACTGGATGGGTTTGAGGTCCCTTCCAGCCCAAACCGTTCCATGATTTCATAATCCCTGCTCCACTCCAAGGAGCTGGATGTGCCCCATCATCTAGCCCGAGTGAGCCAGAAAAGGCAATGCCAGTTCCGTGCCCTTGAGACAACGTGTGCCGCAGCAGTGCCCTCCATTGTCCCCTCTGTCACCCAGCGGCACCTACGGGTGATCCTGCCGGTGACAGGGCAGGATCTGGGGTGACGCTGGCGTGATGCCGCGGCGATGTGAGGGTGACACCGGGGTGATGCCTTGATGATGCCAGGGTAGCGCTGGGTGCGGAGGCAGAGCCCCTGTGCAGCCGCGTCGGGTGCTGAGCTCAGCTGGGCCTCCCTGTGCCACTGCTGGCAGGGACAGCTCCGACTGCCTCTGAGCTGGAGCAGAGAGGCTCCTTCAGCCAGAGAAAAGCCCCAACCCTTGGCCAAAGCAGGTTCATCGCATTCCTAAAATCACGGGCTTCATTTTCCCGAGGCACAAGGGCGCTGCTGCCATGCACTATGTTAATTGTATGGTTCAGCAGCGTGGCAGAACTGTGCGGCTTCCCTCTAATTTAGGGCAATTTTATCATCAATAGAGGACTCGCAGGAGCTTCCCGATGAGATCAAAAGGCCAAAGCTCCCTCCATCCTCCTGTCAGTTGTTTTCGCGCTCGCCCAGCAGCCCAAGAAGCATTTGCCTTTGCATGGCGCCAGCCCTGAGGAGCGTGTGGGGGAGACACCAACACTGCCCCTTTTGCTCACAGACCGCGGGCACTGGGGGTGGTGGAGCCTCTTGGAGTGGAGCAGCTCCCAAGGGAGCTCGACTGGAGCACCATCCTCCTAAACACGAGGTGGCAGGCGCCTGGATCCCCCTCACAGCAGTAGTGTTGGAACACCAGGCGCTGCTGTGAGGTCAGAGGAATTGCAGCGCTTACGTGGGAGCTGTTTGGGAAGTGTTTTGGCACAGCCCAGCTTTTGGAGTTTGTTACTTACGCGGCATCAATGAACCCAAGCACTCGAGTGTCGCTGCTCTCCATGGAGCATATGGGCTGGAGCTGCTCCTCCCTCCTGGGGGCCGCGCAGCAGCGATCGCCTGCGGTCATGGAGCCGTTGCCGCATAGGGAAACTGCTCCGTGGTTGCCAGGAGCTCCTGCCCTGCCCCGGTGCCAGCCCAGGCTCTGCTCCACACACGCTGCTGCTCCAGGGCTTTGCCTTCTCCTTTTGTTATTGCTAAGCTTTTGCTCTCCGAGCCAGGAGCAGTTTCCCGGGATGCCAGAGACTGAAATTCATGCAGGAACCCAGCTGTGCCAGCTCACAGATTAATCCAGCCCGGGTCAGGGCCTCATACCTGGCCCTGAGAGATTCCCCAGGAGCCAAGATGAGCATCTCTGTGCGCTCACCTTCACCTTCAGCTGTGGTAATGCAGCGGTGTTTTATCCGGCTGATCCGGAGCCCTGGAATCAGGGAGTGCAGGGTCAGGACAAGGGGAAGGGTTTTGAGCTGAAAGAGGGCAGATTGAGGTGAGATCTTGGGGAGAAATGTTTTGGAGTGAGGGTGGGGAGGCCCTGGCCCAGGTTTCCCAGAGCAGTGGTGGCTGCCCTATCCCTGGAGGTGTTGAAGGCCAGGTTGGATGGGGCTTGGAGCCTCCTGATCCAGTGAGAGGTGTCCCTGCCCATGGCAGGGGCTGGGACTGGATGGGCTTTGAGGTCCCGTCCATCCCAAGCCATTCTATGGTTCTCTGGTGACAGTGACAGCTCGTGCCCCGTGCAGGGCTCGGTGGCTCCATCCTCCCAGCTTTGTGCCATTCCTGCTGTCCCAGTTTCCGCCAGCGGCTGCTGCTCTTCTCCTCTGTCACGTGCGGGTTCGGCTCCGTGAGCCTGAGTTCAGCTTCATCTTCCCTGGTTGCCCCTGATTCGGGCTCCGAGCAGCTCCTACCACTTCAAACCCCTCCCTCGACCGGTTCCCGCGGGGCCGCACTCCATGGGCTGCAGGATTAGCAGGGATTAAACTTCCCAAGACCAGGAATGCGGGAGAAATGGGAAGTGGTTGTGTCTGCTCCGTGCTCTGGATGAACGTGCGAGGTCCATCGAATTGAACCCCCCCTCCCCCTGCATTCCTTGGGATCTGCCGTTGCCATTGGAAGCTGGGATTGATGATGTTGGAATTGCAGAGGTTTCTCCTTAAGTCCTGAAGTGCCTCCCACTGCCCGAACGGGAATGGGTTTGGGGGCCAGGCTGATAAGGCAGAGGTATCCCTGGAATTGCTGAGTGTCGCAGACGGGTTTTGGGTCCGAATTGGCTCCGTTTTGAGCTCAATGACCTTGTTTTCACACCAAAATGCTGCTCAAGACCTAAAAGCAGTGGCGTGTGGGCAGTGCAGGGGACCCCGAGTGGCCCGCGGGGCTAACAAGCTCTGCTCTTGTGTAGCCCCAAGCCACCATCTCTTCATCAATGTGGGGTGTGTCCTGGAATTGGGAAGTGCAGGGATGGGACGAGTGGGACAGTTTTGAGCTGAAAGAGGGGAGATTGAGATGAGATCTTGGGAAGAAATATTTTGGTGTGAGGGAGGGGAGGCCCTGGCCCAGGTTGCCCAAAGAAGCTGTGGCTGCCCCATCCCTGGAGGTGTTGAAGGCCAGGCTGGATGGCACTTGGAGCCCCCGATCCAGTCGGAGGTGTCCCTGCCCTTGGCAGGGGGTGGCCCTGGATGGTTTTGGGGTCACTTCCAGCCCAAACCATTCCATGATTCTATGATTTATTAAGGAGAATGATGATGATGATGATGTCGTAAGTCTTTGATGTTGGTGTATGGGACATGGAAAGATGATGATGATGGGGAGGATGATCATTCAAAGAGGAGGAGGAGGATGCAGTCAGAAATCTGACTCTGGATGGGCTTTGAGGCCCCTTCCAACCCAAACCATTCCATGACTCAATGATTCCATGCTCCAGCCCCAAAACCGGAATTGCAGAGCTCTTCCCCACCTTGTCCTCAGCCAGAACGATGGCAGCGAAAAGGAATTGCTTAGAAATCACTTTTTGTGAGAATCTTGATGGGTGTCAACCCAGGCTTTCCATGCAGAGGGTAATCCCACTTTTAACGAGGTAATTTGCAGCTGCTGATTGCAGCCTGGCAGGGTCCTGTGCACGCGAGCACCGGCATGGTGACCGCGCTCTCTGCTGGCGCCAGGCTCCCGCGGGTCGTGAGCTGAGAGGGAGAGATCCAAAGGATGCTGGTAATTAGCCCGAGCGTTTAATTTAATAAAACAAATGTCTGGAAACAGAAGCGCGCTCTGTTCTCAAAGCGTTGCACGTAATTACAAATTATCTTAATTCAGCGCCGGCACAGCCGGCTCCGTAATCGCCTCATAAATAACTTCCATTAGTAGATCCCTGCATCCATGCCCAGCGCTGCCTCCGAGGGGACCGGTGGCTTGAGGGGGGTTCAGGGAAGGAGGGGGCTCTGTGGGGATGGGGTTTGGTTTTGAGAGCGGGGCTGTGCGACATCTGCGCTTGAACTGTGGCACCAGTTGGTGGTGCCCCTCCAGGGCTTGGAGGGGCTGAGTGGTGCTGGGCGACCACAGCTGAACACGAGCCAGCAGTGCCCAGGGGGCCAAGAAGGCCCCCAGCACCCTGGCTTGGATCTACCCTGGGGTGGCAGCAGGAGCAGGGCAGGGATTGTCCCCCTGCACTCAGCACCTCCAATCCTGGGGTCAGGGTTGGGCCCGTCACTCCAAGAAGGCCCTTGAGGGGCTGGAGGGCGTCCAGAGAAGGAAATGGAGCTGGGGAAGGGTCTGGAGAACAGGGGCTGTGGGAGGGGCTGAGGGCCCTGAGGGGGTTTGGTCTGGAGAAGAGGAGGCTGAGGGGAGACCTCATCCCTGTCCACAACTGCCTGAGAGGAGGCTGTGGAGAGGTGGGTGCTGGGCTGTGCTCCCAAGGGACAGGAGATGGGATGAGAGGAAATGGCCTCAAGTTGTGCCAGGGGAGGATCAGATTGGTCATTGGGAGAAATTCCTTCCTGGAAAGGGTTCTCAGCCCTGGCAGAGGCTCCCAGGGAGGTGATGGAGTCCCCACCCCTGGTGAGGTTTTAAACATGTGCGCTTGTGGCACTTGGGCACAGGGTTTTGTTGACTGGATGAGCTTGGCGGGATTTTCCAACCTCAATGATTCTATGAGGGAACGCTGCCTCGGGTGCTCTGGGATGTCCGGGGTATCTCTGGGTGCATCCTCTGATCCGTGGCGCAACACCTCTTCCAGGAATGCCCATTGGACCCTTCTCCCTGTGAGCTCCTACTCTTCTCCTGATGTTTTGTGCCCAAACAGCATCTGCAGCTTCGCCTTTTATTCCTGTGTTGGCATCGGCTGTGCCGTTTCCATGAGCGCCAGGGTGGGTTTATTCCCCCATGGAATGGAGCAGCGGCACCTTTGCCGTGGCTGCTCCCTGGCTGTAGGGGCGCTTCTGGAGCAGACTGGGAGCGAGCAGGAAGCGACTGGGCTGTGAGCACCGGCCGTGGGAGCAGCAGCCCCAGTGGGCGAACAGCCCTGGGGTGCTTTGGGGGTGCTTTGCCCCTGCCTTGGGATCTCCTGCAGCTGCTGGGGGTGCGTGGAGACATCGAGCTCCCTTCCCTAGGGATGAGGAGGAGGCAGGAGGCCAGAGCCGCTTACGGAGGCACGGACGCTGTAACGGGGCAGCTCTTGGAGGCAGAACTGGCTCATCCCGGCAGGACGCGGCGCGGCTCCCGCGAGGCTGCTCCTCCACTGCGTGACAGGCCCTGACAAGGAAACAGCTTCATTAATTAAAGCTGCTGCTAATGCGATCGCCGGCAGCTGTGTGTGGGAGGGCTGTGGGCACAGAGCATCCTGCCGCCGGCTGCGGTGCTGGGAGCACCTGGGGGGCTCCCGTTCCTCTTCATGAAGCTGTGGTCCTGCAGCGCCTTCGGAGAGCGACGGGCTGAGGATAAGGTGCTTCCACAGCTGCTTTTGGAGGTGTTGAGCATGGCATCGAGCGGAGACATGGGCTCTGCTCCCGCCATGGAAGGAGAAATGCGGCGGCTTTGGTCTTGGGCTTGGTTTGGAGCCCAAAGAGGGAGCAGGGATGGTTTCCCAGTGGGAATTGCCAGCGCTGCATGTGCCGTTTGCTGTAGGAAGGCTGCGGTGCTGGCCAGTGGAGCCCACAGCGGAATGGGCCCCTCCCATGTCAGCATGTTGCTGGCATGCAGAAGGGTGAGGACGGAGGAGGCTGGGATTGCCGGGGCAGGACGGGAGCAGCACGTGGGGGTGGGGGGTGCTGCAGAGGTGGAGATGCTGTGTCCTGCTCCGTCTGCTGCTCCAGCAGGCGAACGGAGCCCCAGGGTGACCGGTTCCGGCACCGAGCGTGTCCTGTGCACCCAGGGCGGCTGTGGTGAGTGGGCGTCTCTGCTGCCAGAAGCTGCTGTACCTCCCACATCGTGGAATTCCGGGATGGGTTGGGCTGGAAGGGACCTCAAACCCATCCAGTGCCACCCCCTGCCATCGGCATGGACACCTCCCACTGGATAAGGGGGCTCCAAGCCCCATCCAACCTGGCCTTCAACACCTCCAGGGATGGGGCAGCCACCACTGCTCTGGGCAATCTGGGCCAGGGCCTCCCCACCCTCGCCGTGAAGAATTTCTCCCTGATGTCCAGTCTTCTTATCCCGAGAGACACCTGCACCGCACAGCCCTGTGATTCCTGCCCCGCTCCGTGCCCTTATGTGCCAGACACTTGGATGGTTTGGCGTAGGATCCAGCCTGCTGTCACCTTCTGCTCTGTGCAAGGGCCCCCCAGCTCCTGGGGCATCCAGAGAGGAAAACCTTTCCTCTCCATGTTTGTGGTCCCAGTAACCTGGGGAAAGGGTCCCTCTGGGGATGCCTACGACTTGGCAGACTTTGGGGTCGCCTCTCCTTCCCGGCGCTGCCACGCCTCCCTTGCCACCACATTGGGCATGAGCACCACAGTGCCATTGCGGGACCCTCCCGATCCCCGTGGGGCGTGGATCCTCCTGTCTCCACCGCTGAAAGGGGCTGGCGGGGGCGGAGGAGCGGGCGGTGAGTGGCAGCAGGCGGAAGGTTTAAATCAGGGCCACTTTAAGGTGATTAATTGGCCTAATCAGCCTTGATGGAGACAGATGGTGAGGTGACAGGGATGGATGGCAGCCGGTGAGGCGACGGGAGGGAACCCGGGCACCCTGGGATCCGATCCCCCCACCCAGCCTGGGCTGTGCCGGGGGAGGCCCAGGGTGAATCGGGATGCGGCCAGGACGGAGCAGTGTTTCCCCACCCGGGCTGTGTTTCCCTCATAGAATCATAAAATCAGAGAATCATCTGCTTGGAAAAGACCTCTGAGATCATAGAGTCCAGCCATCCCTATCCCCTTACTAAACCCTGTCCCTCAGAAAGTCATCCACCTGCATTTTAAACACCTCCAGGGGTGGGGACTCCACCACCACCCTGGGCAGCTGTTCCAATGCCTGACCACCCTCTTAGTGAAGGAATTGTTCCTGATGTCCAATCTGACACTGCCCTGATGCAACTTAAGGCCGTTTCCTCTCCTGTCACTGTCACTTGGGAGCAGAGACCAACCCCCCCCCCCCCTTCACCATAGCCTCCTCTCAGGCAGTTGTGGACAGGGATGAGGTCTCTCCTCAGCCTCCTCTTCTCCAGACCAAACCCCCCCAGGTCCCTCAGCTGCTCCCACGACCCCTGTTCTCCAGACCCTTCCCCAGCTCCGTTCCCTCCTCTGGATGTGCTCCAGCCCCTCAAGGTCCTTCTTGGAGTGAGGGGCCCAAACCTGACCCCAGGATTCGAGGTGTGGCCTCACCAGTGCCCAGTGCAGGGGGATGATCCCTGCCCTGCTCCTGCTGCCCACACTATGTCTGGCACAGGCCAAGATGCCATTGGCCCTCTTAGCCCCCTGGGCCACTGCTGGCTCATGCCCAGCTGCTGTCAACCGACACCTCCTGGACCTTCTCCAGGCAGCATTCCAACCACTCTTCCCCAAGTCTGTAGTAGTGCGTGCGGTTGTTGTGTCCTATGGGCAGGACTTGTGCCCTGGGCTGTGTTTGGGAAGGGGAGCGGAGGACGCGGATGACCAGCTCCATGCTGTGGTTCCACCTGGCCCTGTGTCCGGCTGCAAAACCCAGCTCTGTGGTGGTGGAGAAAAGCCTTCAGTGCTGTGGTGCGGCGTTGCCAGCCACTGGACTGGGCTGGTCCTGCTTGGGGCCACCAGAAGACCGTGTGGTCCCTGAATTTCGACCCGGTTTCCGGTATGCTGAGCCCTGCAGCCATTGGGAAAGCTGAGGAGCTTTGGTGGGGAGGACGTGTTGCTCGTGTTGACGTCTCCAGGCCTGTGCTCTCTCCGTTATTGCTGGTTCAACCCCCTCTCCAGCTCCTCCGGGCTTTTATCACTCAAGTATTTCAGGTGGTGCCTCGGGATTGAGTACTGGATGCCAGAAAGGAGCTCCACAGGGAATGTGGGAGCAGAGAATGAGCAGGTGGAGCAGCGGAGGATCTGGCCCCACACTTTGCATCCCAGAACTGGTGTGCGCTCGGGCGAGCTGCCGGCACAGAGCTGCTGCTCGTTCCTGCAGCGCAGTGGGAGCCCCTCGTCCTCGATCCTTGCTGCCGCATGTGCCTGGAGTCCTTGGGGTTCCATCTTTGCTGGAACTGCCTCTGCTCCTGGTGTTGTTCCCTTCCTTGTGGAAGCACTGCCGGGCTCCTGGGATGACTCCGTGGAGGAGCTGATGCTGTTGGTGAGAGCGTTGCCCACATGTGCCGTCTTTGGAGAGAGCAGAGCTTCCACTCACTTCCGTGGCTTTGATATGGAAAAGCGTGTCCCCAAAGGCCCCTCTCGGAGCTTCTCAGGCCAGCATGGAACACGCTGCCGTGTTTACTGTCATCAGCCTCGCTGATGGATTTCCCGCTCGGCACAAGCGCGCCAGGCTCAGCCGAGGCTGCGATGCTGCCAATGGAACCTCTTCCCATTCCTCCTTCACCTCCACACTCCCTGGGCAGGGAAAGGAGCAGGGTCTGACTCCAGCCACCCCGAGGATTCCTCTCCTGGCAGGAGGGAGCCCCATTTGCTCCAGGTCAGATCCTTCCCCCTGGAACCTCTGGAGGGGCCGGTTTACCCACCCTGGGGTCCAGTGGCTGCTGCTGCATCTTTGGACTCGATGATCTCAGAGGTCTTTTCCAACCACATGATTCAACGATTCTATCCCAGAGCATTCCTGCAGCCACCAGAGCCCGGAATACCAGGCACGCTGCCGGCTCCGCTCCCGGCTGCTCTTGGTGGCAGCTGGTGATCTCCAGCTCGACTTCTCCTCGGGTTGATTTGCTGTGCTAATTGCTTTACAAATCACACGGTTCCCTAATTGTGCTGGCAGGGAAGGGCAGAGCCCTCCCCACTTGCAGCACCAGCTCTGTGTTGCGGCCCCTCAGCTGGGCTTCCACACCGGGATTCTTGGAAGGGACCCCCGAATCCTGCAACTCCTGGAATGAGCCAGGCTGTTCTCCCTTGCTCCATGAGCACCTATGGGATGTCAGGAGGTGCTGCCGAACACTGAGACGTTTTTCACCATCCGGGGTCTCAGAGCAATTCCATCTGCTCCGAATGCCTCTGTATCCCTCACCATCCCCATCTCCTGCTCATGGGACCCCCGGGAACTGAGGGCATCCTGGTTTAATCCCTCCCAGGGCAGGATGCAATTCTTCACGGCTTCTGCTTCCCTGAAAATAGACTTTAATTGGCTCCTGTATGGTCTAACGATATTAATTAACAGGAGAGTCAGAATTCCCATTGGTTGGGAAGTGTTTAACCCACCTGGGGGTTGGTGCAGGAGAAGGGAGGTGAGGAGGCTGTTGGCATCTTGTCTGGCCCCGGGAGCTGTGCCCGCTTCCGACATGCTTCGTGTTTCATCTTTCCCAGGATTTCTGTTGAGAAGGCTCCACATTCCCATGGATTTGGGGGTGCCAATCCCAGTCTCTGTGTCCCCACGGGAGGGCGAGCGTTTTTCCCTCCCACCTCCAGCAACTCTCGAACAGGACGCTCCCTGTGTTGACTTTCCCACCAATAAGATGACTTCCTCACCCACACCTTTAATTGAACGAGGCTTAATTGGCTGCCCACAGTGCCCTTAATTGATTTCTGGGTATCTGATGGGTTTCTCAGGCATTCCATCGTCTGCAGTGGGCTGTGCCCACCCCGCTCCCCTGCCAGGATGCATCTGAGGAAGGCGACTGCGCAGAGGCTGCTGCCGCATGCGTGCCGCGGCCCGAAAGCCCTTAAAGAAAGGGATGCAATTCCATGTGGCTGTGACCACTGGACCTTTGGCAGCCATAAAATTCCCTTAACGTCTGTGCCGTTAAATTGAATTTTAATGTTGATTTGCAAAGCCTGAAACCTGTGTCCGAATTCTTGAATGGCTTCCCAAAACGATCTTCCCTCCCGATGGGAAACATCAATTTTAGGGGCCGGCAATGGGGATTTAATGGGGGCGACGGTTACGGTGCGATGAATTGGACACTTAACGTTCCCATTATCCACCTCCCGGCACAGCCCATTGCCTTTTACTTGCTCTGGGAATTGCAGCATCAATTCTCCATTGCCTCTGGGAGGGCTCAGCTCCCGCTGCTCCAGCACCACTGCGGCTGGGACTGTGAGGTGCTCCCAGGTCCCTGGTTGGGGTTTTTAAGGCAAAGCTTTGCTTTTGTGCCAAGTGGAGCTGGAGCCGCTGCGGAGCTCGGAGAAGACGCTGGGGAGCTCTGGAGAGCGGCTGCCAGGGCAGGGTCCTCCTCTTCTCCCTGGCGCAGCCGCGGGGTTTCACGCGCACTGGGGAATACCTGGATGGGCGGTGGCAGAGGAGCCCATATGGAGCAAGAGCTCCATGGCAGCTCTGTGCTGGGACCCACAGCTGCACCGTGCGGGGACCCATGGCTGCACCATGCCAGGACCCATGGCCGCACCGTGCGGGGACCCACAGGTCCACTGCACCAGCACCGTGTCAGGTGGAATGGAGGATGCATCCAGTGGGAGCTTTGAAAGCACAGTTGGGACACCCTTGTGAGCAGTTCTCATTCCCTCCTCATGCCGAGGCCGCTGAGCTGCTCTCTGGTCCCTTCTGTGCCAACGTCATTGCTGCTGGCAGCCGAGCCCCTGGCGCCACGCCGTGAGCCGGGGATGCCCAGTGCTCACTCCCACCCCTCCTCCTTCCCTGCTCCAGGGAGACACTTAACAAACAATAAATCTGGAGTTCGTTAGTGAGGATTAATTAGTGTTTGTGCAGGGCTTTGCCTGAGCAAAGGAACAGGCGGGAGCCCGTGCACCGTTATTTGTCTTGGAGCTTCACTGCAAGCTTGTCAAGGTTTTGGGGTGGACTCGTTGCCCGCATCTCATCCGGTCCCACCAGGCTGTGCTTCGGAGGCACACGGAGGGAAAGCTGGGAGCTCCTTCCTGGCCGTGGGATCCAGGTCTGGGAGCCACCATGGGGATACAGGGCCATGGGATACTCCAGCAGGCAGAGCCAGCGGCCACATGGGTGACCCCGAATTGGGCATCGTTGTGTTGGAGAGGTGCTGAGAAGGGAACCTGGGACTGGCTGCTGGGAAAAGCAGTGTTTGGGTGCAGCTGTTTAGTTTGAGTGTCTTCTCCTGGGATTTTGGGGTCTCTCATAGCCCTGTGAAATGAGGAGATTGTCATTCCTGCTCTTCTGGTGCCACACAGCTGGGACTGTGCTCCAAGCGGATGGGGATGGGATGGGGTGGAATTGGGCTGTGAACTGGAAGGGAGGAGATTTAGATTAGACATTAAGAGAAATTCTTCACAATGAGGGTAGGGAGGCCCTGGCCCAGGTTGCCCAGGGAAGTGGTGGTTGCCCCATCCCTGGAGTGTTCTAGGCCAGGTTGGATGGGGCTTGGAGCCCCCTGATCCAGTGGGAGATGTCCCTGCCCATGGCAGGGCATGGCACTTGATGGGCTTTGAGGTCCCTTCCAGCCCAAACTGTTCCATAATTCTGTGATTTCTGTGGGTTTGGGGATGGTGATGGGGGTGGAATGGAATGGGGATGAGAATAGGAATGGGGATGGGGATGGGTTCTTACTCGCTCGTTTGGGGCCCTGGGGAGTGCTCATGGTCTGGAGTTGGGGGGTGCTCCAGGACCTCGCACCTGGCACTGCAGGTTTTATCAGGTGCCACCCTGGCACAGAGCTGGGAATTCTGCCGGCACCGGCTGCACCGTGGAGACATGTCCGTGCCTGCGCGCCAAGGTGCAACTGTGGAGCCTCCCTGACCGTGGGTCTGAGACGAGGCCGACGTCAGTGTCAGCTTTTCCTGAGGCTGCCGAATGGGCACTGTCCCAGCTGGGGCTTTGGTTGAGATGGGGCGAGGGGAAAGCTCTCTCCCTGCTGGAAAACCGTCTTTGAGGCCAGCGGGCTGGCACCGTGACCCGTGCTGCCCAGCGCAGCTCCGTCCCAGCCTTTTACGCCCATCCTGTTAACTGCCAGGAAGCTTCCCTGTGCCATGGTGTCAGGCTGATCCCGGTGGGCGTGGAAGCTCCTTCCCAGAAGGAATCCCACCCAGGAACCTGCCCTCATCTTGCCTGCAGAGGGGTTTTCAGCAGCTGCCAGGAGTGGGATCCTCCTCCGGGGCTTTGGTTTGACACTGGGGGTGGGGATGCCCTAGCAGGATCCAGCCCATTCCCATCACCCACGCTGTCTCTGGCAGGGGCTGCGGCACTGGGCGAGCAGCGATGCGGGCAGAGGAGGGAACAGCTCCAAGGAGCAGCCTGGGAACGTCACCGAGGGCATAATGGACTCTGTCAAAGCCTCATTCATTACGGAAGAATGCAGAGCGCGAGTGCCGTTGTGTCTTTCTCCGCTTGCTCCCTCCCATCTGATTCCTCTCCTTCATTTCCTACTGGTTTCAGCTTATTTCCCTTTTTTCAGTGTATTACCCCCAGCCCAGCTCAGTGGATGGGGGGGAGGGCCCTGCCGCGTGCCGGCCGCAGAATGATGTGCCAAGGGCCGTCCTCCACTGGTGTGGGCTGGGGAGCTCCTGGGGTGGGTTGGGTTGGGTTGAGTTGAGTTGAATTGGAGTAGGTTGGGTTGGTTTAGTTTGGGGTAGGTTGGGGGTAGTTGGGGTGGATTGGGTTGGGTTGGATTGGGCTGGATTGGGTAGATTGGGTTTGTTGGGTGGAGTTGAATTGGAGTAGGTTGGGTTGCTGTGGGTTGGATTTGGTTGAATTGGGGTAGGTTAGTTTGGTTTAGGTCAGAGTAGGTTGGGTTGGGTTGGGTTGAGCTGGGTTTGAGCAGATTGAGTCGGTGTAGGTTGGGTTGGGGTAGGTTGTGTTGGGCTGGATTGGGTAGTTTGGGTTAAGTGGGGTTGGGTTAGAGTAGGTTGGGTTGGTTGAGTTGGATTAGAGTAGGTTGGCTTGGAGTGAGTTGGGTTGAGTTGAGTTGGATTGGATTAGAGTAGGTTGGGTTGGGTTGATAAGAGTTGGGTTGGGATAGGTTTAAGTAGGTTGGGTTGTGGTAGGTTGCGTTGAATAGGTTGGGTTGAGTTGGGTTGGGTAGGTTGGGTTAAGTTCGGTTGGGTTAGAGTAGGTTGGGTTGGGCTGGGTTGGATTGGTTTGGGTTAGAGTAGATTGAGTTGGAGTTGGTTGGATTAAGTCGGCTTCTCCTCCCTCCGCTGTCCACTCATTTGCTGGCAAAGGCACCGTAACCATAACAGTGCTGGTGCCAGTGTCGCCAACCATTCAGCATGTTCAAAGCCCAGCCGAGCGCCTGCAAGGGAGTAGGATCTGCTGGGAAAAGCTGTGCTGCTCCCTCTGGGGATGGTGCTGAGCATCCTTGGCGTCGCTTTCAAGGCCAGGTCGGTTGTGCCATCGAACCGTGTGGGGAGAGATTCCTGCCTAGAGCCCTCTGTGGTGACCCTGAGCAAAACCAGGGACTGGGAACGCTGTTCCTGGCTCTCCTGAGGAGACATTGGTGCTCCGGAGGGAAGGGAAGAGAAGGCAGGGCAGGAGCAGGAAAGTGATCATCCCCCTGCACTCAGCACCTCCAATCCAGGGGTCAGGGTTGAGCCCCTCACTCCAAGAAAGCCCTTGAGGGGCTGGAGCGCATCCGGAGAAGGGAACAGAGCTGGGGAAGGGTCTGGAGAACAGGGGTTGTGGGAGCGGCTGCAGGCCCTGTGGGGGTTTGGTCTGCAGAAGAGGAGGCTGAGGGGAGACCTTATCCCTGTCCACAACTGCCTGAGAGGAGGCTATGGTGAGGGGGTGCTGGGCTCTACTTTGAAGGAACAAGGGATGGGACAAGAGGAAATGTCCTCAAGTTGCCCCAGGGCAGGGTCAGATTGGATATTGGGAAGGATTCCTCCCTGGAAAGGGTTCTCAGCCCTGGCAGAGGCTCCCAGGGAGGTGGTGCAGTTCCCATCCCTGGAGGGGTTCCAAAGCCAGGCAGAGGAGTTGCTCAGGGGTGGGTCAGCAGGGGACAGGAACGGTTGAACTCGATGATCTCCAAAGTCTTTTCCAACCAAGCAATTCCATGATTCCATGTGAGGTTTATCTTGCACATCTTCACGTGA
Source organism: Dromococcyx pavoninus (assembly GCA_033558185.1). Taxonomy (NCBI): domain Eukaryota; kingdom Metazoa; phylum Chordata; class Aves; order Cuculiformes; family Neomorphidae; genus Dromococcyx; species Dromococcyx pavoninus. The sequence goes on from JAUMJL010001695.1 coordinate 44,172, forward strand.
CCTTCTGTCTTGGCTGGGCTCGCTGGTGCTGGTGCTGCTCCACAGGACCTGGAGTGAAGCTCATCCTGGTTCCGCTCGAGCCCTTCCCATCCCATCTCTCCCCTTCCGTGTCCCCAGATCCTGGCGGCCGTTTCTGAAGGAAAACTTCCCAATTTCTCAGCCTTTGATGGGTTTTTATCTCCGCAAGGGGCCTGGAGCTAGCGACCGGCTGCCCCCCACCCAGCTCTCTTTCCTGGGCATCTCCTCCCACAAGCGCTGTTAATCAGGGGCTGATACTGAGCTGGTCTAAGGAGCACCTTCTGTGCGCACCCAATGACCTTAATGACAGAGCTCTAGGAGCTTTATCTTCCCCTCCTGTGGGCAGGGTGCAAGGTGCAGGGAGAGGGGGTGCAGTGCGTGGGGAGGGGCTGCAGGGGGGCACCCACAGGAGCAGGAGGGGGAGCAGGAGCAGGAGAGCACCCATGGGAACAGAAAGGGGAGCAGAAGGGGTGCAGATGCAGGAAGGCACCCACAGGAGCAGGAAGGGGTGCAGGAGTAGGAGGGCACCGATGGGACGCTGACTGCATCCTGAGGGAAGGATGTTGGTGTTACCCTTGTGATGTTTCTTTGGAACTGGGGCTGTGATGATGCTTCCAGAGCCCACCCTGGGGTGCCAGAGCAGGAGGACACCCATGGGTGCAGGAGCAGGAGGGCACCCATGGGTGCTGGGTGAAACCAGCTTTGGGGTGTCAGTTCCTGGTAATGCTCAGCATGGGGTGTATCTGGGGGCCACCCTGACCTGTCCCCCTCTCCCTGCAGGACAAGAACCGCAAGCTGAGGCCGCTCTACGACATTCCCTACATGTTTGAGGCCCGGGAGTTCCTGCGGAAGAAGCTCATTGGGAAGAAGGTATGGAGGGTCCAGGGTGGTGGGGAGGGTGGTTGCTCCTGAGGGGCAGGAGAAGGTGCTGCCCGTACTGGAAGTGTTGATGTGATTGAGGGTAGAGACGCTCTGCAGAGGGACCTGGAGAACCTGGATCCATGGGCCAAGGCCAAGGCGATGAGGTTCAATGAGGCCAAGTGCCGGATCCTGCCCTTAGGTCACACCAACCCCAAGCATGCTTGGGGAAGAGCATCTGGAAAGGCCCTGGAGGAGAAGGCCCTGGGGGTGTTGGTTGGCAGGGGCTGAAGCTGAGCTAGCAGTGGCCCAGGGGGCCAAGAAGGCCCCCAGCACCCTGGCTTGGATCATCCCTGGAGTGGCAGCAGGAGCAGGAAAGTGATCATCCCCCTGCACTCAGCACCTCCAATCCTGGGGTCAGGGTTGGGCTCCTCACTCCAAGAAGGCCCTTGAGTGGCTGGGGTGCTTCCGGAGAAGGGAACGGAGCTGGTGAAGGGTCTGGAGAACAGGGGTTGTGGGAGGGGCTGAGGGCCCTGGGGGGGTTTGGTCTGAAGAAGAGGAGGCTGAGAGTAGACTTCATCCCTGTCTGCAACTGCCTGAGAGAAGGCTGTGGAGAGGGGCGGGGGTTGGTCTCTTCTCCCAGGGGACAGGAGATGGGATGGGAGGAATTGGCCTCAAGTTGCCCCAGGGCAGGGTCAGATTGGCCATCAGGAAGGATTCCTTCCTGGAAAGGGTTCTCAGGCCCTGGCAGAGGCTCCCAGGGAGGGGGTGGAGTCCCCATCCCTGGAGGGGTTCCAAAGCTGGGCAGAGGAGTTGCTCAGGGCTGGTTCAGTAGAGGACAGGGAGGGTTGGACTCGATGATTTCCAAGGTCGTTTCCAACTAAACAATTCTATATTCTGTGGTGCCACGTGAATCCTTATGGATGAGCCAGGGAGAAGGATTTGTGAGGTTCACCCACAGCTGGAGCCCCCTTTGTGCTCGCTCCCTGCTGTGGCGATCTCGCTTTCAGCTGATCTCAGCAATGCTCAGTGCCGGCGTCGCTTTTCATTCCCCTTTGTTTCTCTGGAATATTTGTCTAAGCTGGTTTAGAGCAATTCAAGGGAATAAGGAATGTGCTGTTCGCTCAGCTCCTGGTGCACATGCTTGGGATGCAATTGTGAAACGCTCATAAAATGGTCAAATGAAATCAATTTCCTTCCCGGCGCGGCTGCGCTGCTGCTTATCGAGGACCATTTCCATGCCTAATTGCATCTTCCCTTCGCAGAGCCCCGCTCAGATATTAAAATCGAGGAAATAAATAGCTTGCGAGGTTTTTCCGATGCTAAGGCTCTTGTCAGGCTGTGGGGATGTCAGTAGGATTTGGGATCAGAGCTCTGGAGGGCAGGAAGGGTCTGCAGAGGGACCTGGCCAGGCTGGATCCATGGGCTGGAGGGCAGGAAGGATCTGCAGGGGGATTGTAGGGGACCTTTTCTGGGGTGACGTGAGCTGCTCTTTTGGGGAGGAGGAAGAAGGTCCTTCCTCCCAGGCCCTCTGGTGCCAGGGACTGTGTCCATGGTGACGTGGGCTGCTGTTCCCAAGAGGGGGATGAGGGTCCTTCCTCCCTCCCAGGCTCCCTGGCATGAGGGACCCACGGTGAGGTGCGTTGATTTCCCAGAGAAGAGGATGAGGGTCCTGCCTTTCTCCCAGGCTCTTTGCTGTGGGGTACTATGTCCAGGGTGGTGGATGCTGCTCCTCTGAGGAGGAATAGGAGGGTCCTGCCTTCCTCCTGGACCCTCTGGCATGAGGGACTGTGTCTGGGGTGATGGGTGCTGCTGTCCTGGGGAGGAGGAGGAGGGTCCTGCCTTCCTCCCATCTCTCTGCCGTGATGCCACGCTCAGTATACCCAGATCCACCCGTGGGGACAGACAGGGCTGTACCAGGACAGACAGATGGGGCCATAAAGGGACAGACAGGGCTGTATCAGGACAGACAGATGGGGCTGTACCGGGACAGACGGACGGGGCCGTACAGGGACAGACAGGGCTGTACCGGGACAGACAGATGGGGCCATAAAGGGACAGACAGGGCTGTATCGGGACAGACAGATGGGGCTGTACCGGGACAGACGGATGGGGCCGTACAGGGACAGACAGGGCTGTACCGGGACAGACAGTTGGGACTGTACCGGGACAGACAGACGGGGCTATACAGGGACAGACAGTTGGGACTATACCGGGACAGCCAGCCCGGGAGGAGAGGGGCTGGGCAGCTGCTGCGCCCCCCCACCCCCACCCATTCTGCCCAAAGCGGCCGCTCGGGAGCCACCGACCCCCAGAAACAGGACAGAGGCTCCGGGGCCGAGCCGTTCCCCGGCTCCCCTCGGGGCCGCGCGCCCGCTCGCCTGTGATGTTGCCTCATTCTCTCTGTAAATATTTCATTTGTCAGCTCCACGTTTTTCACTTCAGATTAATTTGATTGAGGAAAGCGATGAAAAACTCTTTTCCCTTAATGATCAAACCCATCCCTTGCAGTCGCCGCCGCCGCCTGATGCGAAGTGACAGCCCTGCGCGGGGTGGCTCGCCCTTGCCTTCCCGCGCTGGCAGCGCCTGTCGGCGGCCAAATCCCTCCTTCCCCACTCCCTTTCTCCCATTCTTTCAAAGTCCATCCAATGGGAGCTGCTGGCCATGGAAATCCCGCGGGGGGAGCGGCAGCAGCAGAGCCCGTGGCACCAGGGGTGCTTGGGGATCCCTGCCTGGTTTGGGGATTCCTGCCTGGTTCAGGGATCTCTGCTTGTTTTGGGATTCCCTACCTACTTCAGGGCTTGGCTCCTGGGGGCTGTCCCAGCACCCTGGGACCCCCCGTCATGGGCGATGACCCTGTCCCCTGGGGACCCTCCTCGTGAGTTCTGTCCTTGTAGCCTGGGACCCTCCTCGTGGGGCCTTTCCTTGTGCCATGGGATCTCTCCTCGTGGGCACTGTCCGTGTCCCCCAGGGACCCTCCTCGTGGCGGTTCTCCCTGCACCCTGGGACTCTCTGGGACATCGGGGACCGTGTTTGGGGTTAGACCCATCATAATCCCCATCCTGGCATGCTGGTATCCCCTGGGATCCTGTGATCTCCTCTCCAGGTCAGGGTCATCAGCAGCGCTCCAGCTCCTGGCAGACGGAATTAATTGGGAATTAATCAGCCGTGGTGCTGTGCGTTGCCTCACGCTGGGGCCCCTGGCTGCGCGGCACCCACGGGTCACCCCTGTCCTGCTGGGAGCCCTTCCCAGCGCTGAGTGGGCATCAGGAATCCAGAGTACTGTGATTGAGATCGCTCCGGCTGTGTTTGGGGTGTCCATGGGCAGCAGGGGCTTCCCTGCTGCTATTGCTCCCAGAAGGAATTCCCTCTCTCCTGCTGGGGAAATCGCCGGAGCGGGAAGAGGGATGAACATCCCCGTGGCAGCCCCTGTGCTTTCCCCTTCTGCTTCTCCTGCCAGGAGAGGAGCTGGGATCCAGGAATTCCAGGATTGATGAAATCCAGTAGATTTCCAGGGCAGTGGTGGAGCCCCTATCCCTGGGGGGGGATCAAATACCGTGTGGCCGTGGCACTTCTGGACAGGGTTCAGTCAGCACTGTGGGTTTGGGCTGGTGTTGTACTGGATGGGTTTGGAAGGCTTTTCCAACCTTCATGATTCCATGAGTCAGTGATTCTGGGAGTCCATGATTCTATATTTTCCCTCTTGCCCTTTTCCCAGAGAGGTTCCCAAAGCTAGGACTTTCCTGGAACATCCCTTCTCCCTTTATCCAAGGGGCTTTGTTTTCCCTGACTCCTGGCCTGTGTGCGTTCCCGTGGCTACCGTGGTTTCCGCACTGTCCCGACACCGACCCCGTGGAATTTCCCCGGCGGCACAGGACGATCCAGATGCCGTGGCCCCACTATGGATTTGTGTCCCACCATGGAATAAACGCCGGGATCAATCGGGACACGGGCGGTTCCCTCGGCGAAGCCACTGTGCATTGACCCCGCGCCGCACTGTTCCGTGGCTGTTTAATTACGGCGATCGAAGGGAGGCTGAATGGGGCCCTTTGCTCTAATTAGCAGGGGCGTTAATCATGGGAGGGGCGTTAGTCATGGGGGGTTAATCATGAGGGGGCGTTAATTGTGGGGGGCGTTAATTGTGGGGGCGTTAATTGTGGAGGGCATTAGTTATGGGGGTCATTAATGAGGGAGGGGCTAATCATGAGGGGCATTAATCACAGGGGAGTTAATCATGGAGGGGCATTACTTATGGGAGGCGTTAATCGTGGGGGGATTTAATTATGGGGGAGTGTTAATCATGGGAGGGTGTTAGTTATGGGGGGTTGTTAATCATGGGGGGTGTTAATTATGGGGGCATTAATCATTAATCGTGGAGGGGCATTAATCAGGGGGTGTTAATCATTGGGTGATGTTAATCATGGGAGGACGCTAATCATTGGAAGGCGTTAATTGCGAGGGGGACGTTAATCTTGGGGGAGTGTTAGGGGTGACTGGGGGAGAAATGAGCACGGAAGTGTCTCCATCCTTACGTACGAGCAGTGCCGGCGCAGGGTCAGCTCTTCCTGGGGTGCCAAGCACCCATGGGTGCCCCATGGGGCACTACGCGACATCCATGGGGCTTGGCGGTGCCACCGGCGCCGTCACATCCAGTTCAGATCGTTCCGTGATGCTGTGATGACGCCGTGCTCTGTCATTCCCGGATGGATGGGGAGGTGGATAATTGGGGACCAGGGGGCTGCTTGTGGCCGATGCCGAAGGCTGGAGCGCAACCAGGCCTCGTCTCCCTCCTCTCACCGCCCGTCCCAGCTCTGGCTCCAGTCTATCTGCAAAGCTTGGAGATTCCTTAGGGATGCAGCGCAGGGAGGCTCAAAGCTGGGCTGACAGCGAGCTGGAAACACCTCTGCTCTGCCAGAGCCGGGGACATGACCCCCAGCATCCCAGGAAAGCAGCAGCTGGGGCTTTCCCTGCAGTTTTCCAGGGCCTCAGTTGTGTCCAGTCGCATCGAGCTGCTCAGATTCTTCCCGGGAAGCTCCTTTTCCCCAGAGCAGCATCCCCAGTGCCAGCACTGGGAGAAACAGGTGAAACTATTCCCCCTTGGAATGTCATCGCTATCCCCAGAGGAGGGAAGCCTCGGGCAGACCTTTATGGAATTTCACACTCCTGGGCATTTTTTCCTGCGTGTTCCCAGCAGTCAGGAAGCTCGGGAAGAGTTGGTGGCATAGTCTGGTCCTGGGGAATCTGCGACTGTGCGTTCCTGTCTGGGGTTCCGCACCGAGGAGGCTTTGCAGGGTGGCAGCTCCCGAGCTTCCCAGGAAGGCGTCGCATCCATTGCTGCTGCTTCCCAGGGCATGAAATCGGGGATTTTTCTGTTTGAAGGCTTTGGGAGAGCCGAGCTTTGGGAAGGAGCTTCTCTCACATGGATTTTGCCTGGAAGAAGCAGTGCCTGCAGGTGCTGAGGAGTGAGAGGGGAGAAATCTGTGCCACACTCAGCTCTGGGCGGGACAGAACAGCCGGGAGGGTGAAGAGGACAAATGTGGTTGTTCCTGGTGGAATGACCAGGAATTTGGGGCCGTTTCCCTTCCCTTCATCTCTTTTTCTTCTCCTGATGCTCCCTCCAAAGACTCTGCCGGGCGATGCCATTGCCACAGCCCTGAGTTATTTGTGGCTCAGCAGAGTCTCTCCCAAGCAGGGGCTTGGAGCATCCTGACCACATCCCGGCTCTTCCGAGGAGGGACCAGGATCGAGGATCCAGGAGGAGAGGTGGAGGGGCAAAGAGTTTGGGGAAGACCAAGGCAAACTGAGCCATCTCCTGGTTGCCAATCCCAGTGGACGCCCTTCCTGCAGCTGGGATGGGTGGTGAGTCTGGGATGGGCCAGTGCCGTGGCCCTCAGGAAGGAAACTGCCCATCCAGAAGGATAATGTGGGCCCAGAGTTGCTCCTGGGTGAGATCTTGGGAGAGATTCTGGCAGAGCAGTCCCTGGGCAACAACCTGCCAGCATCTCCTGGCCATCATCTACCCAGCATCTCCTGGCCATCATCTACCCAGCATCTCCTGGCCATCCATCCCATCCCATCCCATCCCATCCCATCCCATCCCATCCCATCCCATCCCATCCCATCCCATCCCATCCCATCCCATCCCATCCCATCCCATCCCATCCCATTCAGTAGTTCCATCCTGCTCCAGGCTTTCATTGTCCACCTGGATCCCCGGACCAGACCAGGGAGTGGTGCTGCCTTATTCGCCTCTCTCTCTTCAGCCTGGAGAGGAGAAGGCTCCAGGGAGACCTTAGAGCAGCTTCCCATAGGGAAAGGGTCTCCAGGAAAGCTGTGGAGGGGCTCTGGATCAGGGAGTGCAGGGACAGGATGAGGGGAAGGGTTTTGGGGTGAAAGAGGGGAGATTGAAATGAGATCTTGGGGAGAAATGCTTTGGTGTGATGGTGGGGAGGCCCTGGGCCAGGTTGCCCAGAGCAGTGGTGGCTGCCCCATCCCTGGAGGTGTTGAAGGCCAGGTTGGATGGGGCTTAGAGCCCCTGATCCAGTGGGAGATGTCCCTGCCCATGGCAGGGGTGGGATTGAGTGGGCTTGGAGGTCCCTTCCAGCCCAAACCATTCCAGGATTCCATGACTGGGTCTGGGACTTGCCCCCACAGCCCGTGCTGGTGCTGGAAGCCGCCTTGGAGCATCCCCCTGGCGCTGTGTCTACTCGCACCCACGAGTGTCCTCCCTACTCTGGAGCCAGGATCGGGCAGCACCTGCCTCTTGGTGCCTGCGGTTTGGAGAGGGTAGGGGTGGCTCCGTGCTGGTGGCCTCTCCCCTTGCTCCCCGCGTTCCGTTCTCGCCCCAGGGGGCTCCAGGGGCCCCGTCCCCTGCGCGGGGACACGGGTGGGGGCGCAGATGGGTGCAGATGGCAGCGGTGGGTGGCAGAGCAGACCTGCTCTGCTATATTTACTGCCTGGAACGCCTGCGGAGCTCCAAACCCTGCGGCGGCGCAGACCCGTGGGGACTATTTTTACTTCCCCAGTGAGATCGGCCGCACGTCAGGGCTATGAGGGGGAGCTGGGTGCTCTCCTTCTGCCTCGGAGACTGGGAAGAGGCTCCCAAAAAGCTGGCAGTGAGCCGGGGGCCACGGGCTGCGAACCACGTCATGGGGACACAGGGCCAGGGGTCACATCTTGAGGGTCCCATCCTGGGGACCACATCATTGGGACCGTGACGCTGGGACCATGTGCTTGGTGACCCCATCCTGGGGATGATGTGCTGGTGACCACGTCACAATGACCATGATGTTGGGGACACAGTGCCAGGGGTCACATCTTGAGGGTCCCATCCTGGGGACCCCTGGGCTGGGGACCACGTCATTGGGACCGTGGTGCTGGGGATGCAGTGCCTGGGGATCACATCCTGGGGAACCCATGGTGGCTCCCACATCTCTCCGAGGTTCCCCACGTGCTGGGCCCCCGGTGCCAGGCGTGCGCGGGCAGGGGGTGGCGGCTCAGGCGCGGGGGCGTCCGGGCGGGTGACATTGAGCTGCACAAAGGCGCGCGAGGCTCTGCGGTGCCGTTCTTCTCAGGGCTGGATCTCCTCCAGGGAGCGGAGCTGGCAGAGTGATTTAATTCACCCTGACTGCAGCTGACCTTGGAAACCCGCCGAGAGCCGCCTGGCGCCGGGAGCCGGCGAGGGCGCGCGGGGCGGCCCGTGGGAGTGGTAGGGATACAGGAGCTGGGTGGGGACCTGGAACGATTGGCTGGGCACCCCGCATCCTGCCCCAGGGACCGTGTGCTGGGGGCTCAGTCCTGGGGACCACATCACTGTGACCACGTGCTGGGGTCTCCATCCATGGAGCTGCAGCCGTGGAGACTTTGGCACATCCTCCCAGGAAGGGATTTGATTTGCGGCCCCTGTGAAGCAGAGGTGGAGCTGCAGGGGCTTGGAGCCCCTGATCCAGTGGGAGGTGCCCCTGCCCATGGCAGGGTGGTGGGTTTGGATGGGTTGTGAGGTCCCTTCAAGCCCAAACCATTCCAGGATGAAAAGCCCTGTAGCAGCTTGAATTTCCTGACCTGCCTCTCAGAGTTGCCCTTGTCTCCTGTTTCCCCACAGTTGTTGTGGCAATCCCTGTGCTGCGAGGAGTCTTGTTAACCGCTCCCCTAATTGCCTCGTTCCTTCCGCCGCTGGGGACCCCGAGGAGCTCGCGGCAGAGGGGGCTCGGGCAGCCCTGCCTCGTTTGCATTTTGATGCTCTGGGCTCAGGAGGAGCTGTTGGTCACAGGGGTTCAGGGGTGCTCCCTGTGTCCCTCCGGCTCCCGGTGGCTCTGGGACACACCCCTGGAAAAGAGATGGGGGTTTAATTAAGGAGAGCCCCCGGGAGGGTTGGGATGGTTGGAGGCAGCACTCGGGTGTCCCTGTGGCCCATCATGTGACCCCCAGTCCCCCCATGCCCCTCTATATTCCCCACGTCCCTCTATTTCTCCTCCATGTGCCCCTATCGCCCTCCATATCCCCCCATCCCTTCATGTCCCCCTCATTCCCCTGTCTCCCCGTGTTCCCCTGTGTCCCCATGTCCCCCCATGCACCCTCTGTCCCCATGCCCCCCCATCTGCTGTGTCACCCTGTGTGTCCCATGTCCCCCATGTTCCCATGGCCCCCCATCCCCTCATGTCCCCTGTATCCCCCGTTCCCCTATGTCCCTGTATCCCTCTATGTCCCCTGTGTCCCTCATGTCCCCCCGTGTCCCCCCATGTCCCCCTGTGTCCCCTGAAATCCTGTGCTCCCCATATCCCCCCATGTTCTGTGTCACACTGTGTTCCCCCATGTCCCCCATATCCCCCTGTTCCCCCCATGTCCCCTCATGTCCTCCCACAACACCCGCATCCCTCCATGTCCCCAGTGTCCTCCTTGTCCCCCTGTGTCTCCCTAAGCCAGAGCTGCTGGTGCTGTCGATGCTTCCAGCGTATCCTGACCCGGGGACAAAGCCATGCGAGGAGCTTTGGGTGTTGGTGCCACCGGGATCTCTGAATCCTGGGATGGGGAGGGAGCGATGCCGAGAACTGGGATGGGCAGCACTGTCCTCCAGTGGGAATGCTGGGGGCCACTGGGACAGAGTGACACTGGGAGGGCACGAGCATCCCAGTTTGAGCACCCCAGGATAAACGGGATCCAAAGCTCCTGGAGTTTTGGGTCCTGCATGGGATGTGATGGGATAGGATGCTGGGGGGATGATGGCCAAGAGCTGCTGGCAGGGTGATGCCCAGAGACTGCTGTGCCAGGAACCTGAGCCAGGATCTCAGCCAGGAGCATCTCTGCACCCACTGCTTGTTCCGAGCCCTGGTGCAGCAGGAGGTGCCATTATCCAGCAGGAATTGCCCCCCAAGGTGGAGCTGCAGTGGCTGACATGCAGGGATGCTGCAGCCAATCCCTGTCTTTGGGAGGATGGGAACAGAACTGCTGGGTGCCAGCTGGGTGATGCGGGGTGACGGCAGTGGTGGCACCGGCACAGTACACGCCAGGACAGCCCAGTTCCATACTGGGTGCCATCTGGGTGATGCGGGGTGACGGCAGTGGTGGCACCAGTACAGCACATATAGGGACAGCCTAGCTCCATACTGGGAGCCAGCCTGGTGGCACCGGCACAGCACACGCCGGGACAGCCCAGTTCCGTACTGGGTGCCAGCTGGGTGATGTGGTGTGACGGCAGTGATGGCACCGGCACAGCGCAACTGGGGACAGCGCAGCTCCATACTGGGTGCCAGCCTGGTGGCATTGGCACAACACATGTAGGGACAGCCCAGTTCCGTGCTCGATGCCATCTGGGCGATGTGGGGTGACGACAGCGGTGGCACTGGCACAGGGAGCTCGCAGCCATTCCTGGCGCATACCAGGTGTCCCTGGCAGTGCGTGTGGCCATGCCAGCAGCCTGTGGTGGCAGCTGCTCCTTCAACCTGCAGGCTCCAGGTTGAACATCCCCAGCCCTGGCTCATGCACTGGCATGTCAGATGTTGCTTTGCTGGCAGCACTGTCGGTGCTAACAAATGGCTCCGTTACCTGGGCATGGGGAGGTGCCTGGCAGAGGGGCTTTGGGGAGGGGGAGGATGGGTTTTTGGGCACCCCTGGGCTGATAACTCTGACCCCGTGCCCGTCTCTCTTTCCTAGGTGAACGTCACCGTCGATTACATCCGGCCAGCCAGCAGCGCCACTGAGACCGTGCCCGCCTTCTCCGAGCGCACCTGTGCCACCGTCTCCATCGGCGGAATGTAAGTGTGTCCCAGGGGCACTGGGATGGAGGGCGGCTCATCCTTGCTGTGGGGACGGCGGCCGGGATCCTGCCATCCTGCTCTGCCCGGGGCCCTGCAGAGCTGCACTCCCTGTGTTTGCCACCCTGGCTCTGGGATCTGGGGGTGCTGGGCTGGGGGGAGCTTTGGAGGCACCATCACTTTGGGATGTCCGTCCTTTCCCAAGGGACGACACCGCCCTGTGACAGAGCATCTTCTCACCAACACTGCCCCCAGTTCCCATGCCCAGGGCAGGTTTGGTGGCTTTCCTTCCCCGGGCTCGCCTGGCACATTCCTACGGAACGGCCGTGCCAGCAAGGTGTGCATCCAGCAGGAACAGATCTGGGAGCTGCGTTGGGATGATTTGTCATCGCCCGTTCGCTTCCTCGTTCTTGGTTTCCCCTCCCCGTTGCAGCTCTTTTGGAAAGTAACCAAAGTGCTGCAGCGCTGCGCTTTTCCTCCCCTTAATCTGAGGTCTGGGAAAGCTGCGCGGGGAGACGCAGCTCTAGGCCACCTGGGAAGCTGGAAAGCTCCCTGTTGCCCATTTATTTGAAGCACTTGTGGGATGACCTGTGGTGATGTTTGTGTCACCAGTGGGTCTCGTTCCCACCCTTGTGGTAAAACAGATCCAGCCCTGCCCGTGCCGGGGCTGCTGTTGCTCCTTACTCGCTGCAGGGCTGTGCCAGGGTGCTGCTCCAAGGGGTGAAACTGCAGCAGCAGGAGCTGAGTGGGCTTTCCTGGAGGGAGATGCTGGTGAAACCCAGCAGAGCAACCTGGCTCTGCTGTGCTGCCTGCACCGACGTCTCAATCCGGGAAAGCCTTTTTGCTCCCACTGCTGCAGTTTCGTCCCCAGAGCAGCATCCCAGCTGTGTGCCCGGCAGCAAACCACAGCATCCTGCAGCATTCCATGGCATCCTGTCACATCCCACAGCATCCCACGGCATCCCATCACTTCCCACAGCATCCTGTGGCATTCCATCATCATCCCCCCGTATCCCACAGCATCCCTTCACATCCCCACCAGCTTTAATCCCGCCACCCTGGTTTATTCAGTGGGACTTCCACTGCATCCCCAGGGAGGAAGTTCTCCAGCCAGGTGCCTCTTGCTGGATGTTCGGGGGTCGCGGGGGACAGACCAGCTGCTGTGGTTTTGGGTGGGTTCTGTGGTCACTGGCAGCGCACGAGGAGGGAAACGCGCAGTGCAAACCCCACGCTGTGGATTTCCCATCTCGCCGAGCGCTGCCGCCTGCTCTCGGCCTCTCCAGCCACAAATTGCTTTCAGATTGCTCCCGAGTCACTTCCCTGTTCCTCGAGGAAACCTGATGTTTGTTTCCAGGGCTGCTGCTCCCATTGACTTCATCGCCGTAACCAGGCATCAACGCAGCAGGGGGGCTCCGGGGAGGCTTTGGGACTCGGCGTGGGGCAGCCTCCTGGCTTCCGGCTGCCTCTGGCTCCAGCTTTGTGGAGGGGCAGCAGCTGCTGCTTCCAGCTCCAAGCACCATCTAGCCCCTCCTTCCAGCTCCAAGCACCGTGAACTTGAGGAGCTGGAGCGCAGAAGTAGCTTCATCTGCCAGATCCCTGCCCTCATTCCTGCCTGCATCTCTGGCTGCATCCATGCCTGTATCCCTGGTTGTATCCCTTCCTGCATCTCTGCCTGCATCCCTGCCTGATCCCTGCCTTCATCGCTTCCTGCATCCCTGCCTGCATCCCTTCCTGTATCCTTTCATGTATGCTATGACATACAACAGCATCCCACTCTATCCTACAGCATCCCATGGCTTCCAGCAGCATCCCATAATGCCCGGCACCATCCCATCCCACCCCTCCCCATTCCTAGGCAAGACTGCGATGGGAATGGCACAAATGTTGAGGAAAAAAGGCTTCTATAAATCCCTAAAAGCAAATTTCAGAAAAGCCTGGAGCTATAAATCCCTGCGGATGCGGAGGATCCTTTCCCTGCCAGCAGTGGGGTCAGGGGTTGCATTTTGGGGCTGATTTGGCCCAACTGGCGAGTTGTGGGGGTGCACTTTGGGCATTACCAATTCATGCTGGGCAGTCGGAGCTGGATGGGATTTGGAGGGCGAAAACACCCCTCCAAAAACTTCCTTTGTGGATTTTTTTGTGGGGGGAAACTGTGAAATGAGTTGGAGAGCTTGAAAAGAGCCATTTTTGCCTCCACTGCTCTTTTAAGTTGGAAAAACTGCATTTCACAGCCTAATGGGATTTTTTCCCACTGCAAAGAGCTTTTCATCCACGTTTTCATATTCCTGTTCTTTAATCCGGGCTTAACGGGGGATGCAGCTTCCCTGTGCGGAGCGGCTCCAGCTCAGCCTGAGCTGCTTTCCTTTGGAGAGCGGGAGAGGGGGTTTGCCGTTTTCCTCCACCCTGCCCCATGCAAGGGCTGTGGGGAGTGGAGCAGGGAGCAGGGACAGAGTGTGGGATGTAATTTGGGATTAGGGAATTTCGTCTTGGAGCTGTTATCCGTGCTCCCCCCGTCCTCTTTAACACAGCAGGAGGGGATTGGGTGATCCTGGAACAGTTCAGGATTCTGTGGCTGGAGGTGTTGGGATGCTGGGATGCTGAAACAGCTGAGGATTCCATGGCTGGGGTTGTTGGGATGCTGGGATTCCAGCATCGCTCAGAGTTTTGTGGCTGAGGATGCTGGGATGTTGGAACAGCTCAGCATTCCATGGCTGGGGTTGTTGGGATGCTGGGATTCCAGCATAGCTCAGAGTTTTGTGTCTGGGGTTGTTGGGATGCTGGAACAGCCCAGGATTCCATGGCTAGTGTTGCTGGCATGCTGGAATTCCAGCACTGCTCAGGATTTCGTGGCTGGGGTTGCATGATTACCCCTCCACAAGTAATTCCAACCCGGCTTTTTGGAGCGAGTGGCTCTGGACCTGGGGTGGTTTCACCACCAGCCGTGCCAGGAGAGCCAGCGGTGCGACGCAGGGTGTTTACCCGCGCTGGGTCCCACAGGGAGCAGCGTTGCTGTCAGAGTCAGGCGCGCAGCGCGATTCCCACGTGGGCTGCAGTGCCAGGGAAAAGCTGAGCTCGTGCCCAGGAGCTCTGGGTTGGTGGTTTTTTTTTTGCAGCCAGAGCCTCTGGAACGAGCCCAGATTTTGCTACTGCTTTGCAAGCTGCTCCCTCCTCCGGGGAGGAGATGCTGGCTGCCGGGCTCAGCCCTCAGAGCGCGCCGGGAGCCGGAGCTTGGCGAGGCTGCTGGTGGCTGGCTGAGGGCTGGCAGAGCTCGGGCTGGCATGGAGCCGGCTGTGAGCTCCGTGCTTGGAGTTAAGCCATCGTGCCGCGAAACGGACCTGGTCCCCCGGAGGCTTTGGAGCGGTGCAGTTGGTCCTCGATCCCCTCCACTTTCAGAGCGGTGCAGTCAGTGCCTGATCCCCATTGGGTCGGAGCGGTGCAGTCGGTCCTGGGGAGGTGATTTCCCCCCCAGTGCTGTTATTCCCATGGGTGAACGTGGTGCCCATCGAGGATTTCTCCCAATGCTATGGGGCTGGAGCGCATCCCATGGGCACTGATGGAGCAGGGTCTCCTGGCAGCACGAAGGGTTGAAGGATGCTGTGTTCGGCACTGTCCCATGGGGCTGCAGCTGCGCGGCCTGAGTGGGCACGGCTGGAGCGGTGCCAAGGGGGAAGGGCCAAGGGGTCTCCCCGTCTTCCTCCGGGTGCTCCCCAAAGCGCCAGGAGCCAGCGCAGGTGGCAACCGGGTCTGGGATGGGCTGTTCCCCTCTTCAGACACCAATCCCGCTGCCCGCGGAGACCAAGCAGCTTCCCAGCCCCAACCTCAGCCACATCCAAGGTCACCACACTGGCGGGAAGTTGGCCGCATTGGTGGGGCAATCACCACACTGGTGGGAAGATGACTGTGCCGATGAGAAGAACAACGCACCAGCGGGAAGGTCACTGTGCCGGTGGGAAGAAGATCTGCTTGCCAGGGGAAAGATGACCGTGCTGGTGGGCATCGTCCCACGCACTCGCACCCCAGCAAGGAGGATGAAGGGTGGATGAAGGGGCAAAACCCGGTCCCTCCGGCTTTCCCCGTTGGGAAGCTCAGCTTGCCTGCTCCGAAACGGGAAATTGTTCCATTCTGATCCGACTGTGACGCGTGGGCGGCTCTTGGGGTGATTTAACATTGGATCATTGGTGATCCCTCCATTGTTCCCGGTGTTCTGGGATCTGATGCTCCTGCCCTCTGAGTGGTGGAAATGAGGAGAACTTGGATTTCATCCCTGTTGGATACCTTGGGAGTTCAGCACCGGGAACGGCCGCTGATCCGGGTGGAGCGAGAGGATTAGAGCACTGAGGGGTGGGCAGAGGGGGGAGTGGGCACATGGGATGGGGAGACGGGTGGGATGGAGAGAGGGATGGAGACAGGGTTGGGGATGGAGAGGGGGATGGGGAGAGGGTTGGGGATGGGATGGGAGGTGGGATGGGGAGAGGGATGGGGATGGGAAGTGGGATGGGAATGGGATGGGAAGTGGGATGCAGCTCAGATGCGGAGAAGGATGCCACTAGGATGGGGAGTGGGATGCAGCTGGGATGGGGAGTGAGATGCAGCTGGGATGATGATAGGGATGGGGCTGGGACACGGAGTGGGATGTGACTGGGATCCAGGCTGGGTGGGAGCACCAGGAGGGAGCTGGTGGCCTTTGGAGGGGATGGTTCCCCTGGGATCCATCCTTCCTTATCCTCCTTCCAGGCTGAGGAAGGTGAGATCCCACATTCCACTGTGGGACAGGAGGGACCCCTCATCCCATGGGTGCAGACAGACTGGGACTAGCACGGGGCTGGGTGAGGGACTGGGACCAGTACAAGGGGAATGGGTGGTGGACTGGGACCAGTACAGGGCTAGGTGATGGAAAGCAAACTGGGGGGCTACAAACTGGGAGGGCTGCAGACGGGGGGCTGCAAACTGAGGGATCCCTCCAGCAGCAACCACAGTGGCTCAGCCTGGCACAGGACAGCCAGGATGCGTTGTCCTCACTGGCAGAGCCACTGGGGTGCTGTTCGGGGCCACTGGGATGCTATCGGGGGCTACTGGAATGCCACTGGGATCCACTGAAATGCTGCCAGGGACACTGGGATTCCACCAGGGACACTGCCAGGGCCACAGGGATGCTACCAGGGCCACCAGAATGCCACCAGGGCCACCAGCCTCCTGCCGGCAGAGCCTCCTGCTCATGCCCAAAATAGCCAGCGCTGCTTTTTCCCGGTCGCTTGGCATTCCGAGCGCTGTTGCTGCGGCTCCTCCTGCTGCAGCTCATTTCCTCCTTTACCAATCCCTGGATTTTTTCCCCCCTTCTCCCAGATGAGCCCTATTTTCAGCTCCTGGCAATGGCTCTGCCCTTCCCCCTCCCTGGAGCCGGGGGTTTGCGAGCGGATCAGGCCCCCCCTTTACATCTTTTATGTGCTTATATATATTTTAATTTATTTTTATTTTTTTTTTATATATGTGATTTATTTTTTCCAATAGTGCATTAGCAGCCCTCGCCCCGTGTGTATGATCAGGGGGGAATTACGGGTGCGCTCGGCGAAGGGGAATTTATGGATTTGTTTAATGCAGCCGAGTGGAAAGGCAGCCAATTTCCCGCGCCGCCTCGGCACGCGGCACCCGCTGGCAGCCGGCCCCGAGCCCGAGGGGGGATGGCAGGGGGTGGAAATCAAGGAGGGGGATGCCCAGTTCCCACCATCTGGGGGTGCTAAGCCCTCTGGGTTTGGAGTGATGTGGGGTTTTTGGGGCAGTGGTGGGAATTTTGGGGTGGTGTTGGGGTTTCAGGATCATGGAATCATAGAGTCATGGAATGGTTTGATTTGGAAGGGACCTCACAGCCCATCCAGTGCCACCGCCTGCCATGGGCAGGGACACCTCCCACTGGATCAGGGGGCTCCAAACCCCATTCAACCTGGCCTTGAACACCTCCAGGGATGGGGCAGCCACCACTGCTCTGGGCAACCTGGCCCAGGGCCTCCCCACCCTCACACCAAAACATTTCTCCCCAAGATCTCTTCTCAATCTCCGCTCCTTCTGCTCAAAACCCTTCCCCTCATCCTGTCTCTGTGCTCCACTGCATTTTTGGGGTGTTCTGGGCGTTTTGGGGTGCTGCTGGCAGACCCGCTGGCTCAACACGTGGTGTCTCAACTCCTGCACACTCACACGGAGACCCTTCAGCTCTTCCCAGAAGTCCCCGTTCATCATGAGCTGTTGCTCCAAGCTCCATCCTTCACCCGGCAGCATCACAGAGGTCCCCCCTGGTGTCAGGATATGTGGAGTTGGGGTGCTGTGGGTGATGTGGGAGCTGAGCCCCCCACCCTGCTACCGGTGCTGAGCTCCCCACCCCTCTCTCTTGCAGCAACATCGCCGAGGCACTGGTGAGCAAGGGCCTGGCCACCGTCATCCGCTACCGGCAAGATGATGACCAAAGATCCTCGCACTACGATGAGCTCCTGGCAGCAGAGGCGCGGTGAGTGCTGTGCTCAACTGGGCTGTGCGGTGCCGTGCTGAGCTGAGTGGTGCTTCCCCATCCCATCCCATCCCATCCCATCCCATCCCATCCCATCCCATCCCATCCCTCCTGCTGTGGGTGGTCTCCTTGCCTCTCACCCCTCTTGGCCAGAGTGAGGATCCTTCCCCCTCTGCAGACTTTCCAAGGTCTCCAGCCATGCTTTCCCTCCGTCACATCCTGTCCCGTCACATCCCATCCTCATCCCCACTGCTCTGGGTGATCTCCCAGCCCCTCATCATTCCTGGCCGGGATGAGCATCCTTCCCTCTCCACAGGCTTTCCAGGATCTCCACCCTTGCTTTCCCCCATCCCATCCCATCCCATCCCATCCCATCCCATCCCATCCCATCCCATCCCATCCCATCCCATCCCATCCCATCCCCATCCCTGCTGCTCTGGATGGTCTCCCAGCCCCACATCGCTTCTGGCCAGGACGAGCACCCTTCTCCCTCCACATTCTTTCCCAGTTTTCCACTCCCCCAACTGAAGTTATTAATGAGCAGTCCCAAGCTGCAAGTTTCCCCCCTTTTCCCGCCTCCCCCCTGCTTCCCGCACGGCGCTGGTGCCGCAGACAGGCTCTGTGCGGGGCGCGGCGCTGCCGGGACTCAGTGGGAAGTGGCCGCGTGGTGTGGCCGGTTCTCCGCCTGAGCACCAGGGCCGGCAGGGGGGATGGGGGGTGGCTGGAGGCACCTGAGCATTTTCAGAGCCATCCGGGAGGTGGCACGGAGATGAGGTTCAGGGAGCCCCACGCTCCCCTCTTCCAGCCTGGCACCACCTGCCGTGGTGTTCCCGGTGCAGGGATGTGGTTGCGTTGGGAGCCGGTGACATCTGAGCCAAGGCGAAGGGCTCGAGGCGCGTCCTGGCCTCCAGTAATTGAGTTGAGGTTATCGTGGGGAGAAAAATGCGTGTGGATGGTTTTCCCGCGCCGGGGCTGCACTGGAGGCAGCAGAAACGTTGATGCCGGCAGGAGCAGCTCTGCCTCCTCCTCCTCCTGCTGCAGCTACAGCTCCCAGAGAGCAGAGGGGCAGCCAACAGGGACCTGGGAACGGCTCTTCCCGAGTCGCTGTCCCAGAGTGTGGTCCAGATGGGCAAGGCTGCACAGTCCAGGTGTGCATGTTCCAGATACACGATCCAGCTGTGCACGATCCAGGAGTGCAAGGTCTGGGAATGCACAATCCAGCTATGCATGATGCAAGCATGGATGGTCTTGGAATGCACAGTCCAGCTTTTCACGTTCCAAATGTGCACAGTCCAGCTGTACATGGTCCTGGCTTGGATGATCTGGGAATGCACAGTCCAGCTGTGCACAGTTCTAGTGTGCCACAGTCTGGGAATGCACAATCCAACTCTGCATGGTTCAGGCATGGATGGTCTGGGAACGCATGGCCCAGCTCTGCACAGCCCAGCTCCCTGCTGGAGGCGATCACATTGTTCCACCCCACTTGCTGCCCGGTGCCCCCGACTCCAGGCTGGATCCCGGCCCCACATCTGGTGCTGGCTGCACTCCCTCCATCCTCCTGCATTCTGGGATGAGCAACCAGCCCCCCTTTCCTGGGCTGAGCGCCCACCCTCCTCGGGCCCACCTCCTGCCTCTCATGTTCCCCTGCGGGTGCTGGCCCAGCTCCAGCTGCACCGGAGGCGGCGGCACAGCCGGATCCACCGCGGCACTGTGATTCCAGCTCCTCTTGGGCAGCAGCTGCCGGCGCTGCGCCGACAGCAGGGAAGAGCAGCTTTGAGGGGGCTGCGGTGTGGGCTTGGCCAGGCTCTGCTCAGTTTTTCCCACAAGGCTCTGGCGTCGGAGCGGGAAGGGAGATAAATGGACTTCTTCGCTCCCTGTTCCCATCCCTGTCTAGTGTAGGATTGTGGCCAGCAGCTTGTGTGGGGCCTTGCTGCTGAGCGGGGGTGGGCTTTGGGAGAGAGGGTTGGATGTGCCTGGCATTCCATGAGCACCTCAGAGCGCTCCAGCATGGGTGATGCTCCAGCCGGGCATTGGGATACCTGGGGTTGGATGCAGGGCAGGGGTTGGAGCTGGGATGACCCAAACATCAGGATGTTGGGATGTCCTGAATCTTGGGATGCAGAATGTCCTGAATATTGGGATGCTGGGATGTCCCGAAGGTGGGGATGCTGGAATGTCCCAAAGATGAGAATGCTGGAATATCCTGAATATTGGGGATCCTTGGATGCCCTGAATACTGGGATTCTGGAACACCCTGAAGATGGGGATTCTGGAATGTCCTGAGTCTTGGGTTGCTGGAACGTCCCCTGCTCCCTTCCGAGCACTGCCACCCTCGCCCTTGGTGGAGAGGGTTGTGCTACTGGTGGGGGTGGCTTGGCCGTGCCAATCCCACCCCAAACTTCCCCTTCCCCTTGGGAACTGCTGGTCCGGGGTGATGCCAGGGGCAGAAGCAGCTCCTGGGGAATGGGAGGTTTGGGGTGAGATTGAGATGCAGGACAGAGCAAAGAGGGCTTGGAGATGGGGAGAGCCTGGAGCATCTCTCTCAGGAGGAGAAGCTGGGAGCCCTGGGTCTGCCCAGCCTGGAGAGGGGATTCCATCCCTGCTGGTCTATATCCAATGGGCAGGGGACAGAAGGAGGGGCCGGACTCTGCTCAGTGGTGCCCAGTGACAGCACAAGGGGCATCGGACACGAACTGGAGCCCGGGAAGTTCCACCTGGACAGGAGGAGAAACTTCTTCCCTGTGTGGGTGCCGGAGCCCTGGAACTGGGTGCCCGGGGAGGTGTGGAGTCTCCTTCTCCAGAGAGACCCGACCCTGCCTGGATGATCCTGTACAAGGGCTGGAGGGGACTCTGTGGCACTGGGTGGGCTCCAGAGGGATCTTCCCAACCCCACCACTGTGGCATCCTGGGATGTCTCGTAGTGAAATTCTGTGTAGCAGAGCTCTGGGTGAGGCTACTTATGGGTGCTCACCATGTCCCACTGCTGGTTATGGGTTTCTCAGAGGGGTTCTTGCCCGGCTGTGGGCTGGCCTTGGGCTGGCCTTGATCTCTGGATCCTGACCCAAACCTCTGCTGGTTGGATAAAGGGGGTGGAACGCATCCGTCGCAGCTGAGCAGCTTCGACCCGGGCTCCTGGCAATCCCAGCTGTGCAGGGCAGGGAGCCTTTTCCTCCTCATCCCTGGTGCAAACCTGCAGCAGAGATGGAAGCTCTGGAGGTGATGGGGGTGACTGTGAGGACACAGAGCTCGTGTGCAGGGTGGTCTCATCCCAGGGGACCCTCACATTGCCTGCATCCCTGCCCTGCTGAGCTTCCTTGGGGCTCCAGTTCCAGCCTGCTGGGCTTCCTCGCTGTTGTTTAACTTCATCTTTATTCTATACCAGGAAAAAGAGCTGTTTTCCTGAAAAAAAAAGAGCTATTTCTGGCCAAAGCACTTAATCCTGGGGCAGGAGGGGAGGGGGGGGCGACAGGCGGGCTGATACTTGAAGGAGGTTGAGGGAGCAAGGAGAAATCCTTTTGCTGATTTTACAAGTTGGCTTCTTCCAGGCAGCTCATAGAATGATCCAGCTCAGCAAACTGATCGCTCTGCAAAGCCCCGACACAGCCTTTGGATCCTCCCCTTGTATTTTCATTATCGACACATCCTGCTCTGAGCAAATTCCCACCCCTTGCCTGGGAGAAGCTGTTAGGGAGGCTTGAAAAATGAGGAGCTGTCGCTTCCGGTTGATGCAGGAGCCTGAGGAGCTGTGGCTGCGGGGAAGGGGTGGTCTGGGGGGACGACAGGATGCAGGGTCTTGTTGCTTGGATTGGAGGAGCAGCTTTAGCTTGGAAAAGGAGGTTGGATCCTACTGGCTCTCCCAGCTTTGCAGAGGGACATCCTGTGGAGCATGGGGATGAGGGACCAGCGGGGCTTGCTTTGCTGGGGAGTCCCCCTCTCCGGGCACCCCTTGGCATGAGGCAGGAGCTCATCTCTGCCTGGCCTGGCTGCGTGGGTGCAGCATTATCCAGGAGATCCATCCAAAGGGATCTTGAGAGATGGGACCATGAAAACCTCATGAGGTTCAACAAGTGCCAAGAGGGGTGATCCTGGTATCAGCACAGGGTGGGGGATGAAGGGATGGGGAGCAGCCCAGCCAAGATGGACCACCTGGAGCACCATGTACAGCTCTGGGACCTGCAACATAGGGACATGGAGCTGTTGGAGTGAGTCCAGAGGAGGCCACAGAGATGATCAGGGGGATGGAGCACCTCCGGTGAGATCTGGAGGCCTGGAGGGTTAGGGTTGTTCAGCCTGGAGAAGAGGAGACCTTAGAGCAGCTTCCAGTATGCAAAGGGGCTCCAGGAAAGCTGTGGAGGGGCTCTGGATCAGGGGGTGCAGTGACAGGACGAGGGGAAGGGTTTTAAGCTGAGAGAGGGGAGAATGAGATGAGATCTTGAGGAGAAATGTTTCCCTGGGAGGGTGTGGAGGCCAGCTGTCTGTGCCAGCTCCCCACTCGCTTCTGCTCTGCACCAACACCTGGGAAACGAACCTGCCCTTTGGAAGGTGGAAAAGGCCAAACCTGTCAGGGGAAGGAGCTCTAATGAACACTCACTGACCTTTCCCCCGTGCTGACAGCCTTTTCCTTGCCAGCAGCTCTTCCGCTGCCTCCACTCCTGCGCCAATGGGGCCGTGACCTGCATGAAATTCCAAATTGGTTGGACTCAATGATCTCAAAGATCTTTTCCAACCAAGCAATGCTGTGATTCTGTGAAGTCTGAATCGATTGGGTGCCGGGTCACACGAGCGGCTGCCCCCACCACCCACCCACCTCAGCAATGAGTGCCAGGCAACACCTACCCGGAATTCATAGAATCCTGGAATGGTTTGGGTTGTAAGGGACCTCCAAACCCACCCAGTGCCACCCCCTGCCATGGGCAGGGACACCTCCCACTGGATCAAGGGGCTCCAAGCCACATCCAACCTGGACTTCAACACCTCCAGGGATGGGGCAGCCACCACTGCTCCGGGCAACCTGGACCAGGGCCTCCCCACCCTCACAGCAAAACATTTCTCCCCAAGATCTCATCTCGATCTCCCCTCTTTCACCCCAAAAGCCTTCCCCTCGTCCTGTCCCCGCACTCCCTGATCCAGAGCCCCTCCACAGCTTTCCTGGAGACCCTTTCTTTACTGGAAGCTGATCTAAAGTCTCCCCACAACCTTCTCCTCTCCAGGCTGGACACCCCCAACTTTCCCAGCTTCTCCTCACACAGGAGGTGCTCCAGCCCTCGGATCATCTCTGTGGCCTCCTCTGGCCTTGCTCCAACAGCTCCAGGTCCTTCCTGTGCTCAGGACTCCAGAGCTGTACCCAGGGCTCCAGGTGGGGTCTCCCCAGAGCGCAGCAGAGGGGCAGAACCCCCTCCCCTCTGCTCCCATGGCTCTGGGTGCAGCCCAGGAACACGGGGGTTTCTAGGGTGGGAGCGCTTGTTGGGACTCATGGGAAGCTTCTTCTCCCCCAGCACCCCAGATCCTTCTCCCCAGGGCTGTTCCCAACCCATTCTCCACGCAGCCTGGATCAGGGATTGTCCCGAACCAGGTGCAGGACCCCGCACTTCTGGTCATTCTGCTTGGCTTCGGGTGTGCTCCGGTGCTGAGGGGTGAGGACCAGCAGTGCCGTGGTCCCAGGGCTCTGCCTGAGAGTGGTGCCACTGATCCCTTCCGCGGCCGCATCCACGGGCTGATCCCATCCCGTTGCCTGACACAACCAACGTGCCCGAGGTGCCTCAGTACTGCCCTGCAGAACCGAGTCCAGCATCCCAGGCACCCGCTCACGTTCCTCCCACGTGTGATGTTGTTCCCTCCAAGCTCTTCACCCTCTCGGTGTAATTTGAGCCTGGAAAGAACTTGTTTCCATGAGAATTGGCGCGTTTGCTGAGTATTTTGCATTTAAAATGCTCGGAACAGGTGTTAATTTCGCTCTCACCGGGGCACTCGGGGCACTCCCTCCCTGGTGATCCCTCCCTTTGTGCTGGGAACAAAGCGATCGGATTTCGTCGCGGGGACGAGTGGTCCCTCCTGAGCTCAGGTGAGCCAGCAGAGGCCAGGAATTGGGATTCGCAGGCTCACGATCCGGGAGGGCACGGGAGCCGACGCTGACCCTTCCAGCGGTGGTGGGCGCTGACGACCCTGTTCCCTCTCTTTTCAGGGCCATCAAAAACGGGAAGGGACTGCACAGCAAGAAGGAGGTGCCCATCCACCGGGTGGCCGACATCTCCGGGGTAAGGACCGCGCGGCGCGGGGAGCGGGTCGCCGGCTGAGCCACCTGCGGGGTGGTTTCGGGGGCGGGGAGAGAGTGGAGAAGAGCCAGAGAGAGGTGCTGGGTGCCGACGCTTCTGCGCGGCTCGGGGTTCTGCTCGTTGGGTGTAGGATGTGTGGGGACCTGGCCAGGCTGGATCCATGGGTTGGAGGGCAGGAGCGCTCTGCAGAGGGCCCTGGAGAACCTGGATCCATGGGCTGGAGGGCAGGAAGGGTCTGCAGAGGGATCTGGCGAGGCTGAATCCATGGGCAGGAACCCAGGCACAGCTCCCGCAGGAGGAGCTGGGACAGCCGTCTGGGCGTAGGGCAGCCCATCCTCCTCTGCCAGTGCTGGTGGCCCCCCAAGTACCACTGCAGGAGCTGTTTGTCACCTTCTGCTCTGGAAACAAGGTTCCTCCTGGAGGTTTCTGTTCTCTAGGAGGCCTCACCTCATGCTGGCATCACCCCCGGCATCATCCACAAAGGGGACATTGCGGTGCTGCCAGCTTCGGCAGTGCGGGAATCCCAGTGGGAGCACCAGGTCCCACCAGAAACCAGCATACAGGAGCAGTGTCGGTGCGTCCCTCCCGGCTCTCAAGAAGATCCTGGGTGTCCTCGAGGGGGATGGAGCTCTGTCCCGGGCACCCCAAGTCCTGCCTGCAGGAGCCTCCAGCCCTGCTGGGCTGTGCAGTGGCATCTGCTGCTCTTACGAGGTGGAGACATTTCATACCCTCCAAGAAAACCCATCGCGAGGTCCCTGCTGGTCCAGGGGTGGTGAAGGGTGCTGGGACCCCCCCACCCCCACTGATGAGCTGTCGGCTCCCTGGGTCTCGGCTGCCTTTTGGGCTTCTTACCCCCCCACATTGGTGCTGTTCCCTGTGAAGAGTGAGATGAACCAGTGGGGTGGGATATGGGGATGTCCCTGCCCTGATCCCCCCACCCCTGGCCCAGCAGGACCCCTGTGCCGGGACCATGCGGCTGCCGGGCTCGTTAGGATCTGCCGTTACTCAATCGATGAGCAAAAGGGTTGGAGCCGGATGGGAGGAGGGAAAAGCCGCTGCAAACAAAATTAGGCTGATCCATCACGGCTTTTATGAAGATTTGTTAATCTTGGTTAATCTTTAATAGTTTGCTGTAAATTGATCTCGGGCCTCATTAGCTGCGTGTCAGCACTTGTGCGGCGTGAGGAACGCGGGCTTGCGCCGAGCTGACAGCGGGTGCTTCACTGCCAGTAGCATTCCCTGTGAATCCACCGTGGTGCTTCTGGGGGACTCGTGGGGTTCACGGAGGGCATCACCATCCTATGGGCTCTGCTCTCCCTCCCAGCTGTCAATCCTGGCTTCCCAGCACGAAACTGGAGCCTCTGGCCAGGCTGGATGCATGGGCTGGAGGGCAGGAAGGGTCTGCAGAGGGATCAGGACCCCTTGCTGGGTAATCTGTGTGGAAATGCCATCTGGAAAACCTGGGCTTTCGTGCTGTTTCACCTTTTGGGTCGTGGTGACAGGGTGGGCACTGGACCCTTGGTCCCATCTGCGCCTTGGTCCCTGATCCTGTTCTGTGCCAGCGCATCCCATGGGCTGGCTTTGCCAGCCTGTGCTGCCCACCAGCACAGCACATTCCCTGTGTCCATGTCCTTGTCCCCACCCCATGAAGCTGCCAGTCCCCATCTCTGCCTTTCTCTGCCTCCCCATCCCAGCTGGCTCAGCGGCCGGGATGCAAAGCTCAGGGAATGAGCCTCAAATGCAGGATTTAGCCCGGTTTTCCTGGCTCTGGCGCAACCTCCTCTCCTCCCACTCCATCTTGTGCTTGAAAATATCCTTTCTCTGTGGTTGGAGCCAAGGTGTAATGCCCTGTTGGGATGTCCTGAAGGAGGGAAGTGCTGGGGGGGATGGAATGCCCTGGAAGAGGAGAGGGCTGGGGAGCTATGCAGGCCACGTTTGGGATCCCAGGAGCATCCCAGGAGCATCTTGCTCCCCTCCAGCATCTCATCCCATCCCCGCTCTGCCCACAGGCAGGCATTCCCTGCCCGGCACTGCAAAAGGCAAGCAGCATCCCTTCCTCTGCAGACACGATGCTGCAGGCAAGAAAAATCCCCCCTTAAAATAGAGATAAAACAAAGAGGGCAGCGCGGCAGCAGTCGGAATCTGCGCTCCGCTCCCGTCGCCCATCGGCGTGCGCTCCGGCACGAGCGTGCGGCAGCGTGGCCGCTGGAAAAACCTCCTGTCCTTGTCAGAAGTCCTTGAATAATTTTGCATAATTGGCAGAGCTTCACTTGAAAGTGGAGTCAGGATGATGTTTTTTTATTCTCCTTGCTGGATTTATGCATAATTTTCCTTCAATTCCCAGCTAATTAAATGCTCCAAATGTTAAAATAATGGTAACGGGCGATGCTGGCTGGCCGGGCAGGAAGGGGGGTGGAAGAGCTGGAAGCATCCTGGTGGGATGCTCTGCTTTGTTGGGAACAGGGACCCTCAAAAAGGTAGGGGATGGTAGTGCTGGCTGGATGCACAAGGTAGGGTCATGTCCTGGAAGCACCTCCTTCCCAGGAAGAGAGAACAGAGCCAGAGCTGCCAACTGGGTGGCAGAGAGTGAATCCTGCTGGTGCTGAGCGTGGGAGCTGGGCATGTCCTATCCCAGGGAACCCAACCGGCTGTGCTCGGGATGCGACTACTGCTGGGGAAGGGAGCAAGAGCTTCTGCTACTGCAAAGGAGCTGCGAGGACTGTGTGGGGACGGGACTGGGTCGGGGATGGGGATGGGACTGGCTCTGTGACAGCAGGGATGCACATGGTGAGGATCCAGAGAGGCTCCGCATGAGTTCAGTCAATTCCTCAGCCCTGCAGCGCATCCAGCTTTTCCCGGTGCCCACGTCAGTGCCAGGGATCAAGGGGTCTTTGGCAGGACATGAGGCATCTGGGTACATCCTCCCAGCAACCCCAATGCCCAGAGCTCCCAATGCACCTGCCCGAACAGGGATGTCAGGAGTGGAGTGGAATTCCACCCCTGCAAAGCTGGAATCGCACGGGAACAGCCACTCTCCACTTATGATTTGTGGTGCGGGCGTGTCTCTGCCTCTCTTCGCACTGTGCGGGTCCCAGTGGGTTTTTAAGGTCACTCCAGCACGTTCCGACACCGCCTCCACCGCGTGCTCCAAGCAGCCTGGGGGGGCTCCCCCGTCATCCGCTTTCAGCGGGAGCAGGGATGCTCACCCCATGAAGGGCTCCTGGCAGCTCCTGTTTTCCTGCAGCCAGTCAAATCACGGCTGTGCAGTGATTACCGCTAATTAGTAGCCCTCATTAGCAGCTCAGGGTTTAGATTTGCATATGTTCGATCGGAGTGGTTTACGTGGTTTTCCTTGGAGCGTGGGTCGAGCTCATGTGTGTTTTATCTACTTCCTGACTGCACATCTGATAAAATCCCTCACTGAGTGTGCGTTGCACATGGAAAACATGTGGTAGCAAGTGATCCGACCAGGAACGACACAGCAGGATTGAGGGGGTTTCTCTCTGCCAGCCCTGCTCCATCCGGGATGCTGGGTTTGTCCAGGACCACCTTGTGGTTGGAAGGGAGTTGTGATTTTGGAATGAAGATGCTGCTCGGGCATCGGCCGCTCCGAGAGTGCTGGGAGGAGGATGGCTGAAGCACCAGTGCAGCAGAAGCCGTTGTCTTCTCCGGTGCTGAAGCTGGAGGATGGCAGAGATGAGATCCGTGCCTGCTCCATGCCTGGAGCAGCTCCGAGTTGTGGACCCGGGGCCAACCACACGGCATGAGCCGGCTCCGTGAAGCTGGCAGCTTTGTGTGCCACACGCTGGGAAGCAAGCACCAAGGTGGATTCAAGTCAGGATGCACGGGGACACGGCCCCTTGTAATAGCTTTAAACTGGAAGGGAGAAGATTTAGATTGGACATTAAGAAAAAACCCTTCAGGATGAGGGTGGGGAGGCCCTGGCCCAGGTTGCCCAGAGTGGTGGTGACTGTCCTGTCCCTGGAGGTGTCCAAGGCCAGGTTGGATGGGGCTTTGAGCCCCCTGATCCAGTGGGGGGTGTCCCTATCCATGGCAAGGGTCTGGAACTGCGCAGGACTGGAGGTCTCTTCCAACCCAAACCATTCCAGGATTCCATGATACTCCTTCTGCCACCCCAGGGCTGATCCAAGCCAGGATGCTGGTGGCCTTCTTGGCTCCCTGGGACACTGCTGGCTCAGGTTCATCTGCTGTCAATCAGCACCCCCAGAGCCATTCCAGCTGCTCTTCCCCAAGCCTGGAACTGCTTTGGGGTTTTTGTGTCCCAAGTGCAGGACCCAGCACTAAGCCTGGTTGGAACCCCATCCCACTGACCTTGGCCATGGATGCAGGATGTGGGCAGGGATGGACTCTGCACCCCACACTTGCACCCACGTCCCCTCCAGCTCCCAGTGCAGGTACCAAGGCTCCCCCATCCCTGCGGATTCGCCTCTTCCACCACCGCCACTTCCCTCCTGCTCTGGAAGCAGCAACATGTCCTCTGCCAGCAGATGCCAGTGCCTTCCCCCACCAGCCCTGGCTCCCAGCCTCTGCTCCACAGATTTACAGCCTCCTGCGCTCACTGCCTTCCTGGACAAGCCCCTTATCTCCCCGTTTCCAGCTTCCATTTGGCTTCAGGAAAGTTCCCAAGCTGTGCTGCAGCTCCTGCCTCCATCCCTGCCAGCCCCAGGTCCTGCCGCGCGGCGCCCGCTTTGGGCCATCGCGCGCTCCTTTTCCTCCTCTGCAGTTCCTTTTCCCAAATTAAACCCAGAGCAGGTTACGGAGCCACCCGGCTGCTTTTATTTTGGGAGCTGCCTTAGGGATTTTTCGTACCTTTCTTCCTCAGAGAAATAAAGTTGGAGCTCGGGACACGGAGCCTCCGGCACAGGCGGGGACGCGGCAACACCGCGATGCCGAAGCTGTAGGGATGGGTGCTGGGCTCTGTGGTTCCCAGCTGCCACCGCACCGTGCGCAGGAATTTCGGCTCCTTCAGCCGCTCGTTAAGTTTTTATTAATTAATGTTTCTGAATTTATAGGCAGCGACTTCTGTTGGAAGGGAGTGGATGGAGAGGGGAGGCGTGGGCTGCTCCGCTATGGAGAGGCAGGATCTGGCCGTCCTGGCACTGGAGCAGGTGTAGCCAGTGCTGTGGGGGTGTGGGGGGGTGCAGGTGTGGGGTGCAGGGCCCATCCCGAGCTGGGAGAAGTTGCATCCGTGCTCACATCCTGCATCCATGGCCAAGGCCAACGGGATGGGGTTCCACCAGGTTCAGTGCCGGGTCCTGCCCTTGGGATACAACAACCCTGAGCAGCTCCAGGCTGGGGGAAGAGCGGCTGGAAAGGCCCTGGAGGAGAAAGCCCTGGGGTTGTTGGTTGACAGGGGCTGAACCTGAGCCAGCAGTTGCCCAGGGGGCCAAGAAGGCCCCCAGCACCCTGGCTTGGATCAGCCCTGGGGTGGCAGCAGTAGCAGGGCAGGGATCGTACCTCTGCACTCAGCACCTCCAATCCTGGGGTCAGGTTTGGGCCCCTCACTCCCAGAAGGCCCTGGAGGGGCTGGAGCGCATCTGGAGAAGGGAACAGAGCTGGGGAAGGGTCTGGAGAACAGGGGCTGTGGGAGTGGCTGAGGGCCCTAGGGGGGGTTGGTCTGGATAAGAGGAGGCTGAGGGGAGACCTCATCCCTGTCCACAACTGCCTGAGAGGAGGCTGTGGTGAGGGGGGTTGGTCTCTTCTCCCAAGGGACAGGAGATGGGATGAGAGGAAATGGCCTCAAGTTGCCCCAGAGCAGGGTCAGTTTGGATAGTGGGAAGAATTCCTTCATGGAATGAATGGTGAAGCCCTGGCAGAAGCTCCCAGGGTGGTGGAGGGGCTCAGAACACATGTGGATGTGGCACTTGGGGACAGGCTTTGATTGGCATGGTGGGGTTTGGCTGATGTTGGGCTGGGTGTGCTTGGAGGGCTTTTCCAACCTCAATGATTCCATGATGGTGTGATCCCTCCCCAGCACGATCCAGGCACTGAGCCCATGACAAGGAGTGGCCTGGGGACACTGGGCTGCTGGTGGGTCCCCACACATCGAAGATAGTGGTTGGTGCCCCTGGCACGCTGCATCCTCCACCCTGATCCCTGTTTTTTCCTCCTCCCAGGACACGCAGAAGGCGAAGCAGTTCCTACCCTTCCTGCAGCGCGCCGGCCGCTCTGAGGCCGTGGTGGAATATGTCTTCAGCGGCTCCCGACTGAAGCTCTTCATGCCAAAGGAAACCTGCCTCATCACCTTCCTGCTGGCAGGTGAGCCCCAGCACCCCGGGTGGGCGCAGGATTTGACTCCTGTCACTGCCAGGCTCGACTGGGGGGAACGGGGGTCCTCATCCCGCTTGGCTGTGCAGTCCTGGTCATCCTTCCTGGGATGTGGGAGATGTTGCTGGAGCAGCCAATGGGTTGACCTTGAGGAGGGCGTTGATGAACTGGGGGGCACCGATTGGGGATGACCAGGGTAGGTCTTGAAAAACTGAAGAATTCCCCCTATAAACCAATCCCATGCATATTCCAGCCAAGGCGTCGGAGTGCGGCCAACCCTGGGCGTTGGGAGGTGGCAAGGGTTGAGCAGGCGGTGACAGGGGATTCCCTGGGATGGGGAAACCCAGCGTCATTGGGAAGCGTTGGCTGGCAGAGCCTGCGCTGCCAGATCCCTCGATGGGAAGGGATGTGGGGCGGCTCATCCTTCGCTCCTGTTTCCATGGCAATCGGCGCGTGTAAAGGATGACCCTGAACACTGATCGTTCACAACTCGGTTATGAAAAATTCAATAAACGTATAAATAGATCCTATATGGGGAGAAAAACACCGAGGTTTCCATCAGCAGCAACTCCCACTGAAGGAATATTTATCCTAGAGGGGAGCATGGGGGCTGGGATGGAGTCGGGAAGGCTTTGTCTGCCCCTTTGTTCCGGGAGCTGAGGATCGGAGCGTGCGGTGGCAGAGGTAGAGCAACTCCTTGTCACCCAAGGCCACCGGACCCGGACTGGGATGCGCCTGGTCCTGGTGATGCTCCCAGAGCATGGCTTTCACCCCCAACTAGTGGTGTCCCTGAATGATTCCATGGGTTCCCCTCTCTTCATCCGCTCACCCCAGAGCCTTTTCCCATCACACCCAGAGGTGCAAGTCTGCCTGAGCTCCGGGTGCCAGCAGACCACTTGCTTCCATCGGGCTCTCTGGGACATGGCTGGGCCCTCCCAGTCCTCCCAGTAATGTCTCCATCCCCCTGGAGTGTCCGAACCTCCCTGGAGCCACGGGCACAGCCCATCCCGTGCTTCGGAGCATCCCTCTCCGCTCCAGGCTGGCTCCTGCCCATGGGAAGTGCGTCCTAAACCTGTCCTTCTCCACGCGTTTGTGCGTAAAAATAGTGACAGAGGCTTATTTATAATTAACCATTCTTGAAGTCGGCTGCGAAAGACGGGGAGCACAGCTCCCCCTTCCCTGCACCAGAGACGCTGGGATTTTAGGAAGTGATAAAAACCTCCCACGTACTTGGGAGGACGATTTCACATTTATTTAAGTTTTCCAGGTTTGAAAAGCTGGGATCGGCTGCATTCCATACATTGGATCGGCCGTGTTCTGTACACAGGGATCGGCCATGTTCCATGTACAGGGATTGGCCATGTTCCATACACTGGATCGGCCACGTTCCGTGTACAGGGATCGACCATGTTCCATACACTGGATCAGCCACGTTCTGTACGCAGGGATCAGCTGCATTCCGTACACAGGGATTGGCTGTGTTCCGTGTACAGAGATTGGCCACATTCCATACACTGGATTGCCCACGTTCAGTGTGCAGGGTTCGGCTGCATTCCGTACACAGGGACTGGCCACGTTCTGTGCGCTGGGATCGGCCGTGTTCTGTGCTACCTGCAAGAGGGAGCTGGTGGCAGAGCCCCATCCCACTGGATCCGACATCGTCCCTGGGTCCCGCTTGCAGCCGCTCTCCCAGATTTCGGGTGGGATTGGCTTTGCTCCCTGTGGCCGAGTAGCCTTTCTGGGGGAGCAGGGAAGGAGCCGCTGTGGTTCCTGGCCCCACGTGCCCCATCCTCAGTGGCCTCGGGCTGGGGTCGTGCGCCTCTCATTCCACAGGATCGGCAGCATTGAAACCGCTTCCCCTGGCGGGATGAGCGGGCTCCCGGCAGTCCAACACCCCCAGCCCTGCCGGTGCCGATGATTCCAGCCACTGGCGGCGAGGCCGGGAGCCTCCGGCTCAGCCTTTCTGCTTCGCTGGGTAATTTGGAAATTAAAGGGGAGGGCGGCCTGGAAATGGATGATGGCTCCAAGGGGAGTGCGCTTGCTGCAACTTCTATTTAATCCTTGTTGCTGTGGAGACCGCCCGGCTGTCGCCTGCACCCCGCGGCGGCTTTGCCTCCCAGGGGTTCCCAGACTGCTGGAGAACCCCACATCCCGGGGGTTCCTGGAGCTGTTGGGGGTCACTGGAGATGTTGTGGGGTCCCTGGAGCCGTTAGGGGGTCCCTGGAGCCATAGAAGGGTCTTTGGAGCTGTTGGTGGGTCTCTGGAGATGTTGGGGGGTCACTGGAGCCATTTGGGTTCTCTGGAATTGTTGGTGGGGTCCCTGGAGCCACAGGGGTGGCCTGAAGCTGGGCGGGGACTGGAGCTATTGGGAGGTCTCTGGGAGCTGTTGAGAGATCCCTGTATCTGTTGTGGGGCCCTGGAGCCATCGGGGATCCCTGGAGCTGTTGGGAGGTCCCTGGAGCCATTGAGGGGGTGTCCTGGTCCATGGGTGTCCCTGCTTCATGGGGCAGGGATCCCAGGACCAGGGAGCAAGGACACAGAGCTGGGACCCCACAAAGCAGGGACCTCATAGAGCGGGTATCCCTGAAGCAGGATCAGGGTGCAGGAACCCCATGGATCAGGGACCAACTTTCCATGGGAACAATTCCACAGCCAACTCTCCGCAGGGACAACTCTTCATGGGCAGCCACCCTGAACCTCCAGAGCACGGGAGGATGTTGGGGCCATTGGCACTGGCAGAGGTTTTGCCACACTCCCGTTTTTCCCACTTTTTGGGGCGTTTCCAACCAGTGCCATTCCCAGGAGCCGCTCTCGGCGCTCTAGAGCAGGGCAGCACTGCGGCACCGAACCGGTGCTCCCATCGCCCCCTCCGGTGCCGTCACCTATCACGTGGAGCCAGGAATACGATAAATATCCGCATTTCATCAATGCCTCCGGTTCTCCTATCTGGAATGCAAATGAGCGTTGTAAAGAGAAGACAGGTCCATGTAAATGTGACTCTCGGGATGCTCCCGAGGGAGCCCCATCCCATCGTCCCAGCTAAAATATATACGTCGAGCGCTATAAATAAGTGCAAATGGAGAGGCACTAATTTAATCCCGGATTCCGCTTTCCCGGCGAGACTCCGCAGCCTGACGCCCTCACAGCGCGGGCGGCAGAAACATTCCCGAGGGATGAGGGGAGTGGGAGCCACAGGGCCTGGGGGGGGGCCCTGAATCCCATGGAGGAGAGAGTGGAGCTGTAGAATTTTAGGGAGACCCCAAATTCTCAGGATGGTCCATGTTGAGACACCAAAAGCTGTGGATGCTCTGTGTTGGGATGCTGGGACCCCAGATGCTGTGGGTGCCCAGTGTTGGGATACAGGGACCCCAAAAGCTTTGGATGTTCTGTGTTGGGATGCAGGAACTCCAAAAACTGTGGATGCTCCGTGTTGGGATGCGGGGACTCCAGATGCTTTGGATGCTCTGTCTTGGGATGTGGGTATATCAAAAGCTGTGGATGCTCTGTTTTGCGATGTAGGGACCCCAGATGCTGTGGATGTTCCATGTTGGGACCCCAAATACTGTGGATGCTCTGTGTTGGGATGTGGGGACCCCAAAATCTGTGGATGTCCCGTGTTGGGATGCAGGGGCCCCAAATAGTGTGGATGTTCCATGTTGGATGCAGGGACCCCAAAAGCTGGGAATGCTCCATGTTGGGACCCCAAATGTTGTGGATGCTCAGTGTTGTGATGTGGGGACCCCAGATGCTGTGGATGCTCCGTGTTGCGATGCAGGCACCCTGAGTTCTCTGGATGGTCTGTGTTGGGACATGGTGACCCCAAAGACTGCAGCGTTTGGGACACAGGGACTCAGAATGTTGCAGATTCAGTTTTGGGACGCGTTGTCCCTAAAAACTGCAGCTCCGTTGTCAGGACACGCTGGCCCCACACACTGAGGTGCGGTGACACCAGCCGCCGCAGACACCGGGTGTTGGAACATGCTGACCCCAAAACCTGCAGCCCTGCCGTGTGGGATGGAGCATCTCCTGCCATCTGAATCCAGGCTGCCATGTCCGTGAGTCTGTCCATCCCTGGCCCCACATGGGAGCTGGGGTGAGGACATCGCATCGCTGCAGGGGGGTGCCTGGGTGGGGATCCCTGTGCAGCCCCCCTGCTCCGGGCTGCAGTCGACAACACCGACCCCTCCCGCCTCCCCGCTGCCGCCTGTTCCTCTGTTCCCAACAGCCTCTATTTTGGTTCAGGACACATATTAAAAATTCCCTGCGCTCCTGCCTGGGCACTGCCGTCACCGCTCGGTGGCCATGGAAGGAGGGCACGGCAGCCATGACCCCACAGCATTCCCAGCTCCGATCCCTGCGGATGAGCAGCCGCGTCCTGCCCGGAGGTGCTAGCTGCGAGCGCAGAATCCAACCCAATGCCCTTGGACTGTGCCCGGTGCTGTGAGGCGCATCCCACCCACCAGGATCCAGCATGGGCCCTCAGCATTCCGGTCTCGCTCCTACGCTGCCCGCAGGGACCGGTGCCTTCGCTCTGGTGATGCATGTGACCATGCGGCTTCTCTGCACCCTCTGCTTGTGTCCTGAGCTTCTCCCAAAGGCCATAAATCCTCCCAGAGAGCGACCGCCGGCCTTCGCTCCAGAGGAGACCACGGAGATGGTTTGAGGGCTGGAGCTCCTCCTATCTGAGGACCAGCTGGGAGAGTTATGGGTTCTCCAGCCTGGAGAGGAGAAGGCTCCAGGGGGACCTTAGAGCAGCTTCCCTTAGGGAAAGGAACTCCAGGAAAGCTGGGGAGGGGCTCTGGATGAGGGAGTGCAGGGACAGGGTGAGTGGAAGGGTTTAGGGATGAAAGAGGGGAGATTGAGGTGAGATCTTGGGGAGAAATGTTTTGGAGTGAGGGTGAGGAGGCCCTGGGCCAGGTTGCCCAGAGCAGTGGTGGCTGCCCCATCCCTGGAGGTGTTGAAGTCCAGGTTGGATGTGGCTTGGAGCCCCCTGATCCAGTGGGAGGTGTCCCTGCCCATGGCCAGGGGCTGGGACTAGATGGGCTGTGAGGTCCCTTCCATCCCAAACCATTCCATGATTCCATGACCTTCACAGCCCCACCGGAACCAGGACTTGCTGCACGGCCAAGGTGTTTTGCCAAGGCATTTGTATCCGGAGCTTCTGAGAGCCCAGGACAGAGCCGTGGTGGCCACATTTTGAACTTCATCCCTCATCCCTGCCGAGTGATGCCGAATGGCCTGTCAGGAAGGGCAGAGGAGCTGTGGATTCCCAGGAAGGGCAGCAGGGCTGTGGATTCCTGGAAAGGCAGCAGATTTAGTTGTGGTTTTGGGTAGCATTGCCAGGGTTGTGCAGCTCCCGCTGGATGTGGAGCATCCCACTCCCCTTGCTGCCCATCTCCAGGGCTGAGCTCACTCGTCCCTTCCCGTTCCAGGTTCTCCTTTTCCCAAAGCACCTTTGGCTCCTACGGGTTCAGGGGGGCAGCAGAGAGGATCCAAGGTGGCACCCCGAGCCTCTCCGGGGTCCGAGTGTTGCCGTGTCGGGATCCCTGGAGCTGCCGCGGGGCTGGCAGTGCCTTGGCCACACTGTGAAACCGCTGCGCTTGGCTTTTTGGCTCTATTTAAGGGCTCCAACGCTTCCTCAGCTGCTTCTTCCAATGATTTTCCGTCGGAAAAATTGCCGGCGGGTTGCAGAAACCCTTGCGGCTGCTCCCTTCCCCCAGACCCAGTGGGGAGGAGGAGGACAAGGAGGAGGAAAAAGCAGCTTTGGCTCCTTGTTTTCCCCTCCTGTGGCCTCGCTCTGCACCGTGGGGACACCCAATATGGAGTGGGGGCTCCTAAGGTGGATGGGAGTGCCTGACGTGGGAGGGGAGCACCTGAGGTGGATTGGAGCACCCAGGGGAGTGTGTGAGCACGCAGGGTGGGATGAGGATACCTGAGGTGGATGAGGACACCCAAGGTGCAATCAGGGCACCCGAGGTGGATGGGGCTGCCTGAGGTAGGATGGGGGCAACCAAGGTGGGATAGGGGCACTTGAGATGGCTGGGAACACCTGAGATGGATGGGAACACCTGAACTGGGATTGGGACACATGAGGTGGGATGAAGGCACCCAAGGTAGGCTGGAGACACCCGAGATGGGGCTAAAACACCTGAGGTGGATGGGGGGCACTTGAGGTGGGATGAAGACAGTCAAGGTGGAAATGGGACACCTGAGGTGGATGGGGACATCTTGCTGTGACTTCATTCTGGCCACCACTCCAACCACCCCAGTGCCATAACCAGGTGCCTGGTTCCTCGTGCATCCAGGGCTCCGCACGCCACCAGACTCCAGAAACCCCTCGCTGTGGCCACCAGTGTCACCAGCAAGGTCAGGGCTGCCATCCTTATCCTCTCGGCAGGTCCCCAATTCCCTTGGCTTCATCCCAGCCCGAGCGCTCCAGCAGGCACCTGAGTTTAATCCATGGCACTTCATTAATAACCAATTATGTAAAATAAGATTAATTACGCAGGACTTACCAGTTTAACCCCTGGTGCCAGCAGCACTTGGCTGGGGGTAGCCCCGGGGGTCACCCCAGTCTGCTGGTGGGGAATCTGAGTCGGGGGGGGGGGCGGTCCAACCCCCCCCCTCCGTGGCTCAGTTTCCCCCTGTTTTTAAGGAGTTCAGTGTTTGGGGTGGTTCTGGTTCTGGGGCTTCACTGGGCTCGGTGGTTGAAAGGATGCGGCGCGATGCCCACCAGGTATGGGCATGGGCAGCTTTGTGGGTGCCAAGGAGAACCCAGAGCCTTGTTTGGCTGCTGGGGCACCTGTGGGGTCCTCGCAGCAGCTCCTGGTGCTCCAGTGGGGGCTCAGATGGGGACCTGGCATAGGGGGAGATGAAACAGCACCTGGCATGGGGGGACAGGAAGAGGGGAACATGGCACAGAACCTGGCACAGGGGGGACCCGGAAGAGCAGCATCCGTCACAGCATCTGGCATGGGGGGACCTGGAACAGGGGGATGTGGCACGGGACCGGACACAGAACCTGGCACGGGGGAACCTGGAAGAGGGGAACTTGATCCAGGGGGACCTAGCACAGGATCTGGTGTGAGGGACCTGGCACAGGGAGACCTGGCAGAGGACTTGGCATGGGAAGACTTGACATGGAACCTGGCATGGGGGGACCTGGAACAGGGGGACCCAGAACAGGGGGACCCGGCACAGGACCTGGAACCAGGGGAACCTTGAACCAGAGGTGCCTGTCATGAGGGGACAGGAACATAAGAACCTGGTCCAGGAGGTCCTGGCACAGGACTCGGCATGGGGAGACATGACACAGGGGGACAGGAAGAGGGGCTTCTCTCTGTCCCCAACCTGGGAGAGAGCAGGGAGCCCTCCCCAGGAATCTCATCCCAATGTCCCCATCTCTGCTGACTCTTCCCCTACTGGCCCCATGTCCCCATCCCTACTGTCCCCCTATCCCTGCTCATCCCTATGTCCCTGTCCCTGCTGGTCCCTGTGTCTCCATCCCCATGTCCCCATCCTACTTGTCCTCCTGTCCCCATCCCTGCTCATCCCTATCCCTGCTGGCCCCTGTGTCCCCACCCCTGCTCATTCTCATGTCACCATGTCCCCATCCCTGCTGTCCCCATCCCTGCTGGTCCCTGTGTCCTCATCCTGAAGTCCCCATCCCTCTGGCTCTCCCCAGTGCCAGGGAGTTGCCAGTGCGGGGACCCTCCTGCATCCCAGGACCTGCTCACACCCCCTGGACTCTGGTGGCCCCTTTCCTCCCCAACCCTTTCCTTGAGGTGCCATCCCCAGCCGCAGGGTCACCATGGGCTCCTCCAAGTGCCTCACGCTCCTCTTCCTCCTCTTCCTCCCGCAGGCATCGAGTGTCCACGGGGCGCCAGGAACCTGCCCGGGTTGGTCCAGGAGGGAGAACCCTTCAGCGAGGAAGCCACGCACTTCACCAAGGAGCTGGTGCTGCAGCGAGAGGTAGGGATGTGCTACGGCTGCGGTGCGACGGCAGCAGAGGGATTGGTGATGCCTTGGGGTGCCAAGACAAGGGGCAGGATGGGCTTCCCGTGGTGCTGGGCGCCGTGTTCAGGCTCCACTGCGAGGCTGAGCTGCTGCCGCTGTCATTCCAGTCACTCCAAGTGGTTTTGGTGCTCCAGGAAAACCGCGTGGACCTGGCTCAGGGCTCTGGCAAAGCCTCCTGTGGCCCCGCTCTCTGCTCCCAGGGTCTCGTGTGAGCACGCTGGGGTTTCGCCACGGTGCCGCTGTCACCTGGGGTGGAACAGGGGGACCTGGCACAGGACCTGGCACAGGACCTGGCACGGGGTGATCCAACATGAGGGGACCCGGCATGAGGGGACCCGGAATGGGACCTGGAGAAGGTGGTCATGGAGAAGGCAGGGGTGGAGAACGCAGGGATGGAGAAGGCAATCTATGAGTTCTCCCGTCATCCCTGCGGGGCAGGGAGGGATGGGGGGCAGCTCCTCCCTTTTGCTTCATTTTATTTCATGCTATTTACTATTTTCTTTAATTTTTGGTGGAATTCAGTACTGAGTCATGGTCTCTGCTCTGAAACGCAGTGGTGGCTGCAGCTCCCAGTGCACGGGTTTGGCTGCTGTGGTCCTGCTTTTGTGCTTCACCGCGCCATGGGTCCTGCACTGGGGAGAACTGGGGACATCTGGGTTGGACTGGGGACCCCAAAACCTCCCAACCTCCAGCCTGGACACCTCCTGCTATCCCTGCCCAGAGCAGCACAGTGTGGGGGGAGGCTCCTGCTCGACAGAGAGGGGGCCGCGTCCTGCTGGGTGCTGGGCGAGGCTGCCACGTGTGTCCCCACGAGGCTGCGGAAGCCATGACCCTGAAAAGCACCTGGAGGATGACGCCAGCAGAAATCCCGGCCAGGAGGGAGATGATGCCTGCAGAAAGGGAAAGTGTGGAGGAAGCAGGAGGAGGCAGCGCTGGGTGGGAGGGGGCTGTGAGGAGGAGGAGAAGTAGGATGGGGATGAGCAGGAGAAGAATAAGGATGAAGATGAGGGTGAAGGCGAGGTGGAGGAGAGTGAGGAGGGTGAGGATGGGGTTGAGGGTGGGGATTGATGAGGAGGGTGAAGAATAGTAGGGGGAGGGGGAGGATGGAGATGGGGATGAAGGTGAGGGTGAGGATGGGGGATGGGGATGAGGATGAGGATGCAGATGAGAATGAGGGTGCAGATAAGAATGAGGATGAGCTGAAGTTGAAGGATGAGATTGAGGGAGCAGCCAACACGGTGCTGGCTCTGGTGGGGGATCTCCGCTCCTCAGCTGAGGAATCAGCTAGTTCCATTGTGCCGCTACTCGTTGTCCCCATTCCCAACCAACCCCCTCACACTAGAACTGGACCCGTCACCGCTCAGGATGCCGGCCCCGTCCCGCTCCACGCGTTACACCCTTCCTCTGTGGTATTCAGGGCTCTACTGGAGCATCCCTGCAGCCTCACCATGCACTGGGGAGGACTGGGAGGACCTGGAGACAACTGGGGGACCTGGGGACCCACCAGAATAGAGCCAGATCAGGGCACTCCGAACCCAGGGGGTGCACCAGGGGAGTGGGAGCACAGCCAGGTCCTCTGCAGCACTTCAGGATGATCCCCATGGAGCTGGGATGCAGGAGGGATGCTGCGGGGATGCAGGAGGGATGCAGTGCAGAAGCAGATGCAGAGCAGAAGCAGAGCGGATACAAGGGCAAATGGAGAAGTGGATGCAGGGGGATGCAGGGGGTTACAGGGGGGATGCAGGGGGGATGCTGGATGGCTTCAGAGTGGGCGCACAGCAAACGCTGGTGCTGCCGTGGGCAGCGGGGTCGCTGCAGCGTTGTGGCGGCAGCGGGCATGACCTGTCCGCAGGCTGATCCGGGTGACCTTGCGCGACCCTGGCCGATCCTGCTGACAGGAATCGCCCTGCAGGGAAGCAGCTTCATCTTCCCAGCTGCAAAGCTGTAAATGAGCTCCTTTTGATCTCCTGGCGGAGGAGACAGCCCGGTGCCCAGCGTTCCCGGCAGGAGGGACCACAGCTCCCGGCGGCTCCTGAGGGCAGTGGTTTTGGGTGCTATTCTGTGCTTTTCCTGCCAGTTCTCCTGCAGGAATGCAGATGCCAAGGCTTCATCCTACAGGAGAGGCTGGATCCTGGGGATGGGGCTGGATTTGGGGGGATGAGGCTGGATTTGAGGAGACAAGGCTGGATCCTTGGGATGAGGCTGGATTTGGGGGGATGAGGCTGGATTTGAGGAGACAAGGCTGGATCCTTGGGATGAGGCTGGATTCGGGGGGATAAGGCTGGATCTGGTGGTATGAGGCCGAATCCAGGAGAAGGCTTGATCCAAGGGGGATGAGGCTGGATTTGGGGAAATGAGACTGGGTTTGGGGTGATAATGATAGATCTAGCAGGCACAAGACCAGATCCAGAGGATGAGGCTGAATTTGGGGGGATGAGGCTGGATCCAGTGGATACGGGGCTGGATCCAGGGCATGAGGCTGGATTTGGGGTTTACGAGGCCAGATCCAGGGGGATGAGGCCGGATCCAGGGGGATGAGGCTGGATCCAGTCTGCCGAGCGTTTGACGGGATGCGAGGGCTACAAAGCGGCCTCCCCTCCCTGCCTTCCCCTAATGCATTCTCATTAAGGTCTCTTGATATTAAAATTCCCAAACTTCTCTGATTGGTGCTCGGTCGTTGCGGGAAGCGCTCAGTAATTATGCCATGATTCATGAGAACTGCCCTCCCTCCACTGCCTCTTCCCGGCTCTCCAAGTGGCTCTCAAGATAAAACTCCGCAATTTAGGCACAAATGGCTTTGCTTTTTCCTGCTCCCACCCCTTCCCCGCCCCCTGCACATGCCGGCTGCCGGGAATCCTGGGCACCATTTAAATTGGCTTCGTTATGGAGGGGGGGTTGGGAGCTGAGTCCCCCCCTGATCCTGCTGGTCCTCAGATAGTGGGATCCACCCTGGCGCGGTGAACGGTGCCGGCAGCGGCTCGACATGGGGGTTCCTTCACCACCCGTGTTCTGGGGTGCTCTTCACTTTTGTGGGGCACTAAGTGATGCCAATAAATCCCAGTGGGAATGAATGAGCCCCCCCAGGCAAGCAGAGGAGGTGTCCTGGCACAGTGATGGTGCTGGAATGAGGATGCACTTGGCAAGGCAGCACCTGCCTCTTGCCCCATCCCGGGGGGCAGGGTCAGCAATGGGGAGGCTGTGGTAGGAATGGGGCTGGAGTGGGAATAGGGGGAATCGCTTGGTTGGAAAAGACTTTGGAGATGATCGAGTCGAACCATCCCTCTCCTCTACTGAACCATCCCTGAGCACCTCCTCTGTCTGGCTCTTGAACCCCTCCAGGGATGGGGACTCCAGCACCTCCCTGGGAGCCTCTGCCAGGGCTGAGAACCCTTTCCAGGAAGGAATTGTTCCCAGTATCCAATCTGACCCTGCCCTTGAGGCCATTTCTTCTCATCCCATCCCCTGTCACTTGGGAGCAGAGACCAACCCCCTCACCACCACAACCTCCTCTCAGGCAGTTGTGGACAGGGATGAGGTCTCCCCTCAGCCTCCTCTTCTCCAGACCAAACCCCCCCAGGTCCCTCAGCTGCTCCCATAACCCCTGTTCTCCAGACCTTTCCCCAGCTCCGTTCCCTCCTCTGGACGCCCTCCAGCCCCTCAAGGACCTTCTTGGAGTGAGGGGCCCAAACCTGATCCCTGGATTCAAGGTGCTGAGTGCAGGGGGACAATCATTGCCCTGCTCCTGCTGGCCACATCTGTCCTGGATGCACATGGAATTCCGATCGGGGCTGAGCCGAGCGGGATCTCTGCGCGGTGCTGGTGACACCGGGGTGGTTGAGCCCAGCCGGCACAGTGGGCAGAGCTGTGACCTGCATGGCTGCTGCTCCTGCTGCTGCTTCACATCCTGATGGTGCTCCCGGGGACAAAGAGAACTGGTTTGGCTCCTTGGTGGCTTCCAAAGCCAGCATGGCATGGCCAGGAGGTATCAGGCACTGGCGCTGCAACGAGGGCAGGATGAACCCCTCACTGCCAGCTCCGCGTTCCAGGCTGCAGCCAAAATGGGACCTTGGCCATTCCAGGGGCTGGGACCCTTGGGGACCCTTTCCAACCCGTTCTCTCCGAGCTGGGGCTGGCAGTGAGGCAAGGGGCTGCCCTTGCCCCCCAGCTGTGGGGCTGTGGGCGGGAGATCCCCCAAACCCACAACAGCCCCAGGGTTGTGGCAGCTCTGTCCCTGCTTGGCGGCTTCAGTCAGGTTTCTTGGATGAAGAAGAAATCCCGCGCAGAGGATGGAGGCGCTGCCACGCCAGGGGCTGCCGGGAGGGCAGAGGATGATGGG
This sequence comes from Dromococcyx pavoninus, assembly GCA_033558185.1. Classification (NCBI taxonomy): domain Eukaryota; kingdom Metazoa; phylum Chordata; class Aves; order Cuculiformes; family Neomorphidae; genus Dromococcyx; species Dromococcyx pavoninus. Next base: position 86,706 of record JAUMJL010001695.1, read on the forward strand.
CACCTTCGATCGGGTTTGCTCTGGGGCCTCCGCCATGCTGCCCCCTCGCCCCGATGGGTGCTGCCGCCCCGAATTGGCTTTGGGGCTCAGTGCCCGCCCACACTCCCAGTTTGCCCAGTTGCCAGCACAGTGGGGCTCTTCTACCACCGCAGCTCCATCCTGGGGTGCCGGGGGGTGGGAGATCCCTCTGGGGGTGCAGGGGGGTGGGTGGCGGCTCCCTCTTGGGGTTGTGGGGGGGTGGGATCCCTCTCCAGGGGTGCAGGGGGGTGTGTGGCAGATCCCTCCTGGAAGATCCCACAAGGATCACACAGATCCTTTGATCTGCCACCCCGCCAAACCCCGTAAGGGAGCCCCTCCAGGACCCTACCACCCCCTTGACAACCTCCGACCCCCGGTCAGCCCCACCCCAGTCTCTGGACACCCCCACCCAGTCCCTGCAACCCCCAAAGCCCCTGGAGCCTTCTCACCCCCTGCCACCCCATAACAGCCCCTGGAGCCCCCCCCAGCCCCTGGATCCTGCACATCCTCTGCAACCCCCCCCAACCCCTGGAGCCCCCCAACCTCTGGAGATCCTGGACAACCCCCCCCCCCCCGCCCCTGGGGCTTCCACTCCCCCTGCAAACCCCTCATCCCCTGCCACCCCCCAAAAATCTCTCCATCCCCTGCCAACCCACAACAACCCCCTGGAGCCCCTGGACCTCCTTCACACCCCCCCCAGCTGGAGCCCCCCCAGCTCCTGCCAACCCACAACAGCCTCCCCAGACCCTGGAGCCCCCAGCCACCCCCCAGATCCCCTGCAGCAGCGCTGCGGGAGCCGTTGCTGCAGCAATTTTAGCTCAGGGTCAGGGCTGTATTTTTAGTGCTGCTCCCCTGACCCCCCCGGGGCACAGGAGCTCAGCAGCCGCTCCCCGGCCTCCCCAGCCCCTCAGGCCCAGGTTTGGGGGGGGTTTTCTCCACAGAAGGGTTTCTCCTTCTTCCAACTCCTCGGCTCCTCCAGGAATGCAGCCGCAAGGAGCCTTTTATTCTTTATTCCCTCTTTCCTCCCACCCCCCCTTCCATTTTCTACGCTCCAAACGCAAGGATTTAAGGCGAGGAGTCAGGGGACATGGGGACAGGAGGTGCCGTCCCGGGATGGGGGGTTTGCTCTGTGGGCCTGGAGACAATGGCCCCCGGGATGCGGGGGTGCGCGACGCTGTGGCCCCCCCGGCACTGGTACAGCGCTGCGTCACCACTGGCACGTGGCCCCCCACCCCCACTGAGCCGGGACCAGCTGCCGCCAGCCCTGCACGCCCAGGCAGAGCTGGGATGGCACAGAGCTGCGCCGTGCCCAGGCATTCTGTGCCATTCCATGCCATGCCATGCTGAGACGAGCCATTCCATGCCAAGCTGTGCCAAGATGAGCCATTCCATGCCGTGCCGACTCGAGATGATCAATTCCATTCCAAACTGTGCCATGCTCTGCCGTGCCATTGCCCTATCATGTCATGTCCTGTCGTGCCATGCTATGCCATGCTGTGCTGTGCCATTCCTTATTGTGCCATTCCATGCCATCCCATTCCATGCCATCCCACACCATGCCATGCCATTCCGTGCCATCCCATTCCATGCCATGCCACCCTAGTCCATGCCATGTCATGCCGTGCCATGCTGTTCTGTGCCGTACCTTCCATGCCATCTCACTCCATGCCATTCTGTACTATTCCATGCCATGCCATCCCATGCCATGCCATGCTATGCCATGCTGTGCTGTGCCGTTCCATGTTGTGCCATTCCATCCCGACCCATGTCATCCCCATCGCCAACACTTCCCAGCCGTGCCAGAGATGCCCTGGGCACAGATGCCAATCAAACCCGGAGTGCAGATCTCAGCCCCCTGACCCAGCACTCCCAGCGGAGCCGTCCCATGTCATTCCGGCCAAGCCGTTACAGGGAAGAGTCTCCATGGCACCCGGGGGCACCTTGGGATTTAATGACATCAGTGGCTCAGGTGGGTGGGAGGAGTACCCCTCCATCACTGATACCTGGGGCAGGATACGCATCCCACACGGATGCTGCAGCCCAGGATGGGAGGGACCCTTCCTGTCAGCATTCCCACTGCTCCCCCAATCCTTCTCCCCCTCATCCCTGCCCGGGGTGAGGGGTCCCCATTGTCCCTACATCGCTGGGCTCCAAGAGGAACATCCTCACTGCGGTGGTTGTTTCTCCCCCCCGCCTTGTCTCCCCCCAAGTGTGAGGCTGGACCCGGCGCCGCCCCAGCAGGAATTCCTGTTCCCACTCTGTGTCTGCTCTGTAAATCCTACTGGCAATGGGGGTCCGGGCAGCCCAGTGCCTGCAGGGGGTGTGTGTGTGGGGAAATTGTTCCCTCATCGATTCCCTCAGAGCCCTCATTTTTCCATTGGCGTGAGGGTTTTAATTAGAGGCTCCAGCTGCTGTGTCAGGGATACCGGGAGCCGCAATCCTCTGGGAGAAGCCGCTCTGGCCCAAGCACTTGCAAGGCTCATTACAATCCAAATGATCCTTTCCCAGAGGGTCCAAGCCCTTGCTCCTTCCCGGAGCCTTCCAGAAAAAATGGGGCTGGAGACCATGGACCAAAGGGTAGGAAAGCATCCGGGGAGCATCCTTGAGTGCATCCCTGGGATCATCCTGACAGCAGCCTGGGAGCATCCTGGGATCATCCCAAGAGCATCTCTTGGAGCATCCGAGGATCATCCAGGGATCATCCTGGCATCATCCCTGGGAGCATCCTGGGATCATCCCTGAGAGCATGCTGGGAACGTCCCTGAGAGCAAGCATCCCTGGGAGCATCCCTGGAACATCCCGGGATCTTTCTTGGGAGCATCTCAAGGGCATTCCTGGGACAGAGTGTGGCCTGGACTGGGATGCTCCTGGATGCTCCGGGATGCCAGGAGAGCCCCGCAGCCGCTGATGCCTGTGCCGACGCAGTGTCGGGAGCATTGCTGGAGCCCCATCCCACCGCAAATCCCCCTCGGGTTCGTGCTGTGCCGGATGAGCAGCCTGGAGCTGACAAGGTGCTGCCTTTAATTACGCCGGCCCGGCTGCCGCCTTTCCCCTCGGCGCTAGCTCTTTTCCGTCTGCCAGTGCCAACCACCCTCCGGGTCCTGCCGTGCCCGCACATGGCTGTGGTGAGGAGGCTGCTTGGGGAACATCACGATGGAGCTTCCAACCGCATCCCAAACCACCCACAATGGGTTTTCCCACCATGCATGGGTCCCACCAGCATCACCGTGTGGGCATGGAATGGTTTGGGTGGGAAGGGATCCCAAAACCCATACAGTGCCACCCACTGCCATGGGCAGGGACACCTTCCACTGGATCAGGGGGCTCCAAGCCGCATCCAACCTGGCCTTGGACACCTCCAGGGATGGGATCGGGGGGTTCTGGTTGATGGCAAGTTAGGATAATGAAACCATGAAATGGTTTGGGTTGGAAGAGACCTCAAAGACCATCCAGATCCACCCCGTGCCATGGTGTCCCACCTCCCCCTGGATTAGGGGGCTCCAAGCCACATCCAGCATGGCCTTGACCTTCACCATGGAATCCTGGAATGGTTTGGCTGGGAAGGGACCCCAAACCCTGGATAAGTCCCACCCCCTGCTATGAGCAAGGACATCTCCCACTGGTTCAGGGGGCTCCAAGCCCCATCCAACCTGGCCTTCAACACCTCCAGGGATGGGTTCTGGGGGTTCTGATTGGCAGCAAGTGAGAATCGTAGAACCATGGAATGGTTTGGGTTGGAAGGGACCTCAAACCTATCCAGTGCCACCCCCTGCCATGGGCAAGGACACCTCCCACTGGTTCAGGGGGCTCCAAGCCCCATCCAACCTGACCTTGAATGCTTCCAGGGATGGGGCAGCCACGGCTTCCCTGGGCAACCTGGGCCAGGGCCTCCCCAACTTCATCGTGAAGAATTCCTCCCCGGTGCCCAATCCAAGTCTCCCCGCTCCCAGCTGGCGTCACCGTTGGCACCGCGTTGCCACCACCACCAATGGCGCCGCTGTGGTGTTAACCTCATTCGGGATGTTCTGAGCCGTCAGGGCGCGGCGCGTTATGCAAAGCAGCCCCAGCAGCTGCTAATCTGTTTATGCAAATGAGCTGCTGCTGCAATCTTAATTACTTGGGGGGGGTGGAAACGTCAAATGAAACCCTCTCCCCGGTACTGGCAGTGCTTGCCGCAGTCAGCAGCCAGGGCTTCAGGAGAGGAATCTGACCGGGAATGCAGCCCTGGCCTCCGGGGTCGGGGGGGGGGGGGGGGGAAGGCGCTGGGAGCGCCCTTGCCTCGGTTTCCCCACCAGTGGAGCCGGGATTCGTGTCAGGAGGGTGACGATGCTGCTCAGCTTTGCGCTCCTGGGGATTTGGAATCCTAACGAGGGCGTCCTTTTGTCCATCCGGGTGTGTCCATGTGTCTGTCCAGGTCAGCGGTGCTGCTGGGGCATCTTTTGGCCAACCCACTATGTTCATCCTCCTCTTCCTCTCCATGCCACACCTGGAGGGGCTCCAGGTTGGAATCTGGACAAGGATATCTGTGTGTCCATCCATGTGTCCGTCTGTGTGTCTGTCCATCGGTTCATTTGTCCATTTGGGGCTGCAGTGCTGCCTGGGCATCCCTTGCCCGACCCAACCCACTCACTGGTGCTCATCCTCCCTTTCCTTGCAGCGCTGTGCGTGCTGGGGGCTCAGGGTTGGAATCTGGACAGGGAAATCTGTCCCTCTGCGTGTACATGTGTATGTCTGCCCAGCCAAGGCAGTGGCCACAGTGCTGCCAGGGTTGCTCTGGTGCCACCACCGGTAGCCACGCGTACCAGGGGGACCCTGGGGACAGCAGTGGGATGGCTCATGGTGACACTGGAGCCGTAGGACCCCTAGGTGCCACCACAGCAGGGATGGCATCAGGATAGGAATGGTGACACCAGAGCAGTAGGACCCCAGGTGACACCAGGGTGGCGATGGCAGCAGGATGGGAACGGTGGCGCTGGAGCAGTAGGACCCCCAGGTGTCACCACGTCTTTTGTGGCACGGTGGTGGCTCGTGGTGACACCATAGTAAGGGGACCCCATGATGCCACGGCGGTGCCCCAGGTGATGGCAAAGGGCTGCCAGGACTCCCCTGCCACCACGGCCCCATCCCCGGTGCCACCACCACAGAGCTTTAGTGGCATTTCCTTTTTGCCTGAAATTGCTGGTTCTGCTTTAGCAAAACGTTTGCCTTTACCCGAGCGCCTTGTGCTGAAGCCACTGGGGTGACACCACCCGGGCACCCCGGCCCAGGGGTACTCCCGGGCACCCTAAGGTGCCCCCGCAGCTCTTGGGGTGCTGGCAGATCCCCCAGTGCCCCCAGTACTGATACCCGTTGCCATGGAAATGGGTTTGAATCCCAGGAGGCAGCAGCTGCCGTGCAGCCCCCGCGCCAGGTTTGATGCTGCTGGGATTGGAAGGGGGGAATGGCAAGGAGGGTACCCCAAAATCTGGGCAGGGCATGTGGGGCAACCCCAGCCTGGCTGCTAGAGGCAAAGCATCCAAATCACCTGTTTCCACCCCAAAATAAGGAGGGAGAGAGGGGGGCAGATACCCCTCTGCCCCACTCCCAGCCCCCATCACCCCAACACCCCACACACACACCCCCAATCACCCCTCACTCCCATCACCCCGCAGTTCCTATCACTCTGTACTCCCCTCACCCCCATCACCCCCATCACCCCACATCCTCTACCACCCCACACCCCCATCACCCCCTACCGCCCCCCATTGCCATCACCCCACATCACCCCTGTCACCTCCCACCCCCCTTCAGCCCACACACCTCATCAACCCCCCCCACCTACCATCACCCCACACCCCCATCACCCAATACCCCCCCACACCCCACATCACCCCACATCACCACACACCCCCTTCACCCGCCTCCTGCCCTCTCGCAGCCTCCCCGGTGCCCCCCCCCCCGCCAGTTTGTCACCACGGCGGCTGATGATTTACTCGAGTGCTCTGGTCCCAGGCTAAAATTAAAGCAAAGTGCTTAAATAAAATCAATTTATCACTCCAACCCCGTCCCCTCCTGCCCCTCCTCCCGAGTTAAAGGCTTGACCAGGGCCTTTTCCCAGGGGAGGCAGGAAGAGAGGTCCTGGAGGGGGGAAGGACCCCCCAGCAAAGTCAGGGCTCAGCCCCTGGTGAGGATGGAGCAGAATTTGTGGTGGAAAATGAGCCAGAATGGGAAAAAAATGGTGTTAAAGAGCAGCCCAGGGGAGGTGTTTTGGTAGAAACTGTCATGGATTTCACCCAAAATACCCCAACCCGCCCCAAAATCCCAGTGCTGGATTCCCAGTGTGAGCACGAGGGGGGGCCCCCCCAGACTGGGTGTCGGGTACTGGGGCTCCTGGGCCAGCTGTGACACCGGGGGGACACAGGGGTGGCACAGGGGTGCTGGAAGGGCAGCGTCACACTGGCACTGCGTCCTTGCAAAGCTGGGGGTCCCAGCGTCCCCACAGAGCTGGGGGTCCCAGTGTCCCCACTGCAGTACTGGGGGTCCCAGTGTCCTCGCAGACGTGGGGGTCCCAGTCTCCAACACAGCCAGGGGTCCCCGTGTCTCCACTGTGATACTGGGGGTCCTGGTGTCCCCACAGGCCCAGGGGTCTCACTGTCCTTTCCGCAGAGCCGAGGGTCCTGGTGCCCCCGTTGCAGTGCTGGGGGTCCCGCTGTCCCCACAGAACCAGGGATCCCGGTGTCCAACCCCCGGCAGTGCCCCACATCCCCTTCCCACCTGGGTGATTCCTTCCTGCTCTGTTCCCCCCCACCTTGCTGCAGTCCCTCCCTCCCTTGATGGCAAATTCCCATTTTTCCAGCTGAGAACCCACAAACTAAAGGGAGGAAACACCCAGAACCCCCCCCCCAACCAAAGGCGGGGGGGGGGGGGGGGGGAAGTCCCCATCCTCCTCCCTCAGAGCATGCGATGCTGGGGGGGGTGGAGGGATGTCTCCCTGGATGCCAGAACTGGGGGGGGGGCACCAACCCAGCCATGTCCCCCCCTCACAATTCCAAGCACACACATTCCCATCCCAAACTCCCCTTTTCATTTATCCACCCCTTTTATTTAATTTTTTTGGATGCTTTTTTTTCGTTCTGGGAAGCCAGAAAAAAAAAGAAGCAGTGACAGAAAGACCCTTTCAGGCCGCAGAGGCTGCAAAGGATGGGGGGGAATGCAGCAGCCCCCCCCAGACCCCCCATGTTTAACCCCTCTGGGACCACAGCAATTACAAATTTTGAACAATTTTTATTAAAATACAAAAATACACTCGTTTTTTTTTTGTGGTTGCTCTGAGTACAGGCAGCTCGATCTGGCGTTTATATAGAGATAGAAGCTATAGAGATAACTCTGCGTCGCCATTCCCCCCCCCATGTCCCCCTCCCCCCCTCTCCCCTTCCCCACTTTTTTCCATTCGGATCAGACACCTTCCGGGCTTTTTTTTTGTGGTTTGTTGTTATTTTTTCTTTTTTTAAAGCTAAAATAAGAAATTTAAAGGAGTGGATGGGGAGGGACCAACACATCTCCCCCCCCCCCCCAATCCAATCCTTCCCACCCCACCCCCACTTAAAACCCTTCGGGACCCCCCCGAGGCACTTGCCGTCCCCGCTGGGGCCACCTCGGATGCTGGTGGTCCCCCCCCCCCGCCATCATCAGGCTGAGCCCCCCTTTCCCCCCCAGTAAAAGCCCTTGATTTCTCCCAGCCCCTCCCCCCCAATTCCATGAGCAGCCCTCGATGGTGGGGAGGTGTCCCCATCCTCGCCCTCACCTTGGGAAGGGAAGAGGAGGGGGGGAAAGTGCGTGTGTCCCCCTCCCAAAATAAACCAAAATGGGGACTCAGATCCGCAGCTGGGGGTGGTTACAATCATAGGTCAGGGCTCCGGGTTTGGGGGGGCCACCCCCCTGTGCCCCCCTCCGGGAGCCTTAGCCCTGTGCCGGGACCCGGTACCAGTTCCCAGTTCCTGGGACTGGTTCCCAGTGCCGGTTCCCAGTGCGGCGCCGCACGCCAGGGGCCCTGCAGGATGTGGTGCAATGGGGTAGGGGGGGGGAAGGGGGTGTGGAGCAAAGTGAGGGGGGGCACCCCCTCTTCACACACCCCCACCCCCCCATGCCCAGCACCCACCCACCTGGGGTGGCTTGAATTATATTTTCCCCTTTTCTTGGTTTTTTATGACCTTTTTTTTTTTTGCTTGAATTACATTGCAGCCCCCAACCCACAGCCCTCCCTCCCCCCCCCCAAAAAAAATACTGCCCCCCCCCCAAATTGATTCCTCTTATTGCATTCGGAAGATTTTGGCACCACGCCGGCGTTCCCGGTGAAGGCAAGGGGTGGGGTGGGATGGGATGGGGGGGGGGAGTCCTGCTGCATCCTAGCCCCTCACCCTCACCCCCACCCCCAAAAATTCCCCCCCCCAGTATCCCACCGCGCTGCACCCTGCATCGCCGCTGCTGTTGCCGCCACCACTCCAGGTTCTGCGCGTTGGGATTTTTTTTTTCTGTCTTTTTTTTTCTCCCTTTCTGTTGTTTTTTTGTTGTTGTTTTTAAATAGAATTTTTGAGTTAGAAAATAGGGGGGTTTTGTGGTTATTTTTCCTCTTAAATTTTAATATAATCTGCTTCTCTTCTGCGCCCGTAAATTGACGATATTTGCATGTACAAGAAAAAAAGAAGTCTCTCCCCTTCTCTGTACAAAAGTTGCAGTCGTTTTTTTTTTCCTTGTTTTCCCAAATTTTTGTGCATCCTATTGCGTCGGGAATTCGGAGGAGGAGGAGAAACCCAAACCCCCAAGAATTAGCCCCCCAAAAAAACCACAAAAATATGGAGTCATATCTGTGTTTCCTGCACTTTCTCCTTGGGGTGGGTCTGGATGATGTAGGGGTCAGCAAGGGTGGTGCCAGGGGGGTGCAGTGAGTTGCCCAAGCTGTTCTCGGTCCAGTGGGCACCGTGCGCCGCTTTGTAGGTGTTGTAGTTGAGGTGGTCATGGATGGCGGGGAGGACCACGGCCCCCTCGCCCGACCCACCCGCCGGGGCCGCCGCGGTGGTCGCCGTGGTGGTGGTGGTGGTGGGCGCGATGTCCTCATCCACTTGGATAATCTCAACCGTGCGGGCGGCTGTGACAGTGCTGCGCTGCTGGTGTCGCTTGCGGAGTTTGTAGAAGACGATGAGCATGGCCGCGGCCAAGAGCGTCACTGCCACAAAGCAGCCGATGATGATCTTGGTGGTCTTCATCACCTCATCCAGGCTGGTTTGCATCTTGTCGGCCGAGTCGGCGGTGGGGACTGCCACCTGCTTGGGCGTCCGTGTGGTCTGGACCAAGACAGTGGTGGTGGTGGTGTACGCCGGCTGGTAGCCCGTCGACGTGGTGGGAACGGGCTTGGTGAACTTGGGGGAGATGTCCTCGGGGGAGATCTCAGTGGTCTCCACTGTGACGGTGGTGAAGAAGCTGTAGTTGGAGGTGTTGAGCTCGGCCGTGCTCACGTTGAGGTAGGCCGAGGCGTTGGAGTTCCCCGCCACGTTGGTCACCATGCAGGTGTAAACCCCGGTGTCCGTCAAGAGGACGTGGGAGAAGTTCAAGGTGCCGTCATTGAGGACAGAGATGCGTGGGTGGCTGGACGCGTGGCTCAGGACCGTCCCGTTAGGCAGCAACCACCTAACGGAGGACATGGAAGGAGTTCGACACTTGAGCTCGGCCACCCGCCCCTCGGAGATGTTGAGGTCCATGGGGGCATCCATGATGAAGGGCGCCGAGCACTGGAAGGAGGTCTGGTCCACCTCCACCAGGAAGCGGCCCCGCATGTGCAGGGGCGCATGGCAGCGCCCGCAGCAGGTAGAGTTGGTGGGGATGTACTCGCGCAGCCACCACGACAACCAGAGGATGTCGCAGTCGCAGTCCCAGGGGTTGTGGTGCAGGTGGAGCTCCACCAGGTAGCGCAGCGGGGCGAAGAGGTCATGGGGCAGGGAGGAGAGGTTGTTGTGGGCCAGGTTGAGCTCCACCAGCGCCGTCAGGTCGTCGAAGGCATTCCGCTCAATCAGGCTGATCTGTGAGTTCATGATCCAGAGCTTCTTGAGGGACTTGAGCCCGTGGAAGGAGCCTGGCTTGATCTCGGGGAAGTTGTTGCCCGACATCTCCAGCTCCTCCAGCCCCACCAAGGGCGTCAGGTTGGGCATGTCCTTGATGTTGCACATCCCCAGGTTGAGGTACTTGAGGTTGTACAGGCCCTCGAAAGCCCCCTCGGAGATGTACTCCAGCTTCTTCAGCTCGCCCAGGTCCAGGCGCATGAGGGAGGGCACGCGGTTGAAGGCGTACGAGGGGATGCTCTCGATGGGGTTGTTCCTCAGCCACAGCTCCCGCAGCTTGGAGAGGTACTCAAAGGCCCCGCTGGGGATGACGGTCAACCAGTTGTCAAAGAGCTCCAGGGTGTTGAGGCTGGCCAACCCATTGAAAGCACCCACCTCAATCTGCCGGATGGCGTTCCTGCCCAGCTGCAGGACCTCCAGGTGGTGCAGGTGGCGGAACGTGTCCGCCTGGATCATCTGGATGTTGTTCTCCATGAGGTTGAGGTACCGGGTGTTAGAGGGGATGCCAGGCGGCACCACAGCGAGGCCGCGCCGCGTGCAGACCACCTTGCTGAACTGGTTACTGCAGGAGCAGACTGAGGGGCAGCTCTGGGGTCCTGGGGAGGCAGCGGCTGCGGCGAGGAACCACGCATGGAGGGTCAGAAAGGAGACGAGGGCAGCTCTCCATGCACGGCGGTGGAGGTGGTGGCGATGGTGGCGGTGTTGGTGGTGGAGGAGGTGGTGGTGGTGCCCAGGTACCTGCCACAAGAGCTTCATGGTGTGGCACGTTCATCGTTCACCATCGTCTGGGGATGTCGGCGTGAAACGGAGAAGCGGCTCAGGGCCCCCCCCCCTCTCCCGGCACCACCGAGCTGGGCCCTGGCCGGAGGGAGGGGGGGTCACGGTGATGGGGTGGGGGGGAGCAGCCAAGAGGGGGTTTTGGGGGGTGCGGGGGGGTGAAAAATGGGGGTTTGGCCCCCAGAAAAACCCAACGAGTGGAAGAAAGAGGCACCCACCCCCCCTGGCCGAGCCGCGCTCGCACCTACCTGGGGGGCCTGCTCCGGGGGTGCCGAGTGGGGTTGGGGGAGGGGGAGGGGTCCGGGGAGGGAGAGGAAAATAGGCAAAAAAAGGACAAAATGCCTCTTGGTGCAGGGTTTGGGGGGGGGGCAGCTAAGCGGGGGCCTGGGAGCCCCCCGGAACGGAGAGCCCCGCTGCCCGTGTCTCGCTCCGCCGCCCCTGCGGCCCCCCCGGCTGGGCCGGCACCCCCGGCATGGCAGGGGGGGAGGGGGGGAAAGGAAGGGAAAAAATCTGGAGGGGGAAAAAATTAAAATTTCCTCTCTCCCCCCAAAAAATGGAAAAATATTTTTAAAAATTTAAAATTTAAAAAAAATTAAAACCCACAAAAAAATTGCCAAAAAAGGTAGAAAAAATTACCCCCCAAAAAAAAACCCTAAGAGGATCAAAAATATGTTTTTTTTAAAAAAAAAATTCAAGCAACTGAGGAAGGTGGGAATGGGAAAGGGGGTGGAAAATGGAAATAAGAGATGGAAAGGGGAAATAGAAAATGAAAAGGGAGAGGAGATGTAAAAATGGAAAGGGGAAATAAATTTAAAAAAGGGGATATAAATGAAATAAGGTGAATAAATGAAAAAAGGGATATAAATGGGAAGAGGGAATGAAAACCAGAAAATAAAGAATGGAAAAGGGAAATAAAGAATATAAAGGGGAAATGAATGGAGAAGGGAAAGGAAGAATCAGAAAGGAAAATGAAAGATTGAAAAGGGAAATTAAAAAATTGAAAGGGAAAGTAATGGGAAAAGGAATTAAAAAAAAATCCAATAAAATGAAGAATAGCGACGGAAACACTGCTAAAAATCGCGAACAAAACTCACCCCGCGGTGAAACCCCGACAACCAGAAATACAAAATCAACCCAAACCTGGACGCGACCGGTGCCGCCGTTTTAAAAAAAACCCCAGAATTGCTAAAAAAAAAAAATCAGAATCTGTTTAAAGAAAACCAAAACCCTCCGTTAAAAAAAAAAAAAACACATCAGAATCGGTAAAAGGAAAAAAAAAAACAAAACAACCCTCGGAGGCGGCGGCGGGTGCGGAGCCCAAGGGGGGGGCAAGGGGGGGTTCGGTAAGGGGGGATGCGCGGGGTTTGCGCGGGGTTTGCGCGGGTGCAGCCGCGCGGGCGGCTCGGCGCATCCTTTTGTCCTTCAGCGCGGCGCTGCTGACGCATCGCGGGGCCGGGGGGGGGCTCAGCACCGCCATCCTGCCCTGCCCCCCCAGCACTCCTCAGAGAACCCCACCCCCCCTCCCTCCCCTTTTTTTAATCCCCCCCCCCCCATTCACCGCGCTATTTTCGGGCAGGGGATGCGGGATGCACTGCCTCCTCCTCCTCTCCCTCCCCCTCCTCATGGGGGGTGAGGGTGAGGGGGGGGGTGTTTGTCTGTTCCCCCCCCAAAGTGCTGGGGCAGGGTAGGGGGTGTGCGCGGCACAGTGAGGATGGACAGAAGGCTGGACAGACAGACAGAGCAGAGGATGGAAGGTGATTGGGGGTGGGGGGCAGGAGGGGGACACCCCAAGTCATCCAAACATCCCCCCCATCAAGGTGAGGCGGGAGGGGGCACCGGGTCCAGCATCCACATTTGGGGGAGGGTTGTCCAAGGGACCCCCAGTGCCCCATTGATGGAGGGGGGGACCCACTGAGGGGGGTGTCCAAACTTGGGGGAAGGAGGTCCGAGGGACCTTAATGCCCCACTGAGAGGGGTCCCACAGACCCAGAGTCCCCACTGAGTGGGGGGGGCTTCTAAACTTCGGGGAGGGGGGAGCAAGGATCCCAGTGCCCCACTGAGCAGGGGTCCAGTGGACCCCAGAGCCCCACTGAGTGGGGTCCTATGGACCCTGGGTCCAGGTCCCCACTGAGGGGGGATCCCACAGCTTCCAGCGCCCCAGTGGGGGGAGGGAGAGGGGTCCCACGGATCCCAGAGCTCCGCTGATAGGGGGTCTCATGGGCCCCAGTGCCCGACTGACAGAGGGTCCCAGAGACCCTCATTCCCCACGGATGGGGAGTACCACAGACCCCTGTGCCCCATAGAGCGGGGATAGGGGCCCAGGGACCCTGGATCCCCACTGGGTGGGGGTGTCCCATGGACCCCAGCACCCAACTGGGGAAGGAGGGGGTGGGGTGGGCACGGGTGTGACTCCGCCGTGGACTAGGGAGGGAGGGACACAGTACCTGGGGAGGTGGGACGGGGGGCATCTCCTTTTGGGGGGGGTCCTGCCACTCTCCCCCCCACCTTGGACCCCACCCCCAACAATTTTTTAGTGGATAATTAGCACCAGGCAGTTAATGAACCCCTGGGATTTGGGGGGAGGGGGGCAAATTCTGACACCCCTCCATGTCCCGTGGGTGCTGCAAAGTGGGTGAGACCCCAGAATAGTGGGGGTGCAGATGGAATGGGGGTAGATGTGCCCCCCTCCCCCATGGACCCTGACCCCACCCCGGTGCTAATTTCCCCCACGGTTGTCCCCCTGGGCAGCACCAGAGGGTCCCAAGTGGCTTCACATCCCCTGAGCAGCTTTAATTAATGAAAGATAATGAGGTCATAGGGAGGGGGGGGACATGGAGGGGACACAGCACTGGGGGCTCCCCTGGTGGGGCCCCCAGCACTGAGCAGGATGTGTCCCTGTGGGATGTGGGGAACAACTGGGGGGAGGATGATGACTGGGGTGTGTCGGGGGAGGGGGGGGCTACTTCCTGGGGAGGGGGTCCTTGAGTTATGGAGGGGCTGCTGCCTTTGGGGGGGGTCTCCTGGGGTACGGGGGTGCGTTGGGGAGATGGGGATTGGGATGGGGTTTGGGGATTTGGGACCCCTTCCAAATGATCCCATCACTCCCTTGACTTCCCCTCCAGGGGGACTCGGGGTGGCTCTTGGGGACACTCCTTGTGACACCATCCCCCCCAAGACACAGGTGTGTTCCCCACGTTCCCCTCCAAGGGGGATCCTGACCCTTTTCCCACCTGAGCATCACCCCAGGGTTCTGGAGGTCCCACCTCATGGGGTGCTTCTCCCTAGGAACCAACCCAGGGCACGGGGGACAGGGACCCCTTTCTCACCCGAGCATCTCCCCATAGTTCTGAGGGGTGGTTCCACCTCCTACTCCAACATCACCCCAGGGTTCTGGTGGGGGTCCCACCTCATGGTGTGCTGCTCCCTGGGTACCAACCACATCCGGTGGAGGCAGTGTTTGCCATGGCTCTGCCACAGGGCATCCCAAGGGACCCCCTGCGCCCACCAAGCCAGCCAGGTGGATGCAATTAGCGACCGGCACCTAACGAGGGGTTGAGGAGCTGGCGGGGCAGCGGTGATGGTGTGATGGGTGATGGGGCGGTGCTGCGGGTCCGGAGCGAGGTTCGGCTCCCTGTAACCCCAGGAGATGCTCTATGCGTGGCTTGTGCTTTGCACATGTGTGTGCGCTTGAGCATGTGTGTATTTGTGCACACCTGTGCATTTGAGAACGCTTCTCGATTTGTGCACACATGTGTGTTTGAGCACTTATGTGCATTTGTGCACGTGTTCAAGCACACTTTAGAATTTGTCCATGCAATGTGCATTTGAACATGTGTGAGCATTTGAGCACACATATTCATTTGAGCATGTGTTTTGTGCACACGTGTGCATTTGTGCACGTGTGTGTGAGCAGGCGTGTGTGTTTGAGCACATGTTTGAACATGCTTTTCCACTTGTGTATGCATGTTAGAGTGCACATGTGGGTTTGAGCATAAATGCATTTGTGCACACGCTTGAGCCTTTGTGCATGCATGTGCATTTGTGCACACCTGTGTGTTTGAGCACGTGTTCGTTTGGGCACACATTTGCATTTGTGCATGTGTATGCATTTTAGCACATGTGTTCATTCAAGCATGTGTGTGCACACGTGTGCCTATGCACATGTATGTGAGCACGTGTGTGTGCACATGCTTGCATTTGAGCACACGTGCGTTTGTGTACTTTTGAGTGTGCGTGCGCATTTGAGTACATGTGTGCATTTGAGCACACGTGTCTGACCTGTGTGTGCACCCACGAGTGCCCCAGCACCCCCTGAGCTCCACAGGGGAAGTTCGGGGCATGCGGTGCTGCAGTGGCCGCGCCGGGTCCCACCCATTCTGCTGCCCCAGGGAATCGCAGCTCCATGCCGGAGGCATAGCCTGGCTCCGGGTGTTACGGACCGGGCGCTGCGATTGTGGGTGCCCCAAAACCCGGGGCACAGCCTTGACCCTGCCAGGGCTGGGATGTGCTGCCTGGAGTGGAGTGTCCGGCGTGGGATGCGCTGCTTGGGTTGGGATGTCCAGGGCGGGATGCTCTGCCTACGTTGAGGTGCCCAGAGTGGGGTGCCCAAGGTGGAATGTTCTCCATGGATGGAGATGCTCTGCCTGGAGTGGAATGTCCTGTCTGGAATGAAATGCCCAGGGTGGGATGCTCTGCCCGGGTTGAGAAGCCCAGAGTGGGATGTCCTGTCCGGATTGGGATGCCCAGGGTTGGATGCTCTGCTTGAGTTGGAACCATCACTCTTTCATGGTTCCAGGCCACCTAATTCCTGATCCATGGGAATCAGCCCTGGCTTGAAAGGACCCAGGCAGCACCAGTTATGATGCTCCCTGAGAGAGGCTCTGGGGCCTCCAGGCTTCCCCCTCCTCCAGGAGGCGATCAGGATGCAATTGGGATGCCAGGCGCGTGCAAAGTCCTGGCTCGGTGCCCCCGCGATGCTCTCAAAGGGCCTTTATGTGCCCAGGATGGAGCTCCCAGCCACCCCCTGGGGCTGGGCCACCAGGGGGACCATCTGAGGGGGCTCCATGTGCCGGAGATCCGAGGACCCAGTGGGTTCTTCTGCAGCATCTTCTGCCCATGTGGCATCTCCTGCCCATGAGGAACAGAACCAGGTTCCATGGATCGGACCAGGTTCCGTGTATCAGAGCCAGGTTCCATAGGTCAAAACCGGGCTCCATGGATCAGAGCCGGGCTCCATAGATCAGAGCTGAGTTCCATGGATCAGAGCCAGGTTCCATGGATCAGAACTGGTTTCCATGGATCAGGGCTGGGTTTCTTTGGGCACCCACCAGCACTTGCCCCTTCCTTGCCATTCCAATGCTATCATATGCCAAAGTTCATGTCATTCCTTGCTGGAGCTTGGAGCTGCCACCATGGGGACAGAGGTGGTAGGTGGGTGGGCAGGTGGGGACAGGGCCTGCCCCCCGGCTGATGTCACTCCCTGCTGTTTTTCCGCAGGTGGAGGTGGAGGTGGAGAGCATGGACAAGGCGGGGAACTTCATCGGGTGGCTACACACCGAGGGCGTCAACCTCTCAGTGGCCTTGGTGGAGCAGGCGCTCTCCAGGGTTCACTTCACTGCAGAGCGCAGCCCCTACTACAAGGCCCTACTTGCCGCCGAGGAGGCCGCCAAGAGGAAGAAGGAGAAGGTGGGCATGGGGCAGGGCCGTCCCGAGGGATGTCACCCCCCCAAGAGATGTCCTCATGCCAGGAGATATCCCCGCCCCAAGGAACATCCCCATGCTAAGACCTGTCACCACCCCTAGGAATGTCCCCACGCCAAGAGATGTCCCCCATCCTAAGAGATGTCACCATGCCAAAAGACGTCATCACCCCAAGGAATGTCCCCATGCTAAGAGATGCCCCTACCCCAAGAGATCTCCCCACCCCAAGGGATGTCCCCTCCCCAAGAGATGTCCCCACCCCAAGAGGTGTCCCCAGCCCCAACGGACGTGGGATGCAGGGTTCTGGGCCCAGGAAGTCTCCTGCCACCGGGTGCCATTGTCCTCCTGCCGATGGCATTGAGCGTGGCTGTGGGATCCTCACCGAGCGTGTCCCCATATCCTCCCAGATTTGGTCCCACTACGAGGAGGCCCCGGTGGAGGAGGTGGTGCCGGTGCTGGAGGAGAAGGAGCGCACGGCCAACTACAAACCCGTCTTCGTGACGGAGATCACGGATGAGCTGCACTTCTACGTGCAGGACGTGGAGACTGGTATGCGGACAGGGATGGGGCCTCCCAAGGAGAGCTGGCCCTGGTGAGGAGTCCCCTGGAGGGTTGTCCCCATGGAGAGTTGTCCCATGGAGAGATATCCCTATGAAGAGTTGTCCCATGGAGGCATGTCCCACAGAGAGATGTCCCCATGGAGGTTTGGCCTCATGGAGAGTTGTCCCATGAAGAAATGTCTCCATGGAGAGCTGTGCATGGAAAGTTTTCCCCCTGGAGTTGTCCATGCAGAGCTGTCCCCATGGAGACCTGTCCCCATGGAAAACTGGCCATGGAGAGTTGTCCCACAGCAAGTTGTCCCCACAGAGGGATGTCCCCGTGGAGAGTTGGCCTTGCAGAGAGTTGGTCATTAAGAGTTGTCCCATGGAGAGATGTCCCAATGGAGAGATATCCCCATGGAGAGTTGTCCCCATGGAGGGGTGTCCCCATGGAGGGATGTCCCCATGGATCTGTCCCCACGGACACTGTGGTGTCCACAGGGGCGCAGCTGGAGAAGCTGATGGAGAACATGCGTGCTGAGGTGGGTTCCCACCCCCCCGTCGAGGGCGCCTATGCCCCGCGCCGTGGTGACTTCTGCATCGCCAAGTTCGTCGATGGGGAATGGTGAGGAGATGGTCCCACTCTCCCAGGAGGGGCCATGGGGCGGCACCACCCCGCGCCGAGGGGTGGTCGGGGGTCACCTTCACGTCCTGCTCTCCAGGTACCGGGCCCGGGTGGAAAAGGTGGAATCGCCAACCAAAGTCCACATCTTCTACATTGACTATGGCAACGTGAGTGGGGGGTGGGGGACCCCCTGGGGACCACTTGGAGCCCCCCAGCTCCAGCCATGCAGGGTGGGTCCCTGAGATGGGGGGGGTGGAGTGCAGAGATATCAGTCTGGCCACCCCTCAGTGTGTCCATCCACTCTTCCATCTAACAACTCTTCCATCTGTCCATCCATCCATCCATCTGTCCTTCTTGATCCACCCATCCATCCACCCCCTCGTTGGGTCCCTTCACCTTTGGTGGCCTCTAAGCCCTTGTTGGGTCCCACCACCCTTGGTCCCCTCCAAGCCCTCTTTGGGTACCACCACCCTGGATGCCCTCCAAGCCCTCGCTGGGTCCCACCACCCTTAGTTCCCTCCAAGCCCTCGTTGGGTCCCTCTACCCTTGGTGCCCTCCAAGCCCTCGTTGGGTGCCACCACCTGCATTGGTGCCCACAGAAGGAGACTCTGCCCGCCGCCCGCCTTGCTGCGCTGCCCCCGGCCTTCAGCACCCGCGTGCTGCCCCCCCAGGCCACTGAGTACAGGTTCGCCTTCATCCAGGTGCCCCAAGACGTGAGTACAGGGAGGGGGGGATTGGGGGGGATGAGAGATGGGAGGTGATTGGGGAAGGGATTGATGGGGAGGGATTGGGGGAGGATTGGGGGGGTTGATGGGGGAATCGAGGGTGATGGAGGGGGATTGGGGAAGTTTGGGGTGATGGGGGATTAGGGGGGTCGGGGTGATGGGGGGATTGGGGGGTGATGAGGGTGATAGGATTGAGGGGAAATTGTGGAGGATTGGAGGTGATAGGGAGATTGGGGGTGATGAAGGGGACTGGGGGGATGGAGAGGGATTTGGGAGTGATGGGGGAAATAGGGGTTATGGGGGGATTGGCAGAGTACCAGTTGTGGGGTGATAGAGAGGATGGGCTGATGGGGCCTGATGGTGGGATTGGGGTGATGGGGAATTGGAGGGATTGGGGGGTGCTTGGGTGATGGGGGGGCGGTTTGGGGGATGGTGAAGGATGAGGGAATGGGAGGTGATGGTAGGATTGGGGGTGATGGGGGGACTGGTGGTGGTGGTGGGTTATTAGGGGGTGACTGGGGTGGGATGAGGGGATGGGGAGATGCTGGAGTAGGGGAGGACTGAGGGGAGATGGGGAGGTGGTGGGGGATTAGGGGGTTGGGGATAATGGGTGATTGGGGGTGATGGGGAGTGATGGGAGGATTGGGCTGATGGGGGGCTGGAGAATTGGCGGGATTGGGGGATAGAAGAATTGGGGGTGATGAAGGATGGGTGAAGGGGGATTGAATGGTGATGGTGGGATTGGGATGATGGGGAATGATGGTATTGGGAGGTGATGGGGGTGATGGGGAGGTGCTGGGGTATGAGGGGGATGATGGGTGTGCTGGGATTGGGAGGTGATGGAGAGGTTATGGTGGGATTGGGATGATGGAATTGGGAGGTGCTGGTGGTAATGGGGGTGTTCGGATTGGGAGGTGACGGAGAAGTGATGTGGGATGACTGCGGGGTGCTGGGATTGGGGGGCACTGTGGGTGCCGTGGCACCGCGGTGACGCCCCGCGGGCACAGGAGGAGGCTCGCGCCGATGCCGTGGACAGCGTGGTGAGGGACATCCAGAACACCCAGTGCCTGCTGAACGTGGAGCTGCCGGGCCCGGGGTGCCCCCTCGTCACCCTCCAGTTTGCAGACTCCAAGAGCGATGTCGGGCTGGGGCTGGTCAGAGAGGGGCTCGTCATGGTGGAGCCACGCAAGGAGCGGCAGTTCCAGAAGGTGGTACGTGATTGGGAGGGGAAGGGGGATTGGGGGGGATGGGTAGGGTTATGGAGTGCTTGGAGGGGATGGAGAGGGGATGGGGAGTTATGGGGAGATTTATGGGGGGCATTGGGGGGGGTTATGGGGGATGTGGAGGGTTAGGGGGGTATTGGAGGGAGGTTATGGGGAGGGCTGGGGGGATGGAGGGGAGATTGGGGAATGGGGGTGGATTGAGGATAATGGAGGGGATGAGGGGATTGGGGGGAGGTGGAGGGTGATGGCATTTATGGCGGGATTTGGGGGTGACAGGATGGAAGGGTGATGAGGGAGATTGGGGGGGTTGAGAGCATTGGGGAAGGTATTGGGGTTATGGGGGGATTGAGGGGTGGAGGGGGGATTGGGGGGGCTGAGGGTGTTGGGATGATTAGGGGTGGAGAGGATGGAGGGGAATGAGGAGGTGGGGAAGACTTTGGGGCGGATAGAAGGGGGATTGGGAAGATGGGGGGATTGGGGGGTGATAGAGGGGGAATTTCAGGGTGATGAGAAGGATTAGGAGGCGTGATTTGGGGAGACTGGGCGGGGGGGGTGTGATGGTGAGTTTCCTGCACCACTCTCTGCAGGGACTCGGGGGAGACTGGGGGTGATGGATGAGAGAGGGGTGATGGGGGAGAGGGGTTGGGGGGTGATAGGGAGAACTAGGGGAGGGAATTAGGGGGCTGATGGGGAGGACTGGGGGGCTTGGGGTTCCTTGCCCCACTCGGGGGGCTCAGTCGAGCTGGGGTTGATCCCTGCAGCCCCTGGAAGCTTAGAGGGAGTGCAGGGGGGAGACCCCAATCTGTCACCCTCCTCCCCCCAGGCATCTGGGTTCCATCTCGAGGCTGGGTGGGAGTTCCAGGGCTGAGTGGGGGGGTCCGACCTCCCTGCCCTTGATGGGGAACCCACCCCTCTGCCACCCAAATTTCCAGGGCAATGGAGGGATTGGGGTTGGGGGGTGTCAAAGGGGTGCCAGCCCTGCACCCCCCACCCCTAGGAAGCAGGGGAGGGGGCCCATGGTCACCCCAACCTCTCTTCCACCCCCCAGATCACGGAATACCTGAACGCCCAGGAGACAGCCAAGAGCGCCCGCGTGAGTGGGGGGGAGGGGGGGCAGCCCCCCCAGATTGGGGTTGCTGGGTGTGGGACCCCCTGTCTCCACGGGTCACTGGGTGTGGGACCCCTCCCATCTTTGGGGTGATTATCGGTCAAGCCCCCCCCGATTTTGGGGTCATTCTGGGTGTGGGACCCCCATGTCTGGGGTGGTGCTGGAGGTGGGACCCCCCTGGTTTTGGGAGTTGCAGGGTGTAACCCCCAATCTCTGGGGTCACTTTGAATGTGGGACACCCCCCCCACGTCTGGGGTGGTGCTGAGGCCAGCTCCCCTGCTTTTGAGGGGTGCAGGATGTGACCCCCATCTCTGGGGTGTTGCTGGATAAAGCCTCCCCCATCTCTGGAGTCACTTTGGATGTGGGACCCCAATTTTTGAGGGGTGCAGGATGTGACCTCTATCTCTGGGGTCACTCTGGATGTGACACACACGCACACACGTCTCTGGGGTGGTGCTGGGTCCAGCCCCCTCATCTCTGGGGTCACTCACCCACCTGTCTGGGGTGGTGCTGGATGTGGCCCCCACAGTTTTTGGGGGTGTTGGATGTGACCCGCCCCGTGCCCTCTCTTGCAGCTCAACCTCTGGCGTTATGGTGACTTCCGCGCCGACGATGCCGATGAGTTCGGTTACAGCCGCTGAGGGGACCTCTCGCCAGCGACTCCACCCCATCCCGTACTATCTGAGGGGGGCCGGGGCAGCCAGGGGTGGGGCAGGACTGGGCCCCGGGAATTTGCCTCCCCCCCCTCCCCTCCATCTGTATTTAAAGCTTCAGATGCCCCAATAAACATAGCCGAGTGTCAGCGCGTGGCCTTGTCCTGCTGGGGAGGACCCCCCCCACCCCAGAACTGAACCCCACGGCTGGGACCGCCTAGGAGGGGAGGTGGGATGGGAGGGGCATCCTGGGACCCGCTCATGGACCCCAATCTTGGACCGCAACGATGGGACCCAACTATGGGACCCAACCCTGGACCCCAATCACGGATCTCAATCCCTGGGACCCAAGTCTGCACGCCAAACCTGGATTCCCAGCCCTGGACCCCAGTTGCAGGTCCAAACCTGTGGATCTCAACCCTGGACTCCAGTCCTGGGACCACACACATGGACACCAACTCTGGACCCCACACCTGAAACCCCACCCATGGATCTCAACCCTGGACCCCAACCACAGGTCCAAACTTGTGCATCTCAATCCTGGTCCCAACCCATGGACCCCAATCCTGAGATCCCACCAGTGGATCTTGACCCTGGATCCCAGCCCAAAGTCCCACCCATGGATTTCAACGCTGGGACTCAACCATGAAAACCAATCCTGGAACCCAATTCTGGATGACAACCCCAGGACCCACCCATGGATGTCAACCCAGGTCCCAGTGCTTGGACCCAACCCTGGATCTCAGCCCTGGGACCCAACCCCATGGATTTCAGTCCCAGGTCCCAAGGATGGGGTCCAACCCTGAACCTCAACCCCACCTCCCAATCCAGGACCCCAGCCATGACCCCCATCTTGGGCAGGGGGCTGGTATCACCCATGGGTTCCCCACTGCCACCTGCACCCCGGTGCATGCTGGCATCCCCCATAGTGGTGGCTGTGCCCACCCCATCCCACCCTAAGCTCGTGGTGTTGGCCCCATCCTTGGTGATCCTGTCCTTGGTGGCCCCGGCGCCGTTGATCGATGACCCTGATGGGAGGAGGGGGGGGGGGGGTCGCCCTCTGGCCGCTCTGAGCTAATTATAGGGAGGTGCTAATTGAGTTGGAACCCAGTGACAGCAGAGCACAAGGTTCAATAATTAACGGCAGCCAACGATCGCAATTAATGGAAGATCTGGAGGGGGGGGGGAGGGGAGGTGCCACCACCGGGGCTGGGGAGCCAGAAGAAGGGCTTGGACCCTGATGGGGCTCCCACCACCCAGCTCTGGTGGCCACCACCGCGGCTTTGAGGCCACCACTGGGTTGGGTGGGAACCCTGGGATGGGACTCTCCTCTTCCAGATGTCCTCTTGTGTGTCCCCCGTCCTCAGCCTGGCCACCATCATCATTTCCAGCAAGGACTTTAGGGGTCCCTGGGAGTCTCGGGGGGAGGGGAGGGGGTGTTCTGAGGGTCCTTGGAGGGTCTTCAGGCTATCTCAGGGTGGATTTGGGGAGTTTTGGTGGGTCTTGAGGATATCTTGGGGGTTCTGGGGGGTCTTTGGTGGGTCTCTGGGTGTCCCTGGAGATCCTAAGGGACTCCTGGTGGTCCTTGAGGGTGTAAGGTCTCCCCCTCTGTGTCCCTGGGGTCTCTTGGATGTCCTTGGAGGGGGGTCTGGGGGGGCTTTGGGTCAACCAGGAGGTTCTTCAGGAAGTCCATGAAGGAGGGGGAGTGTCCCTGGAGTTGTGCTGAGCTCCCACACAGCCGGTGTCTCCACTGTCCCCGCTGTCCCCAGTGCCATCAGCCAGGGCTCTGGGGAGGGGGGGTTGCTGGTGTGGGGCTGCACCGGGAGGTGCGGGACTAGATACTGTTGAACTGTACTGACTGGTACTGGGCTGTCTGGATTGTACTAGTCTCTACTGGGCTGTACTGGGATTGCACTGGGCTGTGCTGTGCTGTGCTGTGCTGCACTGCACCGGACGGCACCGGGATCGCACTGGAATCGAACTGGGCCGGACTCGAGCACCGCGAGGACTTCGAGAGGAAACAGCGACACCTGCGGGAACCGGTACCTCCTGCCAGAGAAACTAACCAATCCCCATTACACCCCATCCCATCCCCATTCCATTCCATTCTATTCCATCCCATCCCCATTCCATCCCATCCCACCCCATACCATCCCATGCAAAGAGATCTGACCAGGCTGAGACCAACGGGATGAGGTTTAACAAGAGCAAATGCCGAGTCCTGCACTTGGGACACAACAACCCTGAGCAGCTCCAGGCTTGGGGAAGAGTCACTGGAGAGCTGCCTGGGGGAGAAGGACCTGGGGGTGTTGGTTGGCAGGGGCTGAACCTGAGCCAGCAGTGGCCCAGGGGGCCAAGAGAGCCAATGGCATCTTGGACTGTGTCAGACACAGCGTAGGCAGCAGGAGCCGGGGGGGGGGGGGGGGGATTGTGCCCCATACTTGGCACCGGTGAGGGCACACCTCGAGTCCTGGCATCAGTTCTGGGCCCCTCACTCCAAGAAGGACACTGAGGGGCTGGAGCGTGTCCAGAGAAGGGCCATGAGGCTGGAGAAGGGGCTGGAGAACAAGTCCTGTGACGAATGGCTGAGGGAACTGGGGTTGTTTAGTTTGGAGAAGAGGAGGCTGAGGGGAGACCTCATCGCTGTCTACGGCTGCCTGAAAGGAGGCTGCAGCAAAGCAAGTGTTGATGTCTTCTCTCAAGTGACAGGTGACAGGACAAGGGGAAATGGCCATAAGTTGCACCAGGGGAGGTTCAGATTTGATATTAGGAAGACTTTCTTTACCAAAAGGATGGTCAGACACTGGCAGAGGCTGCCCAGGAAGGTGGTTGAGTCACCATCCCTGGAGGTATTTAAAAAAAGGATAGATGAGTTTTTAAGGGACAGGGTTTAGCGGATGATGGGTGCGGTTGGACTCGATGATCTCAGAAGTCTTTTCCAACCAGAAGATTCTATGATCCCAACCCCGTCCCATCCCCATCCCATCCCCACCCCTATCCCATCCCCATCCCATCCCCACCCCTATCCCATTCCCACCCCTATCCCATCCCCATCCCATCCCCACCCCTATCCCATTCCCATTCCCATTCCCATCCCATCCCATCCCCATCCCCATCCCCATCCCCATCCCCATCCCTATCCCTATCCCTATCCCTATCCCTATCCCTATCCCTATCCCTATCCCTATCCCTATCCCCACCCCTATCCCATCCCCATCCCATCCCCACCCCATCCCATTCCCACCCCTATCCCATCCCCATCCCATCCCCACCCCTATCCTATCCCATTCCCATTCCCATTCCATCCCATCCCATCCCATCCCCATCCCCATCCCCCATCCCCATCCCCATCCCCATCCCTATCCCTATCCCTATCCCTATCCCTATCCCTATCCCTATCCCTATCCCTATCCCTATCCCTATCCCTATCCCTATCCCTATCCCTATCCCCATTCCCATCCCTATCCCTATCCCTATCCCTATCCCTATCCCTATCCCTATCCCTATCCCTATCCCATCCCCATTCCCATCCCATCCCATCCCATCCCATCCCATCCCATCCCATCCCATCCCTCTGCCCCTGTGTCCCCCGGGGGGGGGCGATGTCCCCGTGTCCCCACCGGGGCCGTCGCTCTATTTCTGTCCCTTTGTCCCCAACGGAGCCCGCGGGGGCGGAGGGGCCGCCCCCCCCCCAAATCCCCGCCCCCCCCCCGTCCCCCCTCCGCGCTATTTTTAGCCTCCCGCGTGTTTCCAGGGGAACCCTCGGTGACGCAGTGACGTCAATGCGGGGCGAGCGACACCGGCCGAGCGGTGACACCAGAGGGGACCCCCCCGCACCACCCCGGACCTCCTGCACAGGTAGGAACTGGGGGGGGGGGGGGGGGCAGGATCCTCCTGTGTGCGACCCCCCGTTTCACCCCACCCCCTGCACCCAGGGATGCTCCTACACCCCGGGATGCTCCTGCACCCCCTTGCCCCCCCCCGCCCCATTCCCAGTCCAGACATCCCCCGTCCAGACACTCCTCACTCCCCCGCCCTCCCCCGAGCTTCCCCCTACCTCCAGCGCCTGACCCTCACCTGTCATCCCCTCCCTCCTTGCCCCCCCCCACCCTGCAAGCCCCCCCGGTCCCCCTCCCTTGTCCTTCCCGCACCCCTTCACCCCCGTTCCCCCCCCCCGCGCACAAGTGGGAATATGGGGGGGAGGGGATCCTCCTGTGTGCGCCCCCCGCCCCCCCGGGGCTCCCCCCCAACCCCCAGCTTCCAGGGATGCTCCTGCCCCCTCGGGACCACCCCCAACTTGTGCATCCCCAACCCCCCTCCCCTGGGCTTCTTTCCCCATCCCCAGCGCCCCCAAGATTCCCCTGCCCACCCCCCCCGCCTTTCCTCCCCTTTCCCCACCCGTGCACTCCCTGCACCCCCCCTAGTTTGAAGCCCTCCGCCGGACCCCTCCCAGGGCTCCTCGCACCCCGCAGCCCTCAGGGATTCCTCTACCCCCACCCCGGCCCCTTCCCACTCCGGCCCCTCCCCCCTACACGGGTAGGAATTTGGGGGGTACTGCGGGATCCCCTTATGTGCAACACCCCCAGGGCTTTCCCAGAACCCGGGGTTTCTCCTGCCCCCCCATTTCCCTCCCACCCCTGCACTCCTCGGACCCTCCCCCCAATTTGGAGCCCCCCTGGACCCCCCACCAGACCCTCCCTTTATGTGTCGCCACCCATCCCACACACACATCCAGGGACGTCTCTGGCAGCCCCTTGCACCCCACAGGGACCCTCAAGACCTGACCCCCCCCCAGCACCCCAAATCCCTGTGCACCCCAAATCCCTGTGCCCCCCCCATCCCTGCAGCACCCCCGATCACCAGGGTGCCCCCCTTTCCCCCACAGCCCCTCACCCACCTCCCTGCTCCCCACTCCCCTCCCTGCCCTTCTCAGAGCAGATGAGCCGTGGGGACCCCCCCACACTGGGCTCTGGGATGGGGGTGGCCGTGCCCCCCCTCCCTTCCCTGCACCTCAAGACTATCCTGGCAGAGCTCTAGAAGGTTCCACACACCCTCACACTCCTGTGCCCACCCCTGGATGGCCCCCTGGGACCCTTCCACTGGGAGGGTGTTGGGACTGGGGTCCCCCCCAAGATGTTGGGGTTTGGTGTGGGTAGGGGGGCAAGATGTGGCCCCTTTCCCAGGGAAGGGAACAGGGAAGGGATGGTGGCACCTGGCAAGGAACCCCATGTGTCCCCCAGACCCGGGGTGCACAGGGGGGCCCATGGGTGGGGGTGGGACAACCTGGCACAACTGCAGGGAGCGACGCCCCCTTCATTCCCTATCTTTGTCCCCTACGTCCTCTCCATCCATCTCCATTGCCTCCATCAAGTGATGTCCTGTCTGTCCATCTCCATCCCTTCCGTCCTTCTCCATCCATTTTTCTCCCTTTCCATCCATCTCCATCCCCTCTGTCCACCTTCGTCCCCTCCAACCTTTCTGTCCATTTCCATCCACTCTGTCTCCTCTGTCCATCTCCATCCCCTCCCTCCATCCATCTTCATCCCCTCCCTCCATTTGTCTTTGTTCCTTCCATCCTCTCTGTTTCCTCCGTCCATCTCCATTCCCTCTGTCCCTTCCATTCCCTCTGTCCCTTCCAACCATCTCCATCCATCTCTGTCCCCCTCCATCCCTTCCATCCTCTCAATTCCCTTCACCCTCTCCATCCATCTCTGTCTCCTGTGTCCCCTCCATCCCCTCCATCTATCTCTGTCCATCTCCGTCCCTCCCATCCAATTGCAATCCCTCCATCCACTCTGTCCCCTCCATCCATCTCTGTACCCTCTGTCCTCTCCAGCAGTCTCCATCCCCTCCATTTTTCTCCATCCCTTCTGTCCATCTCTGCCCCTTCTATCCATCTCTATCCCTCTCTGTCCACTCCATCCATCTCACTCCCCTCTCTCCCCTCCGATCCCTTTTCCATCTCCATCCTTTTAGTCCCCTCTGTCCCCTCCATCCACCTCTGTGTCCACTGTCCATCTCTTCTGCCCCCTCCGTCCTCCCAGACCAGGATGAGACACGTTTCCCCACAGGTGCTGTGGGTGCTGGTGATGGCCCAGGAGACTCGGGAGCGGGCGGTGACCCCCATGAGCCAGGAACCACCAGCAGATCTGGGCACATGCCCCTGGTTGGCAAATGGGTTGAGAATCAGGCAGCACTGCTGCTCAGCCACATGCCAGGGCATCCCCAATCCTGGTCCCACCACAGGGATGGGTGCAGGGACATGTCACTCCCCCCCATCCTCCTGTGTGTGGGGACTGCGGGGAGATAGGGACACAGGTGGTGGTGGGATGGGAATGAGTCTGTGGGGTGGAGATGATGGTGGGATGGGAATGGGGCTGTGGGACAGAGATGATAGTGGGATGGGAATGGGACTGTGGGGTGGAGATGACGGTGGGATGGGAATGGGGCTGTGAGATGGAGATCATAGAACCATCTGGTTGGAAAAGACCTCTGAGATCATAGAGTCCAATCTTCTCTGTCTACTATTGAACCATCCCTGAGACGGTGGTGATGTGGGAATGGGGCTGGAGGGTGGAGAGGGGGACGTGGGATGGAGATGCAGGTGCAGGATGGAGGCATGATGGAGGTGGGGACATGGGATGGAGGTGATGGTGAGGCAGAGATTTGGGATGGAGATGATGGTGGGAGGGAGATGCAGGACAGAGAGGGGATTGTGGGATGGAGACGGTGGGATGGAAAAGGGGCTGCAGGATGGAGACAAGGACATGAGATGGAGGTGATGGGACAGAGATGATGTTGGGATGGAAATGGGGCTGTTGGATGGAGACGGAAATATGGGGTGAAAATCATGGTGGGACAGAGATGGGGTTGCTGGATGGAGACAGAAACATGGGACTGAGCTGATGGGATGGAAATGGAGCTGCGGGATGGATATGGGGTTATGGGATGGAGACAATGTTGGGATGGAGACAGGGCTGCAGGATGGGGAAAGGGACAAGGAATAGAGATGTTAGAATGAAGATGGTGCTGTGGAATGGAGACAGAGATATGGGATGCAGACGATGGGACAGAGATGGGGACCTGGGATAGAGATGATGGTGGGAAGGAGGTCATTGGACAGAGATGGGCCTGTGGGAGGTAGTTGATGGAGGAATGGGAATGGGGCTGTGGGAAGAAGAGGGAAACATGGAATGGAGATGGTGGTGGGATGAAGGTGCAGCCACAGGATGGAGACAGGGACATGGAATGGAGATGGAGCTGCAGAGTGAAGCTGGGGCTGTGGGATGGAGACAACCAATGGGATGGAGACAACGGCAGATCTGGGACTTTGGAATGGAAACAGGGACATGGGATAGGGAAGGATCACCTGTGCTGCCAGCAGGCATTGGTGCCATCTCAGCTCCTGTTCTGGGCGAGGGCTAGTGTGTAGCCTGGTGGCCTTGCTGTGGCTCCAGGAGCCGTTGTCCCCTCTGTCCCCAGAGTTTCCACCCCTGGTGCTGGCGGTGGCACCGGCCAGCGGCCACCAAGGCCCTTGAGAAGACTCGTGGTGCTGACACCAACCCTGAAAACTCCGACGTTTCCCCAAGAGCCGAGCCTGGAGGCACGAACACCACCTGAATGTGGAGCCATGGCCTGGTCCTGCCAGCACCCTGGAGACCCCTGCTCCAAGGGATGAGAATCCGGGAAGTCCGGGCCACGGTGCCAAGAGGCTGACATGGAGAATGGGGCAGTCCATCAGGAACGTCCTTGTGTCTCACCTCCCTGTCCCTCTGTTCCACTGCCCCATTCCTCTGTCCTCTGTCCCCATCCCTCTGCCCCTCTGTCCCCATCTCTCTATCCCCATCCCTCTGTCCCCTGTCCCCATCCCTCTGTCCCACCACCCCATCCCTCTGTCCCCCTGTCCCCATCCCTCTGTCCCCTGTCCCTCTGTCCCCTGTCCCTCTGTCCCATGTCCCATCCACCTGTTCTGTGTCCCCTCTTTCTCCACAGCTCTGATGTCACCAACACCACCTGAGGACCAAGACACCACAGACCCCATCATGAGGGACCCCGAGGGACCAAGGATGGGACCCATCTCGGGGGGTTCTGCGCACCCCCCCGTGACCCCCAAGCCCCAGGCGAGTCCCCGTCCCCGCTGTCCCCCGGTGTCACCCCAATCCTTGTCCCTCTCGGCTCTTTTTGCGGTCTGGGCTTGCTGTTCCTCGCAGCAGCTGTCAGGAAGCCCTTACCCCAAAAAGTATCCGCGAGGGGCTCTGCAGCAGGGGCCCGGGGGAACCCCAGGACAGGTGAGTCTGGGGGGGACCCCAATGCACCCCAGGATCAGCTTGGGGACAGAGGGGACAGCGGGGGCAGGGCACCCCATTTGCATCCATCAGGGAGGCCGGGGGGACCCCAGCCCAGGTGAGTCTGGGGGGACCCCGAAACCCCCTGGAGCAGGGCAGGACCATGGGCTCTGTGGGCACAGGGCATCCTTTAACACCCAGCGAGGAGGTATCTTACCTCCAGCCCAGGTAAGTTTTGGGAGGGACCACAAGCACCCCCTGGAGCAGCTTGGGGATGGAGGGGACAGGGGGCACAGGGCACTCTACAAGGGAACAGTTCCCTCCTGGTGGGGACCCCAGCCCAGGTGAGTGTGGGGGGACCCCAAAACCACCAGGAGCAGTGGGGGAGAGAGGAGTCTGTGGGCACAGGGCACCCCATTTACACCCAGTGGGGAGACCAGGGGAGACTCTCAGATCAGGCGAGTCTGGGAGAGCTGGGGAACCCCAAAACTCCCTGGAGCAACTTAGGGACAGAGGGGACAGCAGCCACAGAGCACCCCGTTTGCACCCAGTGAGGGTGCCGGGGGGGGGGACGACTCCCAGCCTAGAGGAGTTTGGGGGGACTAGGGGGAACCCAATGCACCCCTGGAGCAGCTTGAGGACAGAGGGGACAGAGGGCACCCTGTTTGCACCCAGTGGGGGGGCCAGGGGGACCCCCAACCCAGCGAGGAACTGCTTCACTCCTGGGGGAACTCCCAGTCCTGGTGAGTTTGTGGGGGCTGCAGTGGGGGATGAGATGCTGGGTGACCCCAAAACTCCCTGGAGCAGATGGTGGACAGGGGACACAAAGCACTCAATGAGGAACCAATTCCCTCCTGTGGGGGACCCCCAGCCCAGGAGAGTTTGGGGGGATGGGGGAGGTGGAGGGGTCCCCAACATCCCCAGGAGCAGCCAGGGGACAGAGGGGACAGAAGGCACAGAGTGCCCCATTTTCACACAGCGAGGAGGCTGGGGGACACCCCCAGCCCAGGTGAGTTCGGGGGGCTGAGAGGGAGGTCAGGAGGCTGGGGGGACCCCAGCACCCCCAGGAATGGGGGGGGGCAGAGGGGATGAGGGGCACAGAGCACCCTGTTTGCATCCTGCTTTGATCCCAGGGGGACTTGGATGGGGAAGGGGTTTCCAAGGGGAATTTTGGGGGGAACGGGTTGTGACACCACTGGGGGGGAACGCAATGAACCAATGTCACCCAGTGAGGAGAAGCTTCCCTCCTGGAGGGGGGGCTTGGCTGGGGAAAGGGGTCCTGTTTGAGGAAGAGGCAGGGCTGGTCCTGCAGTGGGGCTGCTGTGGGGGGATTTGGGGGTCCCAACATTCTTGGGAGGGGGGGAGGGTGACAGCACTATGGGGGGGATCACAAACACACACTGAGCTGGTGTCACTCGGTGAGGAGCCCCTTCACTCTTGAGGGGGTTGGCTGCTGAAGAGGGTCCCGGGGAGGACCTTGGGGGGGGAATTGAGCATCCCAGCACCCCTGTCCCCTCATCCCCCGAACATCACCATAGAGTGACAGCACTTGTCAGGGTGGGGGTGACCAGCCCAGACCCACAGATGGTGGGGGGGGTGGTTGTGCAGGGACCCTCAGCCCCACACGGGGCACAGGGGTGACTCCACCCCCCTTCCTCCCCAAGTACCATGGCTAATTAGAGCTTAATTAGCAAATTATGGGGTGGCAATTCTGCATGGAGATGTCACCGGATCGATGTCCCCATCCCCTGCCTAGGGGTAGCACCTGCCCCAGTGACCCCACTAATCCCCGTGTTCCCCGCCTGGACCCAGCACAGCTCCCAGTGCTCTCAGTTTGGGTGCCCAGTGCATTCCCAGTTACCAGAAGGGTTTGTGCCATGTGCTGCTGGAGCAGAGGCTGATGGGGGGGGAGGGGGCAGGGCATCGCAACCCCTTCCCACGGCCCTGCTGGGGCACCCAGTGGCTGGGACAGATGGCCTGGGGGAGACCTGGTGGGGACAGGGGAGGCGGGTGTGGGCAATGCTGTCTTGGAGGGACAGGGATTGGGGGTGACAGGGCTTGGACACAAGAGTGATGGTGACTGAAGTGGAACAGGATTTGAAGACAGGAGTGACTTTGCCTGGGGGGACAGGGACTGGGACGTGAACAATGCTGGCTGGAGGGGACAGAGGCTGGGGACAGGGACTGGGATGTGAGCATTGCTGGCTGTGGGGACAGGCCAGGTGACTTTGCCTCGTGGCCATGATGGCGACAGGACAAGTGATGTCATCTTGTGGCCGTGCAGGCCATGGGGACAGGGACCTGGGATATGAGTGATGCTCACATCACCCTGTGGCCACTGGCCGTGGGGACAGTACTGGGACGTGAGCGGTGCTGCCCCTGGGACCAGGGCCGGGACCTTGCCCCATGGCCGTGCTGGCTGTGGGGACAGACCAGGTGATTTTTCCCCGTGGCTGTGCTGGCCGTGGGGACAGGTGATGTCACACAGCGGCTGTGCTGGCCCTGGGGACAGCACTGAAGACGTGAGCAATGCTGGCCACGAGGCCAGGCCGGGTGACATCACCTGGTGGCCGTGCTAGCCGGGTGGCCAGGGTTAGTGATGTTGCCTGGTGGCCGTGTTGGCCGTGTGGCCAGGCTGTGTGACATCACCCGGTGGCCGTGCCAGCCATGGGGTCCCCGCTGGCCCGCGGTGGCCCTGGGGCCTTTGCCAGCCCCTGCCCGGCAGCCACTGCCCTTCCTGGCAGCGAGAGACCATGTTTGCAGAGCCTGGTCAACCGCGGGGGCAATGGGCCCAGGTGGCCCTGCCGTGGGGACCGGGGCTGGGGAAACACCAGAGGGCCCGTCTGGGGGCACCCCGACCCCTGCCTGGGTGCTCAAACCCGTGCTTGGGCACCCCTACTCCTACCTGGGCACCCTTGGGGGGCTGGGGTCTCCCATGGGGCCACCCACTCAGTTTGGGGGAGTTGCAATAAATTGAGGTGCTGCAGCTCATTGTGGTGCTGTGGTTTATCGGGGTGCTGTGGCGTATTGGGGTGCTGGAGGCTATCAAGGTCCTTCTGTGGGATATTGGGGTGCTGGAGGCTATCAGGGTCCTTCTGTGGGATATTGGGGTGCTGTATCGAGGAGCTGTGGTTTGGGGTGTTGGATCATATCAGGGTGCTGCCCCCATGTCCCCATACTCCTGTGTCCGTTTCCCTGTGTCCCCACATCCTTGTATCCCTGTCTCTGCATCCTTGTGCCCCCGCGTTCCCATATTCCTGTGTCTCCGCATCCCCGTACCCCTCAGTCCCTATGTCTCCTCATTCCCATATCCCTGTGTTCCCTCATCCTCATGTCCCTGCATCCCCACGTCCCCATCCCCCGGGACACTTGGGGTGAGCGGGACCGCAGGACTGTGGGTGCTAATCCTGGAGCACCACAAATCCCGGAAAAGCCATGAATCACCGGGGTTCCAGCACCAAAAATAACCGGGACTGGGTGGGGGGAGGGGGCAGGACAACCCGGATGACCCAGGGGTGGGGGTGCTGCTCCCCACACGCACGGTGGGCTCTGGCAACAAACTGGCCCCGTCCTGGGCTTGGGCCCCCCCCGCAAAACCCACCTGCCCAGGGCTCTCACAGTGAGAGGATATACCTATCCCCCAGCCAGTCACCATCCCACCCCATCTCAATCTCCTTCCCAGCCTCATCCCTGTCCCTACCCCATTCCATCTTGGTCCCCATCCCTGTCCCCACTACATCTCTGCCCCTTCCCCATCCCTGTCCCCCTCCCTTTCCTGTCCCATCCCCATCTCATCCTGGTCCTCATTCCCAGTCCCAGACCCGTTTCTTCCCCATCTTGGTACCCTCCCCATTCCTGTCCCATTCCATCCTGGTCCCCATTTCTATCTCCATTCCATCTCTAATCCTACTCCATTCCCGTCCCCGCTCCCATCCTGGTCCTCATCCCATTCCCGTCCCTACCCCATTCAAGCGCGTGGCCAGCTCTGTACCTCCCCAGAAGCGTCTGTGTGTCCAGATGTGTCAGGAGTACCCAGGTGCGTCCATGGGAAGATCTGCATCTGCCCAGATGAGCACATGCACCCAGGTGTGCGCAGGGTACCCCTGTGAGTGTGCCCGGATGTGCATGTGGCCAGGTCTATGTGTGCCCAGATGTGCGGGGAGGGGGCGAGGAGTAACCTACACCAGCCCAGATGTGTGCTTGACTGTGCCCTTGGCCAGGCCTGGGTGTGCCCAGATGTGCACATTCCCACGTCTGCGTGTGCCCAGATGTGCACCGGTCCCGGGGGGGGTGGTGTCTGTGTGAGCACTCTCCCTTGCTCCGCATTTCCCAGGACCCCAGCCCTCCCCGTGCTCCTTCTGCCCCAGGGACAGCCGCCCCTGCCGCTCGATTTCGTCCCGGGACCACCCCCCACCTCCCTCCCTTTGCACCCCAGGGTCCCCCCCACGCTCGGTGCAGTCCCGAGGGACGGACACGGACAGACGGACACACAGACAGACACGAACGCAGGGACGGACAGACTGACACGGCCACACGGGCAGCTCGGGGCGGGGGGTGGGAGGGCGGGGGCGGCCCCGGGGCTATAAAGGAGGGGGTGAGGGGGGGCGGCCGTGGAGCCCCGCGACGGGACGGGACCCGCGGCCAGGTAAGGGGGAGCGCCCCAGCCCCCCCAAACGTGGGGCACCCGCACACCTAGGGACCCCCCCAAATATGGGGCAACCCCAGCCCTAGAGACTCAGGACTTCCCTTCCCCCACTGCCCCCTATCCCCAGGGACCTCCCCCACTATGGGAACCCCCCTTCCCCAGGGACACCCCTTCTCCTGGAAACCCTCACCATGGGACCCCTCTTCTCTCAGGACTCCCCTACTATGGGACTCCCCTTTCCCAGGGATCCCACTTCGCCTGGGACCTCACCCCACGGCCCCCCCTTCCCCAGGAACCTCCCTCACCGTAGTCCCTCCCCTCCCGGGACCCCCCTTCCCCAATGACCCCTCCCAACTGTGGGGACCCACCCAGCTCCCCAGGCCGCTGCCAAGGAGGGGGCAGACCCCCCCCCCCCAGAGATCCCTGGGGGGATGTGGAGTGATGCTGGGGGAACACTGGGGTGTGTGGGGACCCTGCTCCCCCCAGGCTGGGGGGGGTGTGACAGCGACATGGGGTGTCCCAGCCGAGGTCCCTATGTCTCCCCCAATTCCCTCATTCCAGGCTCAGCCAGGGGTGCGACTGTCCGCTGAGCGTCCCCCACCCCATCCTCGTGTCCCCCCCATGTCCCCCCCATGCCATGGGTGACAGGGACACATGTGTCACCCCAGCATCCCCTCTCCTGGTCTCATCCTGCCATGTGCACAGGGACCCCTTTCCCCAGTGTCGTTTCCCCCCCCCAGTGTCCCCAGACCATGTTGCCACCCACAGGGTCACAGACAGTAACCTTGGCCCTGGGTGACCCTTGCAAAAGGGCAGCTCCGGGAAGGCGTTGGGGTGTGGTGGCATGAGGTGATGGGGACACGGTGACACTGGGACTAGGACACAGCCCTGTGTGTCCAGTGGAGGACACAGGGGGTGACACCGTGTCCCCAGGATGCCACCATTCCCATCTCCTGGAGGGGACATGGCCCTGACACTGTGTCCCTGGGGATGTCACCATTCCCATGACCTGGGGAGTGCTGGAAGGGGGGGACATGGCTTGGGGACCTTGAGGACCCCAAGGACCTTGGCTCTGCATGTCCCAGAGGTGGCCCATGTGGGGAAAGGCCACTGACTCTGTGTCCCTGGGATGTCACTGCCCCTGTCACCTGGGGAGCATTGGGATGAGGGGGACACAGCTTGGGGATCTTGGAGACGGTGGCTCTGCATGGTACGGGGAGAGGACACAGCCCTGCCACCATGTCCCTGGGGATGTCACTGTTCCCATCTCCTGGGGAGCACTGGAAGGGGGGGAGCCCCCCACCCCCTCCTCTGATGGGTTCCATTTCCGGGCGCAGCCCCCCAGAATGCCCTGCCACCCCCTCCCAGCATGGAGGCTCCATGGGATCGGATGTGATGGGGAGCCCCCCTCCTTCTGACCAGATCCCTTTCGGGATGCAGGCCCCCAGGATGCGCTGCCCCCCTGTGTGGGGGCTCCTGTGGCTCTGGTGGCCCCTGGGCAGTGCCCGCCCCGTGCGGGTGGAGAAGGTGCAGGCGGACACCAGGAACCTCACCCGCACCCTGAGCGCCCGCATCCAGCACCTGCAGGTGGGGGGTGAGGACCCCCGGGGGGATGGGCAAGGACCCCCGGGGGCTGAGGGAGGGACAGGGGTACCCTGAGTGCCCATATCCAGCTTTGGGTCACCAAGGACTGAGCTGGGAGGGATGGAGGGGGGACTTGGCTGGGTGGGACCTGAGGGTCCCAAGGGGGGATCCCCCATGGCTGGGTGGCATTGGGGGGATCCCTGGGGGCATCCTTGATGGCTCAATGGGATGGGGGTACCCAGAGACTGGGATAGGGGGATAGGGGGGCCACACATCCCAAATCTGGGGGCTCTCTGGGGTTATCCATGGCTGAGAGGTCCCCAGAAGGGTCACCCATGTTTGGATGGGACAGGTGGGGTGCCACACCCCAAGGGGGGTTCCCAAGGACTGGGATGGGGGTGATGGGGAGGTCCCAATGAGGAGGTGCCTATGGCTGAGTGGAACTGGGAGTCCTCAAGGGGGGTCATCCATAGCCAGGTGGGATAATGAGATCCCCAGGAGGGTCACCCCCGTTTGGATGGGATGAGGGGGTTCCTGGAGGGGGTCACTTATGGCTGGGGGGGGATCGCAGACCCCAAACAGGAGGGTTCCCAGGGACTGGGTGGGATGTGGTGCCCCTCTCACCCATCTTCCCCCCCACAGCTCCTGCCGCTGTCACTGCCGCTGCCTGGGGAGGGGGGCGGTCCCTCGGAGGGCTACCCCCCGGGTCTGGGGGCACTGGCCCAGCAGCTGCAGGGGCTGCAGGGGCTGCTGCCCCCGGCCACCCCCCCACTCGCCCAGGTGGCCAACGACCTGGAGAACCTGCTGGCCCTACTGGGGCTGTTGGGAGCGCACCTGGGCTGTGAGCCCCCCCCGGCACCACAAAACCCACCACCCCCCCTGGAAGAAGCCCCCCACACTGCTGCCCGCCTCGCCCTGGCCCAGCTGCGCCTCTGCCTGGGGGAGCTGGGCCGGCGGCTTGAGGGGACCCCAAAATGCTAGGGGAGGGCACAAGCTCAGGGGGACCCCAAATTGTTGGGGGGGGCACAGGGAGCACTGGAAAGAGGGGACCCCAAAATGCTGGGGGGGCATGGGAGGGGACAGGCTCAAGGCGACCCCAAAATGCTGGGGGGGACGATACACAGGCGAAAGGGGATTCCCAAATGCTGGAGGGGGAACATGGGGGGACACAGGGACATTGGGAGACAATGCCTCCCAGGGGACCGCCAAATGCTGGGGGGGCCACGGTTGAGAGGGGAACCCAAAATGCGGGGGGGAGGGACAGGTGAGAGGGGACCCCGAAGTATGGGAGGACATGTGGGGGGGGGGGGGGGGGGGGCACCAGAGCTGGGACATGGAAAAACACCAGGGGGCCATCAGAGCTGGAGGGGACAGGGTGGGGCTGGTGGGTGGGACACACCCTGGAGAAGGAGGGGAGCGGGCACTGGAGTTGGGGGTACAGTCGGGGACATCAGAGCTGGGAGGAGACACTGAGGGGGGACAACTCAGCTGGGAGGGGATAAGGGAGGGAGGGGGGACACGGGGATGAGCCCCCAACCCAGTGCGGTGTTCCCCTCCGGTACCGGAGAGAATCCGGATTGGGGGATTTGCCCTTTTATATATATATATATTTTATTTATTATTATTATTTATTATTATTAATATATTCAGTATTAATAATAGCTGTTATTCTATAATTATGATTATTGTTATTGTGATTATAATTATTATTGTTTTATTACTGTAATTGTTATTATTTATTATGTACGTTATAATTATTATGAATAATGTTAATAATAATTGTTACTGCTTTTACTGTCCTTGTTTTTATTATTTCTATTATTATAATTATTACTATTATTGTTCTTACTATTATTACTATCACTATTACTATTACAATTGTTATTACTATTACCGTTATACCTACTATTCTTGCTATTAATGTTACTGTTATTTATTCCCCGTTAATTGAAAATAAAGCCCCTTTCCCAGCCCCCCCCAACCCCGGCTGTGGGGTCCCTGTTGTCCCTGGGGATGGGGGGGAGGGGTGGTTCATCTTCCCCCAGGTGCAGGCACTGCAGAGCTGTGGGGGGCAGGGGGTCCTGACACCCCCAGATGCCAGAAGTGACCCCAAAGGAGAGTGCCCCCCCCCAGACAGGGGGGACAGGGGGAGGGGACATGGAGTACAGGGGGATGGGCTGGGATGAGGGGACAAAGGGGGGACAGGGGGACATGGCTGGAGGGGGTTGGGGTGACGGAGGCACATGGGGGCAATGGGGGACGGGGGGACATGGCTGGGGGGACAGGGGGACACTGAGGACAAGGGGGACCTGGTGGACATGAGGACACGGAATTCAGGGGGACACCAGGACAGAGGTGACACCAGGACACAGGGTGACTCAGAGTGGTGGCTCCGTGGGGCCCGGGGTGACCCCGACACTGAGGGTGGGAGGTGAGGACAAGGAGGGGACACAGGGAGGGGGGACATGTGTGTCCCTGTGTGTCCCTACCAGAGCTGCTCCCTCTCAGCTGCTCCCAACCCTGTTGTCCCCTCCCCTGCACCCCCAGCCCGTGTTGGGGGAAGTCGCCCCCCTCAAAGCCATGGGCAATGCCCAGAGAAGGATACACCCCAAAACGCTTTTGATATAAAATATATTCCTGTATGGCACCGCCTCCCCCGCCCCGGGGGTCCTGCCGAGGGGGTGGCGATCCTGGGGAGGCCCAGGGGGTGGGGGCTCCCTCTGCTCTCAAGAGTCCTGACCCTCACAGAGCCCTGGGAGAGGAGGAGGACGATGGGGGCATCACCAGATCCTGGGGAGGGGCAGCACCCACAGGTGTGGGGGTCCTGGGGACTTGGGGGGCTCAGCTCTCAAACCATTTGCTCCTCTTGGCGGGGAGGTCCTCGCTGCCCCCCAGAATTCGCCGCTTGTAGCGCTCCACCAGCTCCGTGAACCGAGCCTCGGCCCCCCTGGGACCCCCCCGACGCACCTGGCAGAGAAAGAGGGGGTTGGGGAGGGTCTGGAGGGGTCTGCACCCCTCCAGTGTTAAAAAGGGGGGCCATAGGGGGTGGGGAGACAAGCAGGGGGGAATGGGGGGATTAAGGGGGGGTCCTGGAGGTCCCTGCACTTCCCAAAACTGAGGGAAGCACAGATGGGGGGTAGGGCGGTCCTGCACCTCCTCAGTGCTGAAAAGGGACATGGTGGGGGTGAGGGGGGGTCTGAAACCCCCAAGTGTTGAAAACGGGGAGATGGGAGGGGTCCTGCACCCTAGTTCTGAGTTGGGTGAGACTGGAGGGTCCTGGGAGTCCCTGCACCCTAGAACTGAGGGGTGGGAGATGGGGCAGTGATGGGGGGTCCCGAGGGTGCAGTGAGATGGGGAAAATGGGGTACAGGGCTGGGACCCCCCAAACTGGGGGTCTGCACCCCGAAACCCACCTGTGGGGGGGCCGCCCCGTGCTGCTCCTTCCTCCGCTGCCGCGCTTTGGACTTGGGCTGCTTTTTTTGGGGGGGGGGCTTCACCTTCCCCTTGTCCCGTTTCCTGGAGAAGGGGGGCACCCATGGGTACA
Source organism: Dromococcyx pavoninus (assembly GCA_033558185.1). Taxonomy (NCBI): domain Eukaryota; kingdom Metazoa; phylum Chordata; class Aves; order Cuculiformes; family Neomorphidae; genus Dromococcyx; species Dromococcyx pavoninus. The sequence continues at coordinate 126,223 of JAUMJL010001695.1, forward strand.
GGATCACCTCGGAGTTTCCCAATGGATCCTGGGGGATAGGGGAGCACCCAGAGATCCCCCCGGGGGTGAGGATGAAGGAGAACCCCACCCTATGCTGAAGGTTGGGAGGCAGGAGGAGGGGGGTCCCAGGAGGAAGAGGGGGGCAGGAAGGGGGGTCTTCTGTTCTAAAGTGGGGGTGAAGGAAGGAGGACAGAAGGAAGGGATGGGAGGGCAGAAGTTGGGTGCAAATCTGGGGGCAGAGGGGGCATTTCCACTGCTCTAAGTGGGGGGGTGAAGGGGGGGGCAAAATGGGGGGGGGGGCAAAGAACAGGGTTGGGGGATCTCCCCTGTGCTGAGGAGAGGGAGAAGAGAGGGTTCCCCCTGTTCTGAGGGGGCTGAAGGGGGGGAGCATTCTTGGGCAGGGGGGGAGGTGAAGGGTGACTGAAGGGTGGGAGGTGAAGGGGGAAGCAGAAGGGGGGCCCCATCCTGATGGGGGGCAGAGGGGGGAAGCCCCTCTTGCTGAGGGGTAGGGTTGAGGTGAGGGGTAAGCTGGGGTGAAAAGAGGAGTGAAAAGGGGGTGAAAGGAGGGTTGGGGGGGCAGAGGGGGAGGCCCCTCATTCTGAGAGGGGGGTGAAGGAGGGGGATGAGGCGGTGAAGGAGATTGAAGGGGGGTGGCATGTTCTGAGAGGGGTGACGGGAGGGCGAAGAAGAGGATGAAGGGGGGCCAGAGTGGGTTCCCCCCATTCTGAGCAGAGGGTGAGTGAAGCGGGAGTATGGGGGGCCCCCTGTGTCAAAGTTGGGGCTGTGGTGTGGGGGCAGTGGTAGAAAGGGGAGCCCCCCCATGCTGAAAGCTGGGGGGGCAGAGAGGGAGGCAGAGTTGGGGTGCAAGGGACCCCCATATCTGATCTTGGGCCCGCGGTGTGAGGGCAGTGCCAGCAGGGGGAGCCTCCCTGTGCCAAAGGCTGGTGGGGGGAGGGGGGGGAGGAGGGGGCAGAGTTGGGGTGCAGGGGGCCTCCCTGTACCTGATCTTGGGCCCACGGTGTGAGGGCAGTGGCAGCACGCGTTGCCGCGTGGTCCCATCCAGCAGCTCCACGCGTTCGGGCTGTGCCGCACGGAACCCTGACCACACTGCGCCTGGGGGGGACACGGTGGCCTCTGGGGAGTTGGGGGGCTGCCTTCCCCGCGGCTGATTAGGGGGGCCGGGGGGGACCCCACTGTCAGCGGCTCCGGGAGCTTTGGCTTCAGCTTCAGCTGTGGAGAGATGGGGGTGAGGGGTGGGATAAAAGGGGGGACACAGACTTGGAGGGGGGGCAATGGAGGGGGATAAAAGCGGGAAGTCTATAGGATAGGGGATAAGTGGGGTTACAAGGGGTTGGAGACAAAGTGAGGGGACAAGAGGAGTGGAAATAAAGGGAGGGGAAAGAGGAGAGACAAGGGGGGGATGCAAAAGGGGGGCCAAGAGGAGTTTGGAAAAGGTAGGGGGGACTAAGAGGAGGGGGAAAGCAGGTGGGGTGGGGGGAATGGGGCGGGGGAGGGGAGAAAAGGGGGGAGAAAAGGGGGGGGGAGAAAGGGGGGGGAGTAAAGGGGAAGGGGGGGGAGAAAAGGGGGGGGAGGAAAGGGGGGGGGTGAAAGGGGGGGAGAAAGGGGGGGGGGAGAAAGGGGGGGGAGAAAGGGGGGGAGAAAAGGGGGGGGGAGAAAAGGGGGGGGAGAAAGGGGGGGGAGTAAAGGGGGGGGAGAATAGGGGGGGAGAAAAGGGGGGGGAGAAAAGGGGGGGAGGAGAAAAGGGGGGGGAGAAAAGGGGGGGGAGAAAAGGGGGGGGGAGAAAGGGGGGGGGAGAAAGGGGGG